>CM043723.1:15282198-15815458 GCA_023969325.1 Oryzias curvinotus
GCTGCAGTTAAGCTTCGGCAATATATATATGCTGATCTTTCCGATGGGTTGAATAAATAGAATCTAATAAAAAGAATCTAGCATAATAAAAAATCTAAAATAAATAAAGACAAAACTAAAAGCTCCTATTCTTCGATTTGGTGTTACTTGTCAAACATTTATACAAACGTTCACAAAGAATATCCTATTCTGCCGTCTTCACAAAGATGTCTCATATTTTCTGAATCTAGTCTGACAAAGGCTTAAACCTTGACCTTTTGAATGTACAAAAAAATAAGAGTTGAGGTTTTTTTTAAGACAGAAAAAGTCTACCACAACTTTTTGTGATGTTTTTAAATGTTATCACTAATTCAGCAACTGAACGGAAGGCCCGATCTGAATGCAGGGAAAATCATGTTTGCAAGTTTCTAAAATGTTTTTAAAACTTCTCGAGCCCTTTTTATGTCTGTAAGAAGGTGACACGAGCTGTGAGTCACCTATTAAAGTAGATTGGAACATATAAGAGTTTAGGCACAGCATGACGACGAAATACAAAATAAGTTTTACTCTAAATTTTTATAATACTGGTTTAGTGTAATTAAAAAAAAACGTTAGTAATGGCAGGTTTTCTCACAAATATGTGTTGCAACAAGCTGTAAGCTGTCGCATTTCATACTTAAACAAAACACAATGTGTTAGCAGTTGATTGTGTTGGGAGATCTTTTCATTTTTCGTGCACACTCATTCACCATTATTGGCCATTATTATATTCACACGGTGGTACACAACGGATGTTGTTTAGAAAGGACAATCAGTATAATAAACACCCCACAGCATGAAACCCCGTTGTAAATGCCTGTGCGCCTTGCCAAAAAATATTTGTCTCACACAATTAATTGTATGTTTATAGCAAAAAATTTAATTAGCCATTAAAAAAATCATCATTCCTGGTTTTGGTAAAGGTGTCTTAACTGGAGTTTCCTCTCCAATCAAAGCTTGCCCCATTGTTATTTTTTTTTGTGGTACTACAGAACAGATTACTAATTTTCCTTCTAAATTTGCGGACAATTGTGTGACGCATAACAAACGCACCACTAGAATAGATTCCATCTGTACCACTTTTTTTCCCTAATGATTGCTTCAGCTATTACATGTCTTTCCTAAATAAATGGGTAAATCTAGTTAAAAAGTGCTAGAGGAAATAAAAAAAGTCATTTCTGTAAGACGATAATCAAGCATTTGTCAAAATTGATGATCAGAAAGTAATAAGAAACTTAAGAAAATTTAAATTTAACAGTTGCTTGTGGTGTGTGACTGAAACTGTTAAGAATGTTGAAATAACAATGTTTCTGGTAATTTAAGGCATTCACAAATCTATTTTTGTGGAAACCCAAGAGGATAAGTTAGGATAAGCGCCTTCACAGTATTTGTCAGGGTTACAGTTGAAGACCTTAAATCATTTAAATTGACCTTAAATTTTCAGGTTTTTAAGGCTTTTTTTGGGAAAATTAAATTTTGGGGGTTTCAGACAATCAGGTAAAATGAGCTTTTCTGAAGGATCTTTGTTGACCTTTTGGCCAAAAATAATATTTTTATAAGAATATTTATAAATTCTTTTAAATTTAATTATAGATTAATTATAAACTTTTTTTTAACAATTATTAGACACTTTACTAACTAAACGGTTCATGTTTTGTTTGAAGGGCTACAGTAGAGACACACTAGGGCAACAATTTGATTATTCTTTCAGTTCAGATGAGCAGAATCAATTCTTCCAAGTACAATACTCCACAAATGATCTTTGAGACGTGTAAAATGGCAAAGTAGTACGAAATTTTGCCCGGCTTTGCTCTAATGAGCCTAAAGAGAACCTTCTTTTAAAGTTTGCCTTTGCTTAATTGATTAGCACTCCTGTCAAAGCAGCTTCTGAGTCACCGTACCCAGCAGTTCATCGATTGATGTTTTGCACGTTGCATTTGAACAGGGTCGCCTACAAAAAAGTCCCTAATTATTGATCAGGTTTATTTTTATTACTTCTCAACTGGGAGCTTCGTGCAGGTATCTTTGCCTCTGCCGAGCATAAAGCTTTTCAGGTGACTTCTGTCCCGGAGGACTCGCAATCAATGAGCGTGCTGCTTGTTTGTGCTGTAATGCCCCATTTAGAATACAAGCATGACAGCTGCCTGAAAAGAAAAGCACAGCTTGTTTGTTTGCTTGCTCGCTCCGTCTCCTTTCTGGCCCTCACTTTTTTGCCGCGTGTAAAGATTTTTTTTTTCTTCTTCTTCTTTCCACTTCTCGTCCCTCCGGCTGTCCGTTGTGTGTTCGATCGATGCGTTTGTGCCAGTCCCTTTAATGGTGCCATCTTTTTGGCTGCTTTGTTAACACACGTGCTGTTCATGCACACACTTGTAAATAAACATATGTACAGGGGTATGAATAGATACATATAACAGCATCAAAGTGTTCAGAATAGTTCTGGAAAAGCCATTGTTTAAATTTTTTTCTATTGCGTATGTGAGTGCACCTGTGAATCAAATTGATTGGAAGCCCAGGGAGCGTTTTCCAACCTGCTTAAGGTGGGGATTATTCTGAAACTCAACTAATCACTTTAAGCTGTGGAGTCTCAATTTGTCTTTTCTATTGTTTTGCTGCTGTTAAATGGACAGACTGTTCAAGCTGTTGTAGTGGATACAATAGCAGACCTTTGAGTCTAGAGAATGACAATGAGGCATGGTGAAAGGACGCAGAGAGCAAAGACATTTAACTTCAAAACAAAAAAAACAACTTCTTGAAAAAAATGCATGCTTACTGAAAAAAAATCAATTCCCTGCTGAAGGTCATAGTGAAGATCAAAACTATTTTAATATGCCTAGTTTTGAGTTTAACAATGTTATGGCGCTTTTTTTTTTTTTTAAAGCAGACAATGTCCCCCAACAGCCAATTATTTGGAATTTTATCTAAAGTTTGTTAAAAGCTCAACAAAAAGTCAAAAACTCCAGCTAAGAGTTTTCATTTTGTCTTGGGGGCCCCTACATATCCTTTTCTTCACAGATAGCTGTAGTTTTTCTACCATGCCATGTTCACACCGAATGCAATTCAATTCCTTCGTTTTGATGCGCAGCAAATTTGCTGCTCAACGTATGTCCATAAATGTGTTTGTAAACTTGACGCTTCCACCATTTATGGGAGGAGCTACTTTCAAAAGTTTTCAGCCTCATCGCTACATGGAAGCATTGACTGTATATCTCAGATACAGTCAATGCATGATAGACATGGATGATGTTGAGAGATCAAGTTTATTATTTTTTGAAGAGCTCTACCAGAGGATCGGTAAGCACTCCTCCATATCTGGGTTCATGAGATCATTCAGAGGCTCTCCAAGTGCAGGAGCTCCGTCTGAATGACGACTGCTTTCTGTGGTACTTTGATCACTCTTTGACCCAGTTTGACAACTTTCTGTTCTGCATTAGTCAGAGGAGGGAAAAAATAAAAATACGAATAAAATGAAAGAATCTTTATTTGTTTATGGATAAAAAATTAAGTAAAATATCATAATGTTCAGGAGGTGAACAATCAGATTTTCATGAAACCGGCCAAAGCTGAGTCCTTGATTGGTTGTACACAATGCAAAATCCAAAGTTCAAATATTTGAACTTTGGAGAGTAAAAAAAATTACTGTGAATCAGAATGCTTGCCACACTGCTGTGGTCTGCACTGTGGCGCTGTAACACGCTGCTGACAAGATCCATGACAAGTTATGGCAAATGATCCCTAGATTTTGATCCTATGCCTGCTCATTGCACACAGTATCATGGCCATCTGCCCAATGTAAATTAAAATATGAATACATACTGTAGGTTTTATTTTGTGACATGTATAAGATGAGCTAAATCTCTTCATCACTTTGATTCCTCTTGGCTCCCTTTACTCCTCTGTCTATTCCATATTGTAGCTCAATAGATAACGTAAGCAGTCTTGTGCTCAGAGCTTGCCTGGGTGGAGAGTTGGGGGTTCGAAACAGCTGAACCCAATCAACCTAGCGATCCCTGTTTGCTTCGCTTGAGCAAAACTGGCCTGTTGCACATCCTTTGCTTCAGGCAAAAGCCCCTAACGTTCAACCCACCCCCCAGTACCCTCTCAACACGTATATCATCTATGCTACTTTACAGTGGTTGTCAGGTTGCTATAGAGACCAGGGTCCTATTTCTCCTTTTTGAGTGATGACTTCAGCCAAGCTGGGGTGTTTTATATCTTTGTTTTTCCTCAGCTTCGTACATCTGTTCATCTTTGGCGGTCTACTTTTTGTCTGTATGTCCTCTGCCTGCTGGCATTCAAATCTGCAGGAGATTGGCTGCTTTACAAAATGATAATATAATAGAAGAGACCTTCCTCTTTCTGATTTTTGTTATTGAAAAAAATTTTTTTTTCTTACTAAGAACCAAAGCTATAAAGACCTTCTCGCTAATTACTCATATTCAGAAATACAAATTTTGTGTTCAAGAATTCTCTATTCCATCATGAATCCATAGGAACCCAAACATCATTCTTACACAAAATCAAGCACAATTTTAGCAAAAATTTTGGATAAAACATGGGGAGAATTGTTTAACATCCACTCCACAATGATCTCAAGCTAATGCAGTCAAGCTTTAACAGTTTTGGAAAAGATTTTTTGTCAGTCGGACCAGTTCCAACTTGAATCAGTTGAAATGGTATTGGTACTTACACGTTCAGTATGTACGTTTATTCAGACAATACCTAATCAATCGAATCAAAGCTAACAAGAAAACTTTCTCCTAAAGAATGTGACTAATATCCTTCCACAAAACAATGATGTCACCTTTTGGTCTTAAAATGTAGTAATGTAGAAACTCTTGGGTTCTTTTTATTTTATTCAAAAATGTAAATGGCAATAATTAAAGATGCTCCTCTTTTCTAAGATGCACATGGACCAAGTTATAGTCAAAGTAAAAGTAATAGCGTTCAAACGATCCAGAAATCCCAAATTGATCCATTGGCACCTGTGTGAAGATACAAACCATCCCACAAACCACAAGGATCTTTCTATGTACTTAAACATCTTACTTAAAGACTTCTGATAATTCGTCTCCTAATTTTGAGAATTTATTTTTAAATGGGACCCCACCTTTCCATATTTAAAATCCTCTTTAAATTACTGCTACCTTTAGTGGTTCTGTTTGTTATTCAACCCATTTCAGGAGGCGAAAGCTTTTTGTTTATTTTAATTTTTTTGTATTTCGTTTTTTTTTAAGTGTTAAAGCTTTTTTTTACCCAGAGGAACATTTGTTAAAGATTATTTTTTAATTAATATCGAAGATCTAAATGAGTTTGTTCACTTTTCCCATCATCATTTCTCAACTTTTCTGGTTCTAATGCTGAAACGATATCCTGAAAAAATATCCTCCGTTTGAGCTTTATAGATTGTGGAGTTGCATGCTGAGACAGATTGATTTACTTGCCCCCTTTCATTCCCCTCGATCAATTTCACCAAATCTATTGCAATCACACACAGACATTCACACATTTAGCAACTCCCTCCCCAAAACTACTCCAAATACTCCTCGCCCTTGTCACCCTAGCAAGTGCTACCATGCTATTTAATTGCTCTCTCAAATCAAATCAATAACTGTGAGGTATGTGTTGGGGTTGGGGGGATAAAAAAAATGTTGCAGCTTCACAGCGGAGTCAGAACAGGAGAAGGCGGAATGGGTTGAAGCGATCCAGGAATCGATTGTGGAGACGCTGTCCGACTATGAAGTGGCGGAGAAGATCTGGTTCAACGAGGCCAACCGGAGCTGCGCCGACTGTCGGGCGCCACAGCCGGAGTGGGCGTCAACCAACCTGGGTGTGGTCATCTGTAAGAAATGTGCAGGTAAGAGGCACCCTTATCCGCTGTCCTCTTCCTCTAACCAATAACCCGTATCAGCTTTCAATAATAAAATATTTTTTTATTTGTTTTGACTTAGTAATTTACTCTATTTTACTATGACAGATAATAAAGATTAACAAAACAAGAAAACCTTCATCAGATTAGTTTTTCTGACCATATTCACTTCATAGGTCTGTATTTACTTATTTATTGTGGATAAAAACCGTCTTCCATATGCTCCTGCATTCTCTAAGGTCTCAGGAGACAAACATGCACATAAAAACTCAAAGAACTGAGCAAAATACACTTAAAATAAACAATGCACTCCAGCAAACATCAACCTACGCAGCCTTTTGTGCAAATAAAAGTGAGCAGATTGTTATTATTTCATAAATATTAAAACTGCAGGTAAGGTCTCTGCTTGGTAACTGGCCTTCATCCCCTGAGAGGGACGTCATAATTATACCACTCAAACAAAGACACAGATTTGCAATTTGCAAAAAAATTGCAAATTACAAATAGTTTTCTTGTTTTTATGACTGCTTATTTTCAGCATTTGTGTTTTTCTATCCTTCATGTACTTTGGGAAATTTTTGACTTTGGGATTTGCTTTTATTGTACCAAAAGGAACTGGTTTGGTCTGGTCTGTTTGGATGCAAACACACCCTACTGGATTTCCATAGTTCAAGTTTTTAACGGTTTGGAAAAACCAAAACCCAAATGTCTGTTTCATCAATCCATTGCCAATGGTGGCAACATCTCCTCTTTTTGAAAGAGGGCCAGATTTGGTGATGTAAACATATTTGAGGACTAACCATTCAGCCGGACATTCTTTAAACCATTTCAATAACAGTAAATGTAAAGAAACTATCTAATAAACATTTTATTGCAATGGCATACTTTTCACTTCTTAATATTGAAAGCAAATACATCTGCAAACGTTTTTATACCAAAATTACTGTCAGTTTGTCAACATTTCACATTTGGTCTTGTTTGTTAGTCCCTCTTGAAATGTAACTCCTTGAGAACAGCCACAGTCTCTTCATATTTCTCTAAAAAATAAGCTAATTTCCACTGAAAGCGGTGGCCTTCACTGTCAACTTTCTTTTTTCAGTTACAGTAGACATTTTAGAAATGAGCTAGAAAGTGGCACTGAAGAGCTGCCACAGGTTTATAATGACTTAAAATTGTATTCTGCCAACCACAATAAAGAAATTTGTTCACACAGTTTTTAGAAAATGCTGGGGGCCATATTTCATCGATTTTATTGGAAAGAAACTTGTGAGCGAGTGTAAATCTGGACACCGACCTCATTTCTTGACTTTGGACAAGCCTGGTTTAAACGATCAACATGAATCAGCCGACTCTGCCACAGAGATAAGTGGCAGATATGCAACACATTACTAGTGTATTGCATAAAATAAGTAAAGTATTGCACAAAGCCGCTTTCCGGATTTATGTTAATTACGTAAACAGTCAAAATCATCTAGAGAAATATGTAAAACATTGAGTGTACTGGACTGTTATGATTGAACAGTTTTACCTACTACTGAGTTGGACACAACCTGGATGAAGGAGATTATACACCAGGGGGGCTCACACTTTTTTGGCGTGTGAGCTACTTTTGAATCGACAATGTCTTGAAGATCTACCTATTAAAAAAAAAATAAATTAATAAATAATATATATATATATATATATATATATATAACTATTAGTAAATGTTTGTTCGTTATGTTTATTAGTAACATTATTGTTTATGTACTGATGATTAAAAACTACTGAGTGAGATTACAGAAAGATGCTTTAGTATTAACAGATGAGGCGTTTTATTACAAAGACAGAAAGCAGCAACCATCGTATGTCATGCTCTGCTGTAAACCGTACAATGGGGGGAGCATCATGGCATCTCAAAGGCGCTGCTGGCTCCGTACAAAGCGCGTGCCACGGGAAAAAACAGCTTCCTTATGAGCTCGTATTTATCGGGCGAGAACTGCAGAGCTGATAGCAGGAGGAGACACGCGGGGCGGCTTCAATAAACACTCTGGTTGTGCCGGAGTAGGTCTTCTGCCGGGAACTTGACGTGCCGTGGGGCGGAATACGACTTTTTGATGACAGAGTTTGCGCTGAGTGAATTTAAACACGCGTCTGCAGTGACATATGCATCAGAGGATGTCCAATTGGCCGTTCTGCATGTCAATCAAGTCCCGTACTTCTCGGTGAGGATTTTGAATGGCTGGTGGATTTTTAAGAAGTACTTCTCTTCTTTTCTTTTTTTCTTTTTTAATCTTCTCTGTCCCGCGATCTACCCTCACGTCCTTGAAGATCTACCTGGTAGATCGCGATCAACGTAATGAGCACCCCTGATATACACAAACAAAATGCTAAAGGTTAAAAGAAGAAAAAAAAAAGTATATATACTGTATATATACATATACAGTATATATGTATATATACATATACAGTATGATACTCTAAATATAAAACTTCTGAATTCTGTACTTTTTCTCTGATAGTGTATACCCTGAGCCCAAAGCTTCTTTTCAGAATAAGATATCAGGTGATAAGGCACTCATGGGAGTTTGTGTCCAGCCTTCAGCCTCTCTAATCTCTTTGGGAATGCTGGCTCGCTCAGATGAAATGACAACAAAGATTAGGCCACATGCAAAGAAAACTTGGGGGATCTCCAACTGGTTATTGACCCACTAAACGTGATTAGAGGTGGTTGATGCTTCTTTTTTCTTTATTTTCTTTCTGCTGCTCTCCCACTTTCACCTTCTGCTTTCTCTGAGTCATATATTATGCAATTCTTCACCTCACCCCTGTAATTGGTACGCATCAAATATCCACCATCTTCTTTCAAACACCCTTAAATGATTCCATTTACAGAGGTGTTTAATATTACATTATTTCGACACGGCTGGGAGCAAGGAGGTGAATATTTGCAGCGAGGAAGCTGTCCTGCTCTCCTGAAATTAGGCAGCAGTCCATTTAGAATACCAATGACTATCAGCGTCGGCCCAGCTATCGATCAGCTGTTCACACCTCGAAAATCTAACATTGGTTTTGTAACATGCTTGAAGTGCGGGTAATTTAAAATGATAGAATCAAGGAAAAGTATTGTTTGTTTTTTGTTAAAACATCATAAAATAAAAATAAAACAAATGTGGAACATTCAACACAAGTTAATTGTAGGCTTTGCATTTTAACGTTGCTTCCCATAACAGTAATTTAGTTGTTAGTTTGTCCTCAAAATTAATATCATCATTTTTTCGGTCTTTACATAAGATAAACAAACTCAACAGTCCACATTTCCCCCTTTTTCTGTTTCCCTACTGTGCAACACGTCTTCCAACACTACTTCCAGAAAGGAAATGCCACTACCTGAAAGGCTTGAGGCTGCCCCTCACACATCTAATTGCAATAAACTTTTAAACAGGCAGGCAACTGGTTGATGTCTTCTGGAAGCAGTTGCTAAGGTAACGCTAAAATGCGGTGCTCATTGTCTTGCTCTGATTCATCATCAAGTGAGCAGAAAATGCCACACTAGTGCAGAGGGTTGGGAGAGGGCTCCATGAACTGTCACTGGAGTCACTGGGAAAGTTTTTAATTGGAGGTAAAATCCTTGGTGGGTTGAGCCATTTTTTTTTTCCTTTTTCTTTGGTGAAAGCTGCCTGGATGGGGGAACGGTTTTGTCTGTTGTTTTGGTTCCACAGAAAAGATTAAAGCATTTATAACAGGCTATTTATATGGGGAAATCGTGCTGTGTGCCCTGTGGCACATGCACACTCTTTCAGCTTCATTACCCCTACACAAGTGGAAATGGTCCTGTGGTGTTGTATGGCTCGGTGGATGGAGCACGACTGTGGCACTGCAGCATGTACCTACAGTGAAATGTTTTCACTTCATCTCAGTAGCAAAATCTAGCTGTGTGGTCTTCATTCGTCAAGCTGGACATGGAATCTCTAAGGTATCCACCATTCATGTCCGTTTGATAAGACTTGAAGGGACCAGTTTTGCACACAAGTATAGTCCACCGGAATTACTATGAACTCTGGGCTGAGATTTTCGCTTTTTGTGAGCTCAATTTTAAGGAATCCGTTTTGTCTTGGGCTTTATAAATAGTAAGTTTGGTTAAATAAAAACATTCTGGATTAGTCAGGACATTCATATTGTTTCCCTGCAAAAAATGTTTAGAAACTTTTTTGAGGTTACTTTATTTGGATCTAGTATGGAGTGCATTTCATGGTGGATGTTTTATGGTGTAGCAATAGGGCTCAATCAAATCATTTCTTGGACAACAGAAAGTATAATTTCCCAAACCCCTTTAGAATGAAATGCTAAACTTTTTAAAAAGAAATAAAAAAACCCACTTTTTTTAATGGGGATCTAAAAATTATTTGTAGTTGCTCTAACATTTTAAAACTATTCAGTAAGCGTATTTTTGGGGCATCTAATATCTTTTTGAAGACCTTTTAAAAAGGAATTCTACTTTTACTTGCTATTTTTGAAATAGTATATAGATTATTTTTTTAAGTAATTTGGGTTCAATAAACTTCTATAGAATAAATAAAAAATGTTGTCTTTTGTCACCAGAGATGTCACCGGGGAAAAACAAACACTCTTTGACCGTTAATGCGATCAAGGTGAATCAGCTATTTCTGATGTGGACAAAAGCAGGTTTTTAAATTGGCTATGCAAGACATTATTACGAACGTAAAGTGTTGCAAAATGGCCTAAAAGCAGCTTTTCTGTGCAACAGAATGAGCTGATTTATGTTGATTAGGGTAAACGGTTAAAGAGTTATGGTAGTTGTAAGAATGTCAATACTGTAGGTAAAGCGTAGGTGTTAAAGGTTTATGGTCTAGGTTTTCCTTCTTGATGCTCTTACAGCACAATACATTTTTGCCAACATGTAATCTACATACTTAAAAGGGTTTTTCAATTCAATTTAAGTTTTTACAAAACGTCAGTCAGCAGCTATAAGCTTATCTCAAGATGTGACTTAAAGACTAAAGACTAAAAGAAATTGAGTCAAACAATGCCAGTAATCACCCACTGGTATATCAGCATTTTAAAAATGGTGAATGTAGATGACTTGCTGATAGTTCATGAGTAATTTTCTATGCTGAATATGCATTATGGTGGATTGTGGGGAAAAACTATCCCTCTAAAAAACAAAAACAAAAAAAAAAAACCTTCAGCGGAACCCAGCTCTGTAATGGTGACCATCTGGCTCTACTTTCTGGGGTCAGAGAGAGCAAGAAATAGACAGAAAGAAAGACGGCCAATAACTGCAGCAGTGACCTTTACATTTGGAGATTAAAGTCCATTGGTGTTTCAGTTGTCAAAACGCCCATATCCCTTACTGCATTTTATCATATAACACACCTTTTTGTGTATTGAAAGTAGTCTTCTTCATGAAGGTGTTGTGTTTTAATTTTAGTTATTCCCTTTTTTTAACAGTCACACAAAGTATAAAACTCCAAAAATCTGTCAATCGCATAAACATTACTCTGTTAAACAGCTTTTTTTCCTCCGTTGGTGCTTCTTTTGGTCTGTCATTCTCCAGAACTGTGTCAAGCAGGCCGGTCACATCTCTTAGCTCCTCGGTCTCATTCACAGCTGCTCTACTTCTGAATAGAAGACAGTAATGAGATCACACCAAATCTAAATCTGAAATTATTCGCTTTGACTCGTAGGACAATAATCCACATTCACACATAGTGTGTTTCTGTCTTATGTTTTATGCATGTCTGCTCCGTCTTTGGCCATAAGCAACCCCACAAGCCTCTCATGCACCCAAATAAACAGGCCAACCAACAAACACAATGAATTACTCATGATTCATTAGCAATTAATTGCCCTCGTTCACTGCTTTCATTTCCAATTACGAGGGCTGAGGGGACTAAATATGTCTGTTGTGAGTGAGAGAACGAGCTAGCAGTCATGCTCTGTTTCTCCATCTTGTAGCTGGCTGTTTATTGTTTATTCCATCACCAACTTTTGGTGTGTGCGTGTGTAGACTGATGAGATAGCTATTCATGTATGCACATGTTAATTTTGTTCTTTCATGTGAACTAAAGCATAGCCTAACAGCCAATCATTTTTGAATTTATATTGCCTCCAGAAAAAAGTTTCATAAACTAAAAAGGTTCATTAGAATTCAGCAGCTTTGCCAACTACACTCATACTGTCAACTGTGTGTCAATAATGCCAGGACAGCATCGCTTCCTTGGTCCGAGCATTTCCAAGGTGCGCAGCTTAAAGTTGGACAGCAGTATCTGGAGCAATGAACTTGTGGAGGTAATTTTTGCTCTTCATTTTCTTCTTTTAGCAGAAAAAAAATGAGTTTGTGTCAAATTTTGGTCTCAGTTGTGCTTTTTTTTTTGTTCATACCACAGTTTTTTCTGGAAGTGGGAAACAAGAATGCTAACAGTTTCTGGGCCGCTAACCTACCTTTGGAAGAGGAACTCCACATTGGAGCTTCCACCGAGCAGCGGGCCACCTTCATCCGGAGGAAGTACAAGGAGAGAAAGTACAGGAGGCTCCTTGAGGGCTTTGAACATGTGGTACAGCTCAATCAGGTATACACTTTTTTTTTTTTTTAAACTGACCTTCAAATTTCTGGTCAAGAAATAGTCTGATTGTATTTTTACACTTTTCTGGATTTCAGTGAATTTTGTCACCATAGTAGATGCGATGAAGACATGCCAGATCCAGATGACTCTTCAAATGCTTTGCATGTTGGATATTCAGTATGATACTACCATGGTCTCTTAGCTTCATCTATTCAATCAAATTCAATCTTGATGGTGGTTGCAGGAAAGCTGGAACCTAAAAAGCATTGGTTTAAATTCACGTAACAGGGCCCACTCTCCAGTTATATCTGACTCAAGTTTAAGCCTTTATGGCAACACTTAAATAACACATTCTTTGACTTACTGTAACTCTTTGACCGTTTATCCCAAGGGCTGGCACCCTGGTCCTCAACAGCCCCAACCCTGCCTGATTTCCAGCTCCCCCTGGAGTGCTTGATGCTAACTACCTAAATCAGGTGTGTTCAGTCAATCAGGATCAGGAATGACTTGGGTCAGCCAATCACCAGAATGATGGTCAAGGAGAGCTGGAAACCAGGCAGGATTGTGGCTCTTGAGGACCAGGGTTGGCCAGCCCTGGTTTGTGCTATCAACAAGAATTAGCTGATTTTGACGCTGAGGTAAATAGCTTTGCATATCGTCTTTACTAATGTAAAGTGATGTATAATCCGCTTTCTCCATGATTCCGTAAGCACTTCACTACTGGAAGGTGTTGCATATCAGCACAAGGCTGCTTTTCTCTGCTAAGAAAAAGATGGTTTTACATTAAATGTGTAAACAGATGAAGAATTACAGTAGTCAAAAAGTTAAGGCATACAAACATGACCTCTAGCATCATCTCACATTCTAGAGTAATAAAGATTGATATGCAGGCCGAGCTGCTCCTGCTAAAACTGTGCAGTTTCTGTACATTTGATAGTTAAAGAGTACTTACTGAATTTTCACATAAAATTGTAGAAATGGGCTCTGTGACCTTTGGGTGAACTCTAAGTCCTACCAAATGAGCTTAGAGTGAAGACCCTTTTACCTTGAGCTTCAGACAAAATAAAAAATCTAATCAAGTTGCAATTCCAGTTAGATTGAAAAAACCATGGATGACAACCCATTTGGAGATTATTCTGTCAGGTCTCTTTATGGTTTAAATGTTCCATTTTGACAGGTTTTTAATGTTTGATCTCTTGTGGTATATACTCATCTGATACCAGTCTAAAAAGTAATCGAGACAGCTTTGCAAACTTTTAAAATACTTTTTAAAATCTGACCAGAAGGCTGACGTGCGTTTTATGTAGTGACTGAATAAGGATCAAGTGTCACTTTCGACAGAATCATCTGTGCCTTTAAGAAAACTGGCCCATGGGTTTCTCCAAAGTCCACCGAACCTGAAAAAGGCCATAATTTCCTGACCTTGCGACCATCAGTAAACCTGCCTCTAAGCCCGAAGATGCCAAAGAGAAAGCTGTATCGATCTCAAGTATAAGCACGTCGGCGCCGAGGCCTTACGGCTTAGGGTTAATGCTACTGAGAAAAAAGGGGTCTCGCTTTTGCTGGCGTCCTTTTATAAAGGATTTAAAACCGCAAAGCGCGGAACAAGTGTCCGCCTTCCTCAGCACTCACGTGGATCAACCCCCTTGCATTGTTTTCCAGCGTAGATGGAGGGAAATAAAAATGTAAAGGCAAAAGGTGAGGGAGGGGGAAGTACACCGGCAAGATAAGTGGAAAAGTGGATTAGGTTCCAGAGCAGAAACGCTTGGGTTGGTTTTTATTGTGCCTTTCATGCGTGTGTGTATTTAGGGGATGGGTATATGTGTGTTAACATGTGCGCTGCTCCACTTGAGACGTGTGAATTTGCTACTCCGGTGGGAGTTTCTGGGAGTGTGGCTGCCTAAAAGGGTCAATTCAGAGAAGTGCATCAGGAGAAAAGTAGACTGATGGAAGAAGGTAAGGAACCAGTGGAAGAGGGTGGTTGTTTGCTTTCCCACTGTCTTGTACGCCTTTGTAGAATGGGCTCTTCAAATTCGATGGGGATCATAGTGTCCCAGAGTGCAACATGATATAATAAAAACACTCATCCTAAAATAAATAAATCAAAATGTATATAAAAAACATTATTTTAATGCAAACAAGGACACTGACTGTAATCTCACTAGACAGGATGTTCCAGTTCTGTGTCACATTTACTTACCGTAAGTATGAGTATGAAATACCTTGGTGCTATATAAAACTTTGTCCTCTGGGACTTCTATGAGGAACAAACACTGTAATAAAGGCAAATTTCTTATTGACACTCATGGCTTTTTCAAATAAATCGTGGCATTTTTTTGGAAAGTTTGTCAGAGGCTCAAGGGCTATGAAACGCCTCACGCAAATACAGAAAAGAAGCTTTAAAGTGTCATTTTAAGTTATTAAACCTAACGTTACTTGCGGGTGACTTGTTAAAAAAAGGTAAAAGCCTTATCCCCACGCATATTTATACATTTTTTTTCTCCCTCCATTTTATAGCATCTCTATCCCGTTGTGTTTCTCAGTCCCATGTCCCCCATTAGGAGCTCCTATCCTCTTGACCTCTACAGAGTCTCTGCAGACCACATGACCTAGAGAGGGGGTGTCAGAGGAGCTTCTTATATCATTGCACACTCTCCCCTCTCCACACACACACATATACACACCGTCTCTTGTGGCTACAGTAATTGCCGTGACACAGAAGGTCATTTCCAGAGACTGTACAGAATAAGGCCAGGCTGCATGGGACTGTTTTGCCATAATCTGACCCCGGCATGTGTGTGAGCTGCGGAGATGAAGGTAGAATTAATTTTTCTGTTGTCCCCCTTCTGATAAAGATAGATCAGTCTTGGCAGACGCCTCACACAGATAAGGAGTAGATGAATCTCTGGCCGGGGAACACACATACTAGAAGCATCTTTATCTCAAAGCTAGACCTATATGTGGGCTGGCAGGTTTTATTGACAGGTGCTTTGTTTGTGTGTCTATATGCACAGCCTCGGTGTGCCTCACTTTCAGACGGATATTGCTTGTTTGCGGTGGATCAATGCAGCCTACTGACTCGACCCGAGCTTGATGAAAGGAGAAGATGTTCGTTGAAATTACGCTATTTGCCACTCGACTCCTCTGTTGATCTGCTTTGTCACGGGTCATCGAGCACAATGTCACATCAATTGACTGAACAGATAAAAAGCAATAGATAGAGAAAGAAAATATTTCTCTCAGCCAGACTGTATTCATTTGGTTCCCTTTTATCTGCTAATCTTAGCTCGATTCCTGTGAGATGTGAAATATAAAAAAAAAACGAGTAAAATAGCTTTAACAAAGTTTTTGACCCTTTTTCTTCTTTGTTATAAAAGTCAAACGATGTATTAAGGCAGAAGTTCAGAAGTCTGGATGCACAAAGGATCTTAAACTCTGCTCAAAAATGAATTCATTAAAGTTAAATTGATTTTTACCAACAATCTTAAATCAATTCATCAAATAAATCTTTGGGAAAAAGTAAGAATTCAGGCCTTCATTTAATGGAAATGATCTCCTTAGTGGAAAACAGTCAATATTTTGTTGAAATTGAAATTGAAGTGAATTCAGATCTTATTTTAGATTCAATATTTTTAAAGTGGTAGCCGGTCCTAATGTCTGCAGCTTGGTGGCGGTGACATTTTTGAATTCTTTCACCCTTTTTATTTAACATTTTCCTGAAGCGTACATGTGGGGAAGCTCACAGGTCACCCATGGCCTCTGAAGCAATGTAAACTGTACTGACTGTTGCATGTCACCAGGCTGCCTGAGATTTTACTCTTTTTCCATGACCTACTGTGCTCACCTGGTACAGTTTTGTTTAATTTGTTCAATTTTGCTTTAAGATTTTTAGCCTGTTCACACAGAAGCTGTGACTCCTGTGTCGCCTTTCTTTAGACTACCTCAATTCTTCAATTGTTTACGCAATTAATCTGATACCAAAAGATTTTGCTTTGCACCAATGCAACACTTAACATATACGATCAATGTAACCAGGCTGATTCGAATGCGGAGAAAAGCCGCTTTGCAACAGCATGCAACACTTTACGTTAGTAAAGTGCTTGAATCCGTTGGAAATATGGTAATTGTGTAATTTTTAGAAGTGTTATGATACAAATTTTTGTTTTTTAGTGCTTTATAGAATTGCTTTAAATTGTTTGTCTGTGGCCAACCATTTTGAGTTTCCTTCTGACAATGTTCCACCACAGTGTGTTGGAATATTGGCCCACTCCTTGTTATTGAACTGATGTAACCGAGTCAGGTTTGCAGACCTTCTTCCCTCTAGCCCTCAAAGCTTTTAGATTGAGATCAAAGTTTTTTGGTGGCTACTTCTACACTTTGATTTTGTTGTCCTGAAGCCGCATTGTCAGGGTCGGTGTGGACACAATATGCAGGACGCAGAAAGCTCAGAAAAAGAGTTCCTTTTATTTCGGAACTAAACATGTGACCTCTCGAAATACTGCCAGAAGCTCGTAGCTCTGAAAACACACAAAACAATCTGGCAACAATTCTGAGGAAGACGCAGATTATAAATATGAGGAGTGATGAACCAAACAATCAACAGGTGTGCACAACAGGGAGAACAGGTGATGACACTGAAGGAAAATTACACTGTGGAGAAATCAAGACACCTGAAATGAGAGGACAACAGGAAGTAACAAGTAACCAAAGTAAAAGCAGAAAACCCCCATACTGGCCCCAATACCTTACACGCATTGGATCAAATTTAGACATATGTCATTCATGTCCAAGCTTTAACATCCATATGTAATGCCTTAAATTGCTTCGGTATATCTACTTATTTTTTCAAAAATATTCTATAGTATGAAGTGGGGGTGTAACGGTACACTAAAATCTCAATTTGGTTGGGTTCAGGATTTCTCAGTTCGATACATTTTCGATATTTCTTTCGGTACAAAAAAGGCAGAAAAAACTTCTTGCAAAATGCATTTATTGGTTTTATATAACAATAATAAAATTAACCGCGAAGGGGGGGTCTAAGGGCAGGGATGCCAGTATAGCTTAGTCAGTTTGTTAGTTTATTTTAGTATTTTCCTATTGACTCCTTGTATTCATCATCCTTTTGAGTCATGTTTTACTTCAAAGCCCATCGAGACGACTGTTGTTGTGATTTTGGGCTATACAAATAAAATTGAATTGAATTGAATTGAATAAAATTAACCTATGTACAGTGGTGGACAAAATTGCTAGTACCCCTCAGTTAAAGAAATAAAGTCCACAATGCTCACTGAAATGACTTGAAACGTTCAAAAGTAACAATAAATTAAAATGTATTGAAAATTATTCATTTTCTATACCGCTTTGTCGCTTTTGGGGTCACGGGGCTGCCGTAGCCTATCCCGGCTACTTGGGCGTAGGCAGGGGATGCCCTGGACAGGTCGCCAGTCTGTCGCAGGGTAGAAGGTCCACAATCACACACCCATGCACTCTCACACTCACACCTATGGACACTTTAGAGTTGCCAATTTACCTATGAAGCATATTTTTGGATGGTGGGAGGAAGCTGGAGATCCCGGAGAGAACCCACGCATACACGGGAAGAACATGCAAACTCCACACAGAAAGGTCCCCCATTGATGTATTTTTCATGTCCCCACTTGAACCGGGGGCCTTCTTGCTGTGAGGCAAGAGCGCTAACCACTGCGCCACTGTGCAGCCCTATTGAAAATTAAATAATCAAAATCAGCCATTACTTTTGAATTGTTGATTAACAGAACTATTTAAATAAAACAAACTAATGAAATGGGCTAGACAAAAATGATGGTACCCATAACTTAATATTTGTTGCACAACCTTTTGAGGCAATCACTGCAATTAAACGGTTTCTGTATTTGTCAATGAGCCTTCTGCACCTGTCCACAGGTATTTTGGCCCCCTCCTCATGAGCAAACTGCTCCAGTTGTTTCAGGTTTGACGGGTGTCTTCTCCAAATGGCATGTTTCAGCTCCTTCCACAGATGTTCAATGGGATTCAGATCTGGGCTCATAGAAGGCCACTTCAGAATAGTCCAACACTTTTCTCTCAGCCATTCTTGGGGGTTTTTGGCTGTGTGTTTTGGATGGTTGTCCTGTTGGAAGACCCATGACCTGCCACTGAGACCAAGCTTTCTGACACTAGGCAGCGCATTCCTATCCAGAATGCCTTGATAATCTGGAGATTTCATTTGACCTTGCACAACTTCAAGACACCCTGTGCCAGTCAGATGCAGCAAAGCAGCCCCAAAACAGAACTGAGCCTCCTCCATGTTTCACAGTAGGGACAGTGTTCTTTTCGTTGTATGCTTCATTTTTGAGTCAACCAACATAGAGCGGATGTGCCTTACCAAAAAGCTCCAGTTTTGTCTCATCTGTCCAAAGGACATTTTCCCAGAAGCTTTGTGGCTTGTCAACATGCATTTTTGCAAATTCCCGTATGGATTTTTTATGATTTCCTTTCAACAATGGTGTCCTCCTTAGTTGTCTCCCATGAAGTCCACTCTGGCTCAAACAACGATGAATGGTGCGATCTGACACTGATGTACCTTGATCTAGGAGTTCACCTTTAATGTTTTGGAGGTTGTTCTGGGCTCTTTGGATACAGCTCCAACTATCCGTCTCCTCAATTTGTCATCCATTTTCCTCTTCCGGCCACAACCCCCTGGTTGTGGCCGGAAGAGGTTAGCTACTGTCCCGTGGGTCTTAAACTTCTGACTAATATGTGCCACTGTCGTCAGAGGAACTTCAAGCTGCTTAGAGATGGTTTTATAGCCTTTACCTTTATGATGTGTGTCTATAATTTTGTTTCTAATGTCCTGGGACAATTCTCTCCTTCTCTTTCTGTTGTCCTTGTTCAGTGTGGTACACACCTTTTCACCAAACAGCAACATGACTATTTGTCTACCTTTAAATAGGCAGACTGACTATTATTATGGGTTTGAAAACAGCTGTGATGACAATTAAAGGACATACCTGAATTCATCATGACCCCCTGGGCAATTAGTTCTCAGTCTTTTATGGAGGTACCATCATTTTTGTCCAGCTCTACTTCATTAGTTTGTTTTTGTGATAATTCTTTTAATCAACAACTGAAAAGTAATGGCTGATTTTGATTATTTAATTTTCAATACATTTTAATTTATTGTTACTTTTGAACGTTTCCAGTCATTTCAGTGAGCCTTGTGAACTTTCTTTCCTTAACTGAGAGGGTACCAACAATTTTGTCCACCACTGTAGGTGATCTGCTATAAACAATAATTCTTTGGATACTTAAAACTGCCCTGAAAACTTTTTTTTTTTACTTGCACATTTTTCTTTCTTGTACACACAATTTTTACAGTCGGTGATGCCATTTTAAGTGCTTTAACAGATTAACTACATTGTTCTCGGTAGTTACAAGCCAGCGTAGCCACCATAAGTGTGTGAATGTGTGTGTTCATGGATGAATGGGAGTTTGACTATAAAGCGCTTTGGGCCCTAAAGCAAAGCAGAAAAGTGCTTTGGTTATTTTCAAAGTAAGCATTTACCATTTGGTGGTTTTGAAGTAATGCCTCTCTTCTCCTAGAGTAATATTACTGTTACTACCTGAACATGAACATGGGACCTTCAGGCATCTCCCAATGGTACCAGAGGATGAACCACATTTGTGGAGGTCCACAATTCTTCTGTTCCTGATGTCTTGGTTGACTTCTCTTGATTTTCCCCATGCTTTCAAATAAAGGGGCTCTGTGATGTGTGTGTACATATGTTTTCACAGGTGTGCCACCAACAAACTCAGATCAAAAAATCAGTTTACCAATAAGAAGTTTTTAAGCTCATGATAGAATTATCTGGAATTTTGTTGCAAGAGACAAGAAACGTGGTGTATGTAGGTTTTTGACTTTAATGAAAGTTAAAAACAAAAATAAGAAATCTCCCTTGTTCAAGTCTGACCTCTATCAAGTACATTAAAAAAATACTAAAGTATTTAAAGTTGTATTAATCTAGAACAGGAAGTTTTAACATTGTAAGGCATGGCCTTATAGGCTGTAACACAGACTTTCACCCTTTGGCCTTTCTTCTATAACTCTTCGTTTCTACTAAATACTCGTAGAAATTGTTGTTTTATTTCTAACCTTTTATTGTCAAAGCAGTAAAACAGCTTGCACAGTAGATTACACAGAACACAATGCACTCCTTTTATAACCTCATAACAAAAACTCATTTCCATGTTTCATTTGTCAAAGACAAACAGACGTGGAGACAATTTTAATAAATACCCCTTCATATTTTGTTCCACACAAAAAGCTGATGAGCCAGGTGACTGTTATTCTGAAGAATCAGGCATCTAGATGTGTTAGATGTGATCTACTAAAGATTTCAATCACATTCACTACCGTTACAAAACACATAAGCCTATTGGCATGTATCCACGACATATGAGTCGTGGATACGACCCCCCCCCCCCCCCCCCCCACACACACACACACAGCAGGAATCAGCGCTTGAATGATTCCCTTAAGGAAAATTACATTTTGATCATGCTTTAAATCCTTTCTAGGACAGCTCCATGAACTCCATTAAAAGCGTTATGTGGTTTTCTAATGCTCCCTGTTGGACTGTTAGTCCACAGTTGCCTTGGCATTCATGCACTGACTTGCAGAGAGAAGAATCTGGTCAGTGTTCCTACAACACAGCAGAACTAAACTTGTATTTTGTACATATAAAGGAATCATTTTTTTTCTTTTTTGGGATCAGATTTTTTTTTTTTTAGAAATCTAATAAGCAGCTTTGCTTACTCTGTCTTACATGCAGCTTTTCATTGCAGGAAATGTGGACAGCAGGGATGCGTCTACATAGGGGGGCAGCAGGATGTGCCTCCCTTCTACATCATTTCAAGTTCTTTTAGGCGTAAAAATGGCAAAACCTTTAAAAAAAAGTTACACTATTAAATAGTTAAAAACTATTACATTTTCAAAACCAAAATCCAGTTGCAGTTTTTAACTACAATTTTTGTATGCAACAAATCTAGATTAACAAAATCTTTTTTATACATAGAATGAAGAATAGTTAAATAAAAAAATTGAATTGACTGAGTTGTATTTACACTGCACCCTTTTAATGGTGGACCCCCAAAATCAGTGTCTACTCCTTGCTACCAAAGTTTTTCTAGATACACCAGAACAGTAAAAAAATCTTTAGATCTGACTCAAATTCATAAAAGTGGCATCACTGTCTGTGTGATGATTCTTCCCTCTGAAGGGTTTTCTAGGATGTTCTAATCTCTTTTCACAGTGCAAAGTCACAAGTCTTGTGTAAAGTGGTCGTTTTAAGAATACATGGATTATTTTTGGCTTTGTGTTTTGTTGGATTGATGGTTCTCTCCATGAGGATCACACTGATGTTGCCTCTGCTACTCACCTAGCACCTAGCTAAGGCCTTAGTCACAACAGCCCTTACAGGTAGATACGAGTCTGTGGGAAAGAAAAGGGCTAACCTGTATGGGGCACATAGCTGTCCTGCAGGAAATTTTTAAAAGTTTTAGACCGCTTGGTGATCTCGTAGAGAGAAATGTTTAAGCACATTTTTTACCATGAGTAGGATGCGAGTGATAGGTCGTAGCAAACACTTATACATTATGCAATGCTGAGTAAGGGTGAAGTATGTGGTACATGTCGTGCTTGTCATTTTTACAAACCCCTCCCCAAATCCTGCACAATGCGCAAGAGACCCATTAGTGTTGTTTAAGTTATAAGTGCATGCTCCTTGCGTCATAGGTGCGTGTAACTTACTTTAGCCTTACAAACACATTAAGATGTTCTTACCACTTGCAAAACAATGGTACGTACCATTTTCATGACATCCCTTGACGTGGCCGTACAAGCCGCAAGGGAACTTACAAGACACACCTGTGCTCCGTTCAAGATGTGGTCGCTACTCTCTGCGATCTTCCATGGGCCTGGACATAGCAAAAACCCGTAGTACTTGTACAGGTCAATCCCCTCCTTGGGTGTATGTGGCCAAGGACTGTGACTGAAAAGTTGGAGATGAGGAAGAGACCAGGACTGAGTATTACTGCCAAAAAACTGAGTCTAATCAATGATGATTCACATTTTCATGATTTAATTATACGATTTGACGGGTTTTAAATGTAATATGTCAATCAATGTTTTAAAGCTGTAAAACTCCTAACTACACATTTTACACACTTTTGTCATACAGACGAGAACATTTTCACACTTTTTTCTCTTGTTTAAACTCTGAAAGTTCAAACCTTCACAGAAAAATAAGTCCAGCTTTATAGAATGAAAACAGAGAGCTGATCACAATAGAAGATTTGTGTAAATTTGGTAAACTGACTGCGCTCTTTATTATGGACCTGGCCTGCTAGAAGATTGACTGACAAGGTCAACAGCCAATCAGGGGGATAAAAAAAACATGCAAAAATGCACAGAAGATAATTTACTAAACAGCAATACTGGTAAAGTTGAACCACGATATAGCAGGGCTACTGTATTTCTTTCTTTATTTGAGACCATTCAAAAGATTGTGGAAATCTAAGAGGTGGTACATTTCTGGTTGCTTCATAGAACTTATCATTTCTCTTTGCCTTTCATACCAATAGGCCTTGTGTGCCTCCGTGGTGTCGCCTGACGTACTGCAGACGATGGCGCTAGTCTTCACCGGAGCAAATGTCATGTGTGCCACTGGGGATCCAACCTACTCCACCCCCTACCTCCTGGCCCAGCGTGCTGGACAGAAAGTGCAGATGGAGTTCCTGCACCAAAACAAACTATCTGGTAAGCAGACAAAAGCGTGAAAAGAGCCTTCATAAATAAAATGACTATGTCACAAATGTACAACCAAATTTTTTTGTGTGTTTTCTATGAAAAGGAAACAAATGCAGAAATTCTCAAATTTAAAACCAGCATTTTTTATCCATAAAAGCATCTCCTTTGCCTTTTTTTCCCCGAACTCTCTCTTTGTATTATCCTCCGCATGTTCCCTGGCATCACAGTGTGTCCGGCCGTGCGTCATCCCCCTGATAGGTGTGCTGCATTTATGTGCTTCCACGCAGACATGATGAGAATGTTTCACATTAAAGGAGTCGGGGAGGCTATCGGCTGTGTGTGTGTATGTGGGGGGGACTTTCTCTGGGACCTCATTCATGACCGGTTCATCTGTATACGCCAGCAAGCCCCGAGCCTGTTAGAGATACGCTAATTGCTAGCCTGGGTCACCTGGTCACCATGGTGATAGCAATTATTTGAGGAACGCTAGAAGGCACGCACATGGAAGAAGCAGACAAACCCACATATATTCATGTGTGCGATTCCTGTCTGGACATTTGCAGGGCTTCGTTGTTAGCAGACGGACAAATAAGGGGCTCACTAGACTTTTTCCAGGAAGACTGATGTCCAACTAAACCGCCTTACTGTAACTGGCGAGCAGCACCTGGGTCAGATTGACAGATTGACACTACTCCAGGGCTGCAGTGAGATGTTGCCTCAGGGACAACAGTCAGTCCAGCACTTTACAAATTAGTTGTAAATGTGTGTCTATAAGTGAGCTACTCCTGAAAGTGATGGTTACCCAGGGTCATATGTCACCCGTAAGGTGCTTTTCTTCGGCTAAAGACCTCTTTTATATGAGTGAAGCTGGCAACACGGAGCTCCAGCACTCTCTAAATATCCCAAAATAGCAGCTCATTATCAGCTGGATTTGTGTTCACATTCGACAGTTTTCAGCCTATGATTTATGTTCAATACCAGGACTCAGTGACAGCGCAGGAAGCTGTCTGCTGTTTTATCCCCTCTGACATGCAGCGTGGTCTGCGGAGGCTGTGCTGCAGTTCTCATGCAGTCACAGACAAAAAAGTTCATAATGGGTTTTCCTTTTTAAAAAAAAGCTTTTTTCCCCCAATCTTCCACCAGTTTTTCCCTAACAAGAATTCGGCCCATTTAACAGCCACAAGAGCTTAAAAATAAGCAAAAAAAAGACCAGATTTTGTAAATTGCTATCACCAGCTTCATAAGTAGAGCTGGGTAGTGCTGAAACTACATCAGCTAAAGGATAGCTGCAACTAAACCATCACCAAGACGACTGGAACTAGAAAAACTGCACCGCCGTTTGTGTTCAGAGGGCATCAGAGGAGCTTTAAGCAGCTCTAAGTGAAGAACAAAACCAGGAGGCTTCAATAATATACAAACACCGCCAGCTACAAATAAGCCAGAGAAAAAAAAAAAGAGGGAAAATGTGTGAAAAAGCAACTAAATGTGCTCAGTGGAATGCCAACCATCTATGAATCTTTTCTATTACATGACACTTTAAAGGGTAAATGTAAGAATTTCAAAGAGATTGCTTCCTAACAATTGCGAACTCTTGTGTTTTTTAATGTTTCCTTTAGAATTCAAACACTTTATAGAATATAAGAATCATTCTGGGAACTCATTAGGGACATCTGCTAAACCATTAAATATCCTTTCTTTATTACAAAGAGGGGGTTTTTAGATTTTACCTATTTAAAGTAAACTCAATCATGCAGAGCGGATGATAGAGTTGCACTTGATTCATATAATAAAACTTCACGAAGGCCTCAACTATATAAATGTATTTTTCATAGTTCAGTTTCAATAAATACTGTATTGGTCCATATTGAAAAAGGCTCCAAGGCATTTTTCTAAAAAGATTCAATCATTTGTACTTGAATTATTTATTTAGATAAAAATATTCCTGGAATATATATTTTATTTAACAATTAAAAAGCTTTTTTTTTTTTTTTTTTACCCAAATTATACAAGTATTGAAACATTTGCCTGCCTCTTAAAACCTACATATGTTAAGCACATTTTTTTTTAGTAGTTTACTTTGAAAAAAGCTGTTTATCTAATTAATTCTAAAACATCACAATAAGAACCTTTTTGTTTAGGAGAGTCATTTCTCCAAAAGCCTGCATTCTACAGTGAAGTATCTGGTTGTGATGAGTGCGGTCCTGGAAGTGCGAGTGGCATCTGGCCTGACTGTAGTGCTCTGGACGAGCACTCTCCACCGCGCTCCACAGGCAGTTAGAGGAGCTGGAGCTCCTGTGTGTGCACTCTTTTAGGACTTGCTACACACTGATGCAGCTGTACTGAAAAAGTCTGGAGCCTTATAAACAACCGGATCTCCCATTTTTTCAGATGCATTTAAGAAAACAAGTCTTATATTTCGACCAACACTGTAATGGATTCTAACACTTTCAGAGAAGAACTCTTAATGAGCTGCATTGAATTCAATTGAATTTTACAGCTGTACCCATAAAAGACTGATTTAATATTAGTTTACCATTGACCATTTAAAAATGGCCAAAGGAGGAACTTCTATTTCCATAATTATGGATTTTTACATTTAAAAATTAATAAAAAGCTGTTTACTGTCTAAAAAGTACAAAAATGAATCTAAGGGCAAATCGATTCATCGATCTGATAAAACAAAACTGATTTCTTTTTATAGGTAAAGATCAATTCAATATTTATGTAACTACTTAATTGTAATTGTAATTACTCCTGTATGGTTTTTAGAAAATAAGTAACATTGTGATACAACTACACCTTTGGAGATGACCTTTAGCAGAGCTGATTAGTTTGAAATTTCAGAAAAATGGTGCATTGTATGGTACAAGCACCAAAATGTGTCATTGATGTACGTTAGAATCCCTTCTTTCTGAAACGCTCTTTAGCCATGAGAAAAACCAAGATGGCAGTCATTTGTAACGACGGCAGCCATACACACAATTGTTACAAAAATGTTTAATGTCTATTTGCCTTGGAGATAGTATATATACAGAACAGACCAAAAGTTTGGACACACATTTGCATGCATTTGAATGAGAAGGTCTGTCCAAACTTTTGGTCTGTACTGTATATATTAATAACTGGTTCCATTACTCCATTTATTGCAAATATGAGAATATAATAATAATAATAAAACACAAGAAACATTGTTTTAAGGTGGGGCTACAAGCCCTTCACTGAACACAAAGGGCAAAGAAACTTTGGGACAACTAACATTTTCTTTAGAGATCTCATCATGTTACATTTAGATGAATCTTTTATGTATTTATTTTTTTTTATCTAACCCTGTCAGGCGGGGTGTGTGGACACAACCTACCTAACAAACCCAGTCTGTAAATTCAAAGATAGGGGTTTAAATTGGAAAATATTGCATCTATTTGGTAAAAGTGCACACAGCAAAAATCAAATCAGCCTTGTTTCTTATAGAAATGTTTACACATTAACAGCAAGATGAGATGCACAGATTTGATTATTGTAAATCAGCAAATCGACCAGTCTTCGATGCACACTGCAGTATTTTCCACATAAACCTGCTGTAGCGCACCTGATTCAGCTCATCATCCAGCTCTGCAACAGCCTCATAATAGCAGTTATTAAGGGAAGGTGTATTTCATCAGGCTGGGTTCAAAACATGCAGGGCAGTGTGCTCAAAGGACTGGAGTTGGGAAACACGGCTCTAAGTAGCTTGTTTTTCTGCCCTTTTCCAGATTGGCACAAATCACTTGTAAACTTATCAAGTTAGGAAACACAGTTTATGTATTTTTTCCCTTCGAAAAGAAAATCATAAAGTGCTTAACAAAAAGTCACAACTGCATGACAATAAAAAATGTTTTCAGACCGTATATCTCAGCAATATAAAAATCAGCTGTCAGTAGAAACGCTGCTGAAAAGAAAAACCCTTCAGGGGAATTTTATAAACCTGAGCTAAGTCTATGGAACGCAGGGATAGAGGCAGAGTGCTCCAGAATTTGGTAACCATCCCGTGGAATGCTTTAAAACGTATCTGAGGAACAACCAATAAGACCTGAGCCGATGATCTAAATTCATGAGGTTTGCAGAACTTTAAAGAATGAGGAGCATGACTGTATAGAACTCTAAAAATAGGAGCTAAAATTTTTAAATGAATTCTAAAATGAACTATCTGCTCTGCTGTGGGATGGGGCAAGTAAAAAAACAACAAAAAAAGATCTTAATAAATCTGTATTTGGAGGAAGACTCCTGGTTTTGTCTGTAAGCAGCAGCTTTATGTTTCTTTGAAATCGAGTCCTCTTCTTCGGTTTTCTCATCGACTCTTTTCTGCCCAAAAAACTTTCCAAATACGTTTTTTTGTTTGGTTTTTATCAGCTTTTGCTAGTAGCGTTGAGCTACTAACTTTGCGGTCCGAGCAACTGCTTAAAGTCACGTGACGTGTCAAGACAGATGGATGTGGTGAACAGAATCCGGTCGTTTTCCAAAATAAAACTTCCTTTAGTATCCGAAAATAAACAAAACTAAAAAAATCTAAGTTAGCGTATGCATTTTTTTTTTCATGTGAGGTCCAGTACCAAGTGCCCCGGGGTTGGGAACCACCCCATTATATGTACAAATAAATACTTAAAATCAACTAAACACTAAGCTCTGAATATATGCAATGTAATTTTATCTTTTTTGGGGTGAAATTAATACACCTTTCTAGTTATTTTAGCTAATATTTGATACAATGAGAAAAGCATTGATATATCAAAGGTCTATTGCACCACCATAGGAGAGACGTCTTGAGATCAACTCTAAAAATAAAGGACTGCCCAGAGTCCTCCATCAACATTCTTACGCTGTTAGACGGTGACGTGTTGAGCGCCGCTAGTGTTGTTGAACATGCGGCCCCGAGAGTTTACACAGATACGGCCCATTTTGTTCTTTCTATAATGGACAAGTGTTGAACATTCAATGCAAATGTTGCATCAACTGAACAGTTGTCATTGGAATAAGAAAATAATGGAGGAGGGCACACAGCGACCAAAAGGACAGAAAAGGCTCAGAGATGTTCTGAAAATATCAGCTTTTGTTCCCAACAGGATACCAGTACAAATTCTATGTGACATAAGGACTGCTGTAGATACTCTCAGTTGATGTATTCAAAGGCCTTTATGTACTCTATTGGGGTGTTAACATGTTTCTTAACTGCCAGGCTGCACATCAACTTAAATTCAACCACCTCGCTGTGTTGGAATCCCCAATGAAATCGATTAGAAACTTGTTTCTATCCAAATTGAACGAGTTTTCACTTTTCCAGCTAAGCCCAAATTTAACAAATCACTTGCCCATCTTTGCATTTTTTTTTTTAAAAACCTGCTCCTAGTTCCAAAAACTAAAATGACAAAAACTCCCCTTTTCCCATGGAAACAGTGGATGCAAAAAGCTGCCAAGCCTGCGCTTTCCCATTCCCCCCTCCTCAGTGGCTCATTTGTAGCTCCAATGTTGGGACTTGCACTGATAGCGGAGCATGGCCACTTCATTAGCTCCTTCTCTCTGTGTAAATGTGAGTGCATGCATGTGGGCCTCCACGGGCCTTGTTCTCCCGCCCACACCTGCTCGCTTGAGAGCACCCTAGGATACAGCAGAGGCACGTTCATTTGCATTTCACCATCCCAGATTCGGTTAAAAAAAGGCAAATGCAAGTCTCTGCGGCCATGTGTCTTCACAATTTAGGAACCCTCGAGGGCGCCTTCAGTGATGGATCCATCCCTTATAGTCGGAGGCTTTTGCTGTGGTGGCACCAATACTTTTTTAGGTTCTGTTCTTTATTTATGCACAGTGTGTCCCCATATAATGCACCCTAAAGGCCACATAGCATATATGTACAAGAGTTCCTTCTCTGTTTTTTTTTCTTGATGCATGTAGAGGAACAGCAGACTTTTTAGAACAGCTGTTCTATAAAAGTGAGATTTACCAGAACAGTAATTACTTAGAATAGATTGACAGCTCATTATTGTAGAACTTCACAAAACGTTAAGTCCGTCAGAGACATAAAAGGTCAGTTGTCATACAAACTTGTGGGAAAAATATTTTGTTTTTAATCCAATCAAAGTAAGAATATAAACAGTTAAGTAACCTTGTAAATATTTTACTGGGAATTTCTGGACAAAAAAAAGAAAAATACATGGCCTTAAAGTCAGTTTAATGTCAATCATCCATGTTAAAATGAGGATTCGGTCAGATTAGCATGCAGATATAAAAAATGAGCACCTCCTTATGCTGCAATATTATTCCTGCCAACTTTTTTATGCTCCTGTCATTCAGCGGCGTGTCATGTGTCACGACTTGAGCGTGGAGCCCTGAATCAGCTGAGCTGCCCAGTAAATGTATCAGCAAAGAAATGGGAATGATAAGAGCATGTTTGTTTGTGCTTGACGATTAAGGTTCCCTTGAATCGACAGGGAAATAAAGTCTTTGATTGGTTGCCCCCCTCAGGTACAGACAGAGCTATGAGCCATCCAAAGAGGCTGAGTTAAATGACGGCTAAGGGTGCTATGCTCTGATTAAGGTATACTTTGTTGGCTGGATGCAAATGTTAAACTCAGCTGAGGTGATGACAAAAGTGACAAAAAAAGATATAATGACACAAGACAGGAGCCTTATCTATACTCAGGTTCCCAAATGGTCACATGTGATGACCATGTGTGCAAGGCATTAAAATATGCTGAATGCTTACATGTGACCAGGAAATATGGTATGGTGGTCTGCAATGATACTGTTTTTTTTAATGAAATGCTTAGGTCACATTTTTGTACTGTTTTGTTTTAGTTGAACCCTTTAACACATTTACTGGTACATTCTATTGACTGTTGTAACTGTGAGAAGTTTACGCAATTAACATAATTCCAGCAGCTTTGCACTGATTTGAAGCAGTTTTCAATCCCGTAAACGTTACATCAACGTGAATCAGCTGATTCAATGGCAGAGAAAAGTGACTTTGCACCCTTATATGCTGTTATCAGTGCAAAGCCTCTTTTGTCTGCGTCAGAATCAGCTGATTTACATCGACACCAGAAACTGGTCATAGAGCTACGGTACATCAAAGAACGTGTGTTATTAAGGTGTTGCCAGCAACATCTCCAGTGTTGAACGTTTAATGTAAAATAATATGCTTTGAAACACAAGTATTTTTGTAGTTTTCCATGTATTTTATAGTTTCATATAACCAATTTCAATAGAATGGCATTTTTAACTATTGGAATGTTCTCTTATTTTTAGTTTTTACATTTTTAGTTCTTTGTTACTAAGATGTTCAAATCTACACAATACCTTAACAGCTTGTAGAAAAACAGGACAATTAGTTTAGTTTATAAAACTAACAGGATTTGGATTATTTCTATACATGTAAAATACAGATTAACAGAAAGCTGAGAAAGTGTTTTAGCAGTCTACATATTTTTGTTTGCTTTAGGGCAAAAAACTTGTCAGACGGCAACAAGCTAAATAAAAGATATAATTAAACCCGGTTAAGAAGAAAGTATTTGCTTTATTCACAAATCCAAATCAGTGTTACCTCCAATTTGAAATGGTGCCTGTAAACAAATTAAATCAGCGTGCTGGACTTTGAATCAATGAGTTGATGTTTTTTTGTACATTTCTTAGCTTATCTGGTTGACATGAAGTACAAAAAAAAAAAGAAAAGAAAACATATTTTTTGGGAAATAAAAAACAGAGGGGTTCCGATTTGTTCCAATTTAATCATTTAATCTTCAGTGTATGTGTTCTTAAAGTGTTATAGAATAAGTTTTACTTGTAAGTTCTGACTTGAAATCCCTGAAATGATTCAGTTTAGGAAAAAAAAAAACTCACCTGAAGGAGGTGCTGTGGTTCTTGGTGACGCTTCTCACTAGATTTGTCATTGCAAGTAAAACTTTTTCACATAATAGAACAAAAAATCTGTACAGTCATTTAAGAAAGACGTCTATATGCTTGAAGTGGTTTTAAAAACAAAGTTGTATGTGTTATAAGTATAGAGTCGGTGCGTCTTTTTCTGGTTCTGGTGTCATTTAAAAATCAATGCAATGAAGCAAGTTGCTGTCAAAAACAAGCTTTATCTCTGAACAAATCATAAAGGAAGATATTTAAATGAACCTCATCCTTATATATTCTGCTAAACGTACTATTTCTTTTAACAAAGCTTCCGTCAAGCCTGCAGGGGCTTTTTGTGGAAGGGTTTACTCCTAAAGCAATAATAAAAAAAAAAAAAAGACAGCTCCTGCAATGTATACATGTGTGTCTATACAGATGTATGCATGCTCTGAACTTTTTATTATTTCTTAAAAGCCTCTTTCGGTGTTGGACCCATTTACCCTGAACAACAGCTTACCGTTGACATCATTCTTTCCGAATCATCCGTCGTGATTTGGAGGCAAAAATAAAAAAGGCAAAAAAACAAACCAAAACAAGTTTTATCGTTGCCGCCATGTAGCATCCCTGACGCCTCAAATCTTGCGGTACATTAAAAATTTATTTTGCAGGCTCTCAGCGTGGGTAATAAAAAGATTGAACATCCACACATGCTCTGCATCATCTATTCCACCCTTTTGTTGCGAGACAGTGCTTCTATGTTTTTATTTTAAGGTTGCTGTTTGTGTCGCCCCATAAAGATAAGGGTACAGCAGGTCAAAAGGTCAAGAGCAACTTGGGGAAAATTAAGAATTTCCTTTTAGGTGTTGGTTGTAACCCTTGTGCTATCCTAGGTACTTTAACAGTGGGAGATGGGTCATCTAGACCCCACAAGACAGTGCACTGAACCTTTTTTCTTTAATGATTTGTGATCTTCACTGGTGTCCGTGGATTACATGAAATCTTTCCACCTTTGTCATGGTAGGGATAACATGTCAATGAAGGGTTGGGTAATTGGATAGCAAAAGGGTTAAATGAAAATATTTTTTGTGGCCAAAAAAAGTTTAGTTTTCTTGTTCGGTGCAAACTTTTTTGTTTAGTATGACGTCTTTATGCACCCCTTCTCAGTTTATGTTATCATTTTCTGCAGTTCCCGCGGTGTAAGAGTATGTTTGTGAACAAGCTCCCCTGATTACCCCAGTGTCCACTGCCTGTTGGAGGCCACTTTGTGACTGTTGCCGTGGGCAACCAGATGGCTAATTGAGCACTCTGTCATGTCACCTCCCGTCACAGGGGAATGAGCCAATCAGGACAGGCTATACTTCTTAGCAGACGCCTCCACAGATTTCATTCGCCTTTACGGAGTCCGCGCTCGGGCCCCAGAGGGACTGTTTAGCCAGGCTCACAGAGAGAGGCTGGTTACAACTGATATCAAGCCACCGGCTTATTTACATTCCATCGACCTGAGTGGATGAGGCAATGTTCGTGTGTGTTAGTCTCTTTATTTCAGTTTAATAGAGCAGAATCATGGCACCTCCCATGCATTTATGATGGCTTGTTATTGGCTGGCTCATTTTCTGTTTGAAACTCACAGCTAGATTACAGATGTTAACCCACCCCGGCTCCACATTCCCCGTTATACTTCAGGACCATAAAACAGTCCATGCTGGTGGAGGCTGTAAGCCATTAAAATGCTCGGATCATTCCAGAACGGCTGCTTTTATTGATTAGGCGGCTGTATACTGTTAGGTCGAGTTGTAATGGATCAGAGGTGCCTTCATTATACCAGAAATCAAAGCAAATTTTATTTGGTGTGGCAGCAGCGGCTCTCTAGTGTTTGCAACTGTATGTTTCCTAAACTCGCCTGTGCTGTTTAATTATTTCCCACAAACTGAAAACATCCACAACGGTAAATGAAAAGATGAACCGTCACATTTTACCACAGGGAAATACTTCATAACAGTAAAGGCGACCTCAGAGGGCCACGACCTTTACTGCTCCGTGGGGTACTTGGTACTGGGCAGCACACAAAAATAAAATGCATAAGCTAACTTAGATTACTTCCATTTTGTTTATTTTCTGATACCATAGGAGGTTTTATTTTGGGAAACTGCTGGATTCTGTTGACCACTGTTAGTAGCTCAACGCTTAAAAGCTAACAAAAAATCATATTTGGAAAGTTTTTTTTGGGAGAAAATATTTTTCCTCCAAATATGGATTTGCAGTTGCAGGCAGAGTGGATTCACATTTATATTATAGTTAGGAAATTTATTTTGCTTTATTCAAAAGTCGGGCGCAACTGAACTTAGTGAAAATCTGAGGGTTTTTTTTTTACAGAGAAAGAAGTTTCAATCAAATAAAGTTGCTGATTTGTGTAAACTTATAAAAAGGAATGTTGTAAATTTTCCATAAATTTTTCATAAAATTTTCCTTCCCAGCAAGGTTGAATTAGACGGGCATATATAAAGAAGCTTTAGCACAGAAGATGTTCCTCTGTGTTAGAAATGCACAATAAATCAAGATTTATTTAAAAACAAAATATGATAAAGATTTTTGCCATGAAAGATGATCTGAGTCTGGGTTGAGTTCTCATTGAATAATTTACAAATCAGAAAAAAAACTTTTACAAATAAAAACCTTGGTTTCATTGAATCGTTGTCATCTGTAAAAAAAATTAATAAATAAAAACGCTACACTTTTTTTTTTTTTTTTGTTTGTTTTTTAAACTAAATTTGTTGTAGTTGCCTTTTAACATGAATAGTAGGTTTTTTAGAAACTGGAAGCTAACAAATATTACACGCAAAGTTTGGCCCCATTTGGACCAGTCCGTAAAAAAAGTGTTGACAATAAACCGGGCTTTGGCATTAATTAGGTTGGAGACCACTGCTTTAAAATGTTTTAGATGTATTATTGATGGTGAGGTTTAGTGTTGTGCAAAATATAACTAAAGGCAAAATAGTAGGTGGACAGTACCAAGTACATCCTTACTGCCCTCAATAATTTTAGGAAGATATTTTTCAGCTAGGTTTTGTTTACTGCCAACAGGTGTTTGGACATCATTTTGATGTATTTTAGTAAATAAAAAAGCAAAAGAAAAGAAATACATTTTTTAGAAGCCTTAGAATAAAAATTATCTTGCATCATTTTAGACTGTCTACATCTGGTAATGTCTTAAAACTATGACATCTTCCAAAGTAAAAAAAAACTTTAATACATATAAGAAAAAGGTATCGTAGGAACCTTATGGCAGCTTCATTGTAGCATTCTGGTCGATTTATTCAAACATTTTAGTGATTTTTTTTATTAAACATTTAAAGTATTTTAAAGAGAAGCAAACAAAAAAATGTATAATGTATTTATTCTAAATGAGTTTGAGTAAATCAATTGGAAGGATGTATTCTTTTGCAGAATTGTTCTTATTTTTTGTTATAGCATGCTCTTGGTGTTCAGAAACTGGTACATAATAGACATAAAAGAAAGTTTGTGAACTATTTTTTTACTCACCATGTGCAGATGCTGCATGAAGCAAAGCATAGGCACTAAAACATGACAGAACGTGGAACCAAGGATTTGATGTTGTGAAAGTGCAATTTAGAGTTGCACTGTATTCCAGTGTTATCTGTGTAAGTATGGGTGAATGGGACTGTGATTGTAAAGCGCTTAGGGCAGGGGTCGGGAACCTTTTTGGCCGAGAGAGCCATAAACGCCACATATTTTTAAATGTAATTTAGAAAGAGCCATACAATAATGTAGCGTCCCTTTCCCACACTGAGGCACAGAGACTTAACCTCTTTTAAGGTTATTTATTCTGGTTACTGCAGACCGCAGCAAACGCCGTAAAATTAATAAAGTAACTCCTGAATCTCTCCCGCTGAGACGAGAGCGCTTCTCCCAACTTTATATTCCCTGCTCCCGCTCCAGTCCTCCCATTTCCCTTATTCGGCCCATAGCTGAACCCCATTGGTCCAAACTACCCAACAACAGGCTGAGTGACAGAACTGAGAGCCAATCAGATCTCTGCTTGATGCGTTTGATGAACTTCAGAACTCCAGAACGCGTCCCAACAGCGGACCCAACTCAGTCCGCGACAATATGTTTAAAACTAAAAATAGACATGAATGTGAGCATTTGATGTAATTTCAACATTTTTAAAGTACAATAAGTTTGTGGATTATTTTTAATAACATCGTTATGCTGTTGCTAATAAATGATGAGTATTTCTCCTGGTGGTTTTGCTGATGGTCTAGTCTGGTTGATACGTGGTGAGTTTCAGCTTCATGCAGGCGTTGAGACGTTAAACGTGATCGTAAGTCTGAATGTTCTGTAGATGTGACAAAGACTCACATGCAGACCTGGAGACAAACACACACACACACACTGCAGTGAGTGACGGGCAGCGGGTTTCACGTTATTACAATCCCTGCGCGATTCACCTTCCTCATGTCCCGTCCCTGCATCTGCGCGCTCTTTCTCAGAGACGGGAGCGCGCAGGTTTAGGCACGGCAATTAATAGGTTTCCTGCTGGAATAAACTCTGTGAAATAATAGATAATAGTAAATTGATAATGCTGGCGCAGATTTTTCTCTCCAAGCACCGCTACTACTGCGCGCCCCTCTGGCATCGCAGCGCACGAGAATGACTGGTCTAATGGAAAAAAAAAATGGTATAAATAAAGATTTGTCTGCGAGCCATACGTGACCATCAAAAGAGCCATATATGGCTCGCGAGCCATAGGTTCCCGACCCCTGGCTTAGGGCCTCAATCGAGGTAGACAAGGGCTATATATATATCATTTAGCATTTTGTAGGATCAAGGGTCTTCTAATATAATTGATAAAGCATGAGTTTGGAATTTTTATACATGAGCTTTTATTTTGACAGGCGTCCAGATCCTTTCATGTTTTTGCGGCAGAAGCACAGAAACCTAGATATTGTCCTCTGTCTTTAGCTTGCTGCTGTGCCTGGGATCACTCTGAACTTCAGCAATGTGACTATGGAATGAGTCCTACAAATTGCTGTTTACAGTTAATGGCACTGACCAGAATTTTGGGCTTTGCTACGTACGTTTTTAAGTTCGGTTGTGAGCTCTACTTGCATATGGTGTGTTCATTGATCGCGCGCTAACAGTTCAACTGGTCGAACTTTTTCACGCTAAATCGCAGTAACGCAGTACTGTGACCAATCAGGGACTCAGTGTCATGATATTCGAGGCTTTGAGACAGACCCAGATGCTGGAACCCGGAAGGAACACAGGAGGGTTATAAGGTAAGTGATTTGATTTATTTTGTTCTTGTAGGTGATCTCCCAGCGGTGATGTCTTCGGCTCGAGACTGCAGGTAGGAGGCAGGAAGGCGAGGCGTGGCTGGAGAGCTTCTGCGGAGGCTGAGAGGGCATGAACGGCAGGTGAGGAGAGCGTGGATAGAACAGGTGGTTCAGGAGGAAATCCCAGGTAGCACCAGTGATGATTGAGTCCTGGAAGCGAGGCGTAGACAAATTACTAAACAGGATTAATTTTCTTGGCATAAACATGAGAGACTAGACAAACACCATGGAGGAGCAACGAACTGGCGACGAATACTGGCTGTGGATCTCCTTAAGAAGGCAGCAGGGCTAATGAGGTTAGTGGCAGCAGCTGGGAATCCTCCAGAGCAGAGCAGAGTGGCTGACGAGGTGAGTGGCAACAGCTGGGAATCCTCCAGAGCAGAGAGGGGTGGGGCTGACAGAGGCACCATGACAGTACCCCCCCCTCAACGACCGCCACCGGGCGGTCCAGGACGCCGGTCCGGGTGGGCACGATAAAAATCCAAGATGAGGGAATGGTCCAGAATCATGGAACGGGAGATCCACGAACGTTCCTCTGGACCATAGCCCTCCCAATCCACCAAGAACTGGTAGCCACGACCACGGCGCCGGACGTCCAAAACACGACTGACCGTGAATGCCGGAGCGCCATCAATGACCCGGGCGGGCGGTGGGGAAGCGGATGGCGGGCACAGAGGGCTCTCGTGAACGGGCTTGATCTGTGAAATGTGAAATGTGGGATGTACCTTGAGAGCCGAGGGCAGCTTGAGGCGGACACAGGTGGGGTTGATAATCCGGTCAATGGCGTAGGGTCCGATAAATCGGGGAGCCAGTTTGCGGGAGGTAGCCTGAATGGGAATGTTCCTCGACGAGAGCCAGACCCTTTGACCAGGATGGTAGATGGGTCCCACCACCCTGCGGCGATTGGCGATCTGGCAGTTGCTCTCCTTGGTGCGGAGGAGAGCCGCCCTGGTCTGGTGCCAAATCTGCTGGCACCGCCGGAGATGGAGCTGGACAGAGGGCACTGCCAGATCGAGTTCCTGTGACGGAAACAGAGGTGGTGAGTACCCAAGGGAGGCCTCGAAGGGAGACATTCCTGTAGCAGAGGAGGGATGATTGTTGTGAGCATACTCCACCCAAACCAGAAACTTGGACCAATCCGTACTGTTCTGAGCGGTAAGGCAACGGAGTGCCGCCTCCAATTCCTGATTCGCCCTCTCTGCCTGACCGTTAGATTGTGGATGGTAGCCAGAGGTTAGACTGACTGTGGCACCAAGACAGTTGCAGAATGCTTTCCAAACCTGGGAAGTGAATTGTGGGCCCCGATCGGAAACTATGTCTGAGGGTATTCCATGGTGACGAAAAACTTGGTCTACTAGTATTTCAGCAGTCTCTGTGGCAGTGGGTAGTTGTGCGAGTGGAATGAAACGGGCGGCTTTGGAAAAACGGTCAATGATGGTGAAGATGACCGTGTGACCCTGAGACGGAGGTAATCCGGTGACGAAGTCGACCGCTATATGGGACCATGGTCGGCTAGGAGTAGATAGGGGGTTCAGATGACCAGCAGGAGGTGAATTAGAGGTCTTGGAACGGGCGCAGGTGGTACAAGCAGCCACGTACTCACGAACGTCCCCTTCCATGAATGGCCAAAAAAAACGTCTCTTAATTAGAGAGAGTGTCCTACGAATGCCCCCATGACATGCAATTCGTGAGGAGTGACCCCAAGTTATGACGTCTGACCTGAGTGACGTAGGCACGTAGAGAGTTCCAGGTGGACATGGAGGGTGGTCGGGTTCCTCACCTTGGGCCTGCAGGACCTTAGATTCGATGTCCCAGGTGAGGTTCCCTACAATGCAAGTGGGGGGAACAATGGTGGATTGAGAGACAGAATCAGTGTGATTGTACTTCCTGGAGAGAGCGTCCGGTTTTACATTACGGCTGCCAGGACGGTAAGTGATTATGAAGTCAAACCGGTCGAAAAACAGACACCAGCGGGCTTGGCGAGCGTTGAGACGTTTGGCAGATCGTAGGTATGCCAGGTTTTTGTGGTCTGTCCATACTATAAACGGATGTTCAGCCCCCTCCAGCCAGTGTCGCCACTCTTCCAAAGCCAGTTTTATTGCCAGTAATTCACGATTGCCCACATCGTAATTTTGTTCAGCGGGGTTGAGTTTCCGGGAGAAGTATGCGCAGGGTTTGAGTTTCCCTGATGAGGCTTCCCTTTGAGACAGGACAGCCCCGACACCTGAATCCGACGCATCCACCTCCACAATAAATTGTCTATGGACATCAGGTTGAATGAGTATGGGGGCGGAAACGAAGAGTTCTTTAAGCTTTTTGAAAGCAGCATCGGCGTCAGGGTTCCAAGTATAAGGCTTGAGAACGGAAGTGAGTTGGGTGAGAGGGGCTGCAATAGAACTGTAATTGCGGATGAAGCGCCTATAGAAGTTTGCGAAACCAAGAAATTGTTGTAATTTCTTTCGTGAATCCGGCACCTCCCAGTTAGCGACTGCTGCTAATTTGGCCGGATCGGGTCGAATACTGCCAGCTTCGATGATGTATCCCAAAAAGGGAATCGAGGATACATGGAATTCGCATTTTTCAGCTTTGACGAATAGCTGATTTTCGAGGAGTCTTTCAAGAACGAGGCGGACATGATGTTTGTGTTGGGCGAGATCACAGGAGTAAATAAGAATATCGTCTAGATAGACGAAAACAAAACGGTTGAGAAAATCTCGTAAGACGTCGTTAACCAGCCTTTGAAATATGGCTGGGGCATTAGTGAGTCCAAAGGGCATTACTTGGTACTCGTAGTGACCGAGTGGGGTGTTAAAGGCTGTCTTCCACTCGTCCCCCTCACGAATACGGACCAAATGGTATGCGTTACGTAGGTCAAGTTTGGAGAAAATGCTGGCTTCTTGGATGGAATCAAAAACGGTATTAATCAGGGGTAGTGAGTACTTGTCCTTGACGGTGATTTGGTTCAATTCCCGATAATCAATACAGGGACGAAGAGTTTTGTCTTTCTTTTCTACGAAAAAGAAACCAGCACCAACAGGAGATGAGGAAGGGCGGATGTGGCCTAAAGCGAGTGCTTCGTGAATGTAATCTTCCATGGCCTTCTTTTCGGGACCGGAGAGATTGTACAATTTGCCCTTGGGTAGCGTGATGTCGTTAATGAGGTTTATGGCACAATCGTAGGGTCTGTGAGGTGGCAAGGCGCTGGCCTTGGTTTTACAGAAAACCAACTTGAGATCATGATAACAGGGGGGTATTTTAGATAAATCCGCGGTTTCAGTGATATTGGGAACAACGGGTGATACGGTGGGTACGGCGGAATGTAAGCAGTTGGCTAAACAAAAGGTGCTCCAATGAGAGATGCGTGTGTTAAGCCAGTCGATCTGAGGGTTGTGACGTTTTAACCAAGAAAACCCCAAAACTATAGGAGTTTGGGGGGTCTGGGTGATGAAAAACTGTAAATATTCTCTATGATTACCCGACGTAATGAGTAGGAGGGGCTTAGTACGATGAGTGATTCTGGAAAGGTGTTGACCTCCCAGACCAGCAGCTTTGATGGGCGAAACAAGGAGTTCAGTGGGAAGAGAAAACTGATTAACTAATTGCTGATCGATTAGGCATTGTTCAGCACCAGAGTCTATGAGAGCCTTAAACTCATGAATCTTAGCTTGGTGGCAGATCTTGACAGGGGCGAAAAAGAAGTTATCACCATCAGGTCTAGTAGAATCGTTCCCCGTTAGATTGCTATCTAACGAGGGGTCTGGGAGTTTTAGATGACTGTTGCATTGATTTACCTTGTGACCAGGATTTCCGCAGTAAAAACACAGACCTTCATCTCTTCGCTTTCTCCTTTCTTCAGCGGAGAGTTTGGAATGTCCCACTTGCATAGGTTCCTCCGGGGTGTCGTGGGTGACTTGTCGGTTTAGGTGGTCCCGTTCTGCTTGGCGTTCACGAAGTCGAAGATCTGATCGAAGGGCTGCAGTTACAAGATCTTCAAAATAATTAGCTTCAGGTTGTGTGCAAAGGTGATCTTTAATGCGGTCGTTGAGAGACTGGTAGAAGATGCCTTTGAGAGCGGGTTCGGGCCAACCCGCTTCTACTGCCAAAATACGAAAATCAATGACGTGATCTGAAAGCGGTCGATTGCGTTGCTTGAGGCTCAGCAATCGCCGTTCTGCATCTTCCTGCTTACGTGGTTTATCAAATACTAAACGGAATTCCCCTATGAAGCGGTCAAATGGTAAATGTGAAATGGGGTGAGCTGCTAGGAATGCTTGTGCCCATTGTAACGCTTTGTTCCGCAGGGCGTTAATTATGAGCGTTATTTTGCTTTGATCCGTTTGATAATACCTGGGTGCTTGCTGAAATATGAGTTGGCACTGCAGCAGGAAACCACCACAGGCTTTGACATCACCGTAGAATAGTTCTGGCTGTAGACGGAAGTTTTCTGATGGCGGAACTGTGAGAGGCGCTGGAGCATTTCCGGGTAAAAGGTGGGTTTCTGAGGCATTTCCAGGAAGAGGATGAGCCGTAGCAGCTGTGGATCTGGAAAAGTGATCAGATAAAATATTTAGAGTTTGTGAAATACTTTCCATACGACGGTAAAGGTCGTATTGCGCTGAAGACATCTTAGTTATGGCATCCGCTTGCAGGTTGAGTTGAATTCCTTGTAGTGAGATAGAGTGGTTGAGCTCTTCCGGGTCAGCTGGGTCAGGAGTTTGGCCAGTTCGTTCTGTCATGATATTCGAGGCTTTGAGACAGACCCAGATGCTGGAACCCGGAAGGAACACAGGAGGGTTATAAGGTAAGTAATTTGATTTATTTTGTTCTTGTAGGTGATCTCCCAGCGGTGATGTCTTCGGCTCGAGACTGCAGGTAGGAGGCAGGAAGGCGAGGCGTGGCTGGAGAGCTTCTGCGGAGGCTGAGAGGGCATGAACGGCAGGTGAGGAGAGCGTGGATAGAACAGGTGGTTCAGGAGGAAATCCCAGGTAGCACCAGTGATGATTGAGTCCTGGAAGCGAGGCGTAGACAAATTACTAAACAGGATTAATTTTCTTGGCATAAACATGAGAGACTAGACAAGCACCATGGAGGAGCAACGAACTGGCGACGAATACTGGCTGTGGATCTCCTTAAGAAGGCAGCAGGGCTAATGAGGTTAGTGGCAGCAGCTGGGAATCCTCCAGAGCAGAGCAGAGTGGCTGACGAGGTGAGTGGCAACAGCTGGGAATCCTCCAGAGCAGAGAGGGGTGGGGCTGACAGAGGCACCATGACACTCAGATTTGGTAGTGAAGTGTGGGTAGCGTCCGCATTAGACATTAATACTCGTGGTTTGTGTCCGTTTGGAATAATAGGACTCTTAGAACATTTACAGGAACAGAGTTGTGAAAACAAAAGGTCTGGAGCAAAGTTTGCACTGCTTTGACTCTTCCTATTGTAGATGGCAGACCGAAAAGAAGAAGAATTGGGCCTACCTGTGTGTCTGGCGCTGGTCTGGAGAATCCAACATCAGCTGAATGCGCGTGACAAAATGACAAAAAAACGACGACAATTTGTGTTGACAATTCAAAATAGATAATGGTGAGTAATTGTTGACAGCCCTAACATATATATACATATAAAAAGTATATTACAAACCATGTTACATAAAAAACTTGCAGTGGCATCATTTTCCATAAATTGTACAGCATTATTACATAGTTTGAAGTTCTACTTAGGCGTGCTTCCAGTAGCATGGAATTATATCTATTTATTATTTTTTATTTATTATATTCTTTTAATATTCTGTAATGAATAGATAGTAATGATGCATCATTAATACATTTAGGAAAACAGGTTGACTATTGTGACTCCTGAGTGATGTAAGTTAATGGTCATGTTACCTGTCTTCTTGTCTTCAAGGTTCAAAACCTCAATTACGGATATATTCATGGTGATTAACACCACCGTGAACGCAATTTTTAGGTTTGACACAATGGGTCCTACTGCAGAACAAAGACATATAAACTACCTTGTTAAATGAACTTATTGTTTTTCTCTGTAGAGTTTTGTGTGAGCCACCAGCAGTAAAGGTGTGTATGCAGGAGGGGGGGGTGGGGGGGGATGTCACTTTAATCAAAACGAGTTACATTTCAGGTATTATGCCTCGCGTGATGACAGAGCTGGAGGTGCCGAAGATAAAATCTATGAGATATTACCGAGGCTGTAGCAGAAAATTGAACCTCAGAATTGAAGCTAATTGAATTTGGGAATGATAAGTTTAAAAAGGGGGGATGTGTGTGTGTGGAGGTTCTTACAGGCAGCAAGGAAGGATGATCAATTTGGGGATTTCTAAAGAAAAGTAAGGAAAATGAATGAAAAAGGCCTCTAATTTAAATGGACAAAGATGAAATGAAGATGGAGAGTGAGAGTCATTTTTTAAGCAGAATTTGCACACGAACGCCAATCAGAACACTCTGACTTTACAAGAGTGTTACCATGCAACTGTCATCCCTTCATAAACAGCAGCTTTTATAAAAAATATGCTTACTGCTAAAATAGAGTGCAGAACCTAAAAATTGATGATAAATCTATAGTCGTACTTTGTTATGGAGGGAGTCTGTGTTATTCTCAAAGACTTTAAAAGAGATCTGGAAATTAGTAAATCTGACGTCACCCATAGAACATTGTTTACATCCGGCTCCAACAAAAAGGAGAACCAGAAATAGTCAGTAAACAGTAATTGGTCCGAGTCCACCAGAGTCAACATTTCTAAGGCAACCGCTCTCAATTCTCCCTTCTACCACTTGGAACCAAGCTTGGAAGAATCTGTCAATTAAACATTTCAAACGAGAGACTACCTACTGTTACTGAGGCATCTGATCAGTCAGCTTATAACTTGATTAACTTGCTAAAAAGAAAAAAAGATCATGAAAAAATGTTAGGATTATTAAAAACATGATTAAAAAAAAGGTAACGGGGCAAAAGTAGTTATTCTGGCTAGTTTAATGTATGAGTTATAACTGTTTATTTCTCAATATAGCTCTTTAGTAGTAAATTTGATTTATGACTCTTTGGAGGGAGCTGGAACTTTTGGATCAGTTCATTTAAAAGAGCTATTTAAAAGACTGGCTCATTTTTTTATATGTATTCCCTTTTAAAAAGCCAGTCTGGAGTTTATTCCTTTTAACCTGGAAACAGTTACAGGTAGGATTGATGGGCTGAGATCTGTATCAGAATAATTCAAATTCTGATTTTCCACTAATATTTTGTTTGAATTATTTTGAATAGTTTGAATTATTTTTGAAGTATCAATAATAGTTTTATTTGACATATGTGGACAAGATGTTACAGGCGGATATGGATTCAATGTAAATATTCAACTTCCGTATCCCTCTGAGTTAATGGTATTTAGAGTGATCCCGGGTTTAGCAGCAGCTAAACCCGGGATCTGCAACCTTTAATGCTAAAAGAAACATTAGGTCCAGTTTCTTACTGACAAAACCGAGTGAGAGCAAAAAAATCTCACGACATTGTTTATCAAAATGCACTTTGTTTGTTTTTATGGCCATCAGGCTCTTTATCTGTAACATGTAGCTTTTAAATATTTACCATAATGAAAGTCTTATATTTTACAAGGCTGTATATAAGTATTTTGATTTATTTCGAGTCTGACAGCAGCTCGTACAAGCTCCTTCCAAACTAAAATTCTGTGTTAATTAAACATGCAGCGGATGTACTTGCAGTTATCACTCTAATGCAGTTTTATGATTGAAGAACGTTGCTTCTGAACAGAAACTAGGTGCTGCTGTGCATGAGAAGATAAGAACATGTGTTTTAAACTTTATCTAATAAAAAACACTTCTGAAAATGGATGTAATGATTATTTTACACAGCACATAGGCCCTCTTGAGTTAGTGTCAAGTCAGGAGTGTTAAAAACAAATTAATTTTACTGTTATAAGTTTACCTCATTTAAAAAATAAACTTAAATGAGGAAATGTAACTGACAAACCTATTATTTATACACAATGGAAAACAAATCAGGCTACTTTGAAGCTCGGTGCAAAAGCTTCTGGTGAAAGATTTTAACAAAGGAAGATTTTTAACAAAGCACAAAACAGGAAGACTTCAAAGCTCATGACTACAGGTGTGTCCAAATCCGATGGCTGCATCCTTCAATGGCCGTGACCTTCCTGGTCGACGTGGCCTGGCCCGGGTCCTTTGTCGAGCGGATAGGGCTGATGTTAACGACTGTGAGTTTGGATGAGTGTAGCCTTTAGATAATTCCCGCCATTACATTGGCGAATGTCCTGTCGCCTAGCAACCGTGAGTCCCGAACAGAGAGGAGTAGTGAACCAAGCACGGAGCTCAAAATTTTTTCTGGCTTATTTGAACCAACTTTAAATTTTGGAGGTGTAATTATAAAAATGTGCAATTATTTCTAACTCCTGGTCCCACTTCACAGTCCGCATTTGTTGTCAGAAAATCTCTGGGTTCAGCTGCAATGCATCTTGGGATATGGACAGCATAGAGGGATACACAAGACCAATCCTTAAAATCGGGAAAATGAAGGCCGTATTTGTTGTTTTCATTCGAAGGAGTCGTTGAATTTGGACAGCACTTGTCGCGGCACTGTGACGTAAGCGGCCTACAAATGCAGCCCAGGAGGAACGCAGCGCTCCAATCTGGACACAGCCTGCAACTGCAGAAAGACGACTGAGCCGACAAGTCTTTTGGCTTGTTTTGACTTCAGGGATTCCTATATTTATTTGGTTGTTTTAGTTTAAAGCTATATGGCAAAGTCTTGTCTTGATAACCATGTGTGTGTTAAAATGGGAAGTTCTGTGCTGATGTCTCCTGAATGCATCACCACTGCTGAGATACAATTAACCAATGGAATACAATTGTTTTTAAAGGTCTCAAACATAGACTAGTATTTGCTCTTTTTGAAACTATGCGTTTAATTCTCTAGAACTTAATAGTTTTTAATTTTTTTAGTTTAATTCTTTTCTTTGTTTTTCTATATTTCATTCAGTTAGTGACTGTATTTCTGTTAGGTTAAATGTTAGGGAAAACAGATTTTTAGGGCTGTTACTGCAGTTAGGCCTAAAATTGTCTAATTCTTAGAGAATCATTAAAATTAATGATTTTCATTAAAAACTTGGGATTCATTTTTTTTATTGAAAAAGACAAGAAAAGATAAATTATTCTTAATTTAGTTCCAGTTGAAGTAAATTACACTCATTTGATACAAACTACCGCTAAGCTTCAAAGCTGAAGGTCATCTGCTATGTCTTCTTCTCTGTTCTAGATTTTCCTGTCGTGGAACCGTGGTCGGAAAGCGCCGCTCTTTCAGAGGGCTCCGTTTTCATGGACGGCTTCCTCTACATCTCCTCTGGCCCGGTGAAGATGATTCTGGACCGGCGTGGACGAGATGGTGAGTGCGAGCGGCGTTTTGCAAAATTCTCACAGAAGGGCCAGTCACACGGCGAATCCATTTCTAAGCAGTTTAAGCTGCGTGTTTGTCAGAGGTCTCCTCCAGTTAAGCACTGATCGATCAATCAGTGTCAGTCTGTCAGCCGTCAAACCGCCAGTCGTTTAATCCGCACCACAAACAGTCCAGTCCAAGGGATCAATGGATCTGTCTTTCAAAAACATTCAGGTCCACTGGGAAAGCTTGTCAGACACATGTATGTTAGATGAATGAGCTTTGAACACTGTGGGAAGTCACAGGGCACATTTAGTGTCTGCTGAGAAAAATGACAGTAAACAAGTTTTAACGTAGAAACATTCACACGATTCCCCTAAAAACAGTCTAAAGTCCTTTATCCTTTACGGCGGGTTTGAAACTTTTAATCAGGCTTTGTTTCCTGCTCAAACTCTTCAGCTGCTGCACCTTATGCCCTGCAGTGGTCCCACTTCCCCAAACAGCTGGAGTGTTTCAAGGGCTCATGGGTAATTAGGACAAAGTACCAGCTTTAGGCAAAGCCTCTAGGGAGGTGGGTTATTTAGAAGGTGAAGAAACAGAGGTGCAGAGGAAAAACACTTACTTTTACCCAAATGACCAAAGTCTTGTTCACGTTGAGCATCTCTATTCCGTTTTTACCAACCCCTCAACTTTTATCAGTCGCTGTGCATGTTGGTTAACACCAACAAAGTTGGGAACAGTTTTAAGTAATATTTTCAGCGTAGCTTTCCCTCCATCGTGATGACACGCATCTCGATACATTAGTCGGTACAAAAAAGATTCATTTAATTTTGCGGCGGTATGAAACAGTCCAATTCCTTTAGCTAAATGGATACAATCTAGATATATATTATTAATTTGGCATTTAAAACTATAATTCAATGGCTTTTAAAGAGAAACATTGTTTTTGTTTTTCCTATTGGCCATTTTTATTTTAAGCAACAAAAACCAAATATCTTTAGCACAACAGTTTCAGTCTTTCAGTCTGGTCTTTGTAGTTCAATAAATGGTGCGACATTTTACTTTATTGTGGTATTGTTTGAAGTGTTGCATAAAAAAAAATGGTCATCATAACAAACAAAGTTTACCAAAAAGCAATTATTTACCTTCCGATCGATTTTATGCTTTTTCACCAGCATAATCTTGTTTCATATCTGTGATTCTCAATCAAGACTGCTGTTACTCTCAATAACATAGATTTTCTGGTATGCATTTGCATCCCTAGTTTTTAGCCAGGCCAAGGATTTTAAGTCATTTATTACACTGGTTTCAATTTAATAGAACCAGGATAATATATTTGCAGCAGAAATTCAAGTGTTGAGAAACGTCTCTTTTAAAACCACTAATTTTTATAAGAAGTACTGCAGAAAAACTTACTAAAAGTTGTTTAATTTATCTTATTGTCTTAAAACCAGCTTGTATTTTCATGCAGACATTCATTTTAACATTTTCAAAATGTATTTTGCAATTCCACTAAATCACTGGTACAGGAAACTGTACCATGTTCTGTGTTCCCTCGTTGTATCATAATTCACCTTTCGCAATCTCGCTGTTACGTGGATTTTTTTAAACAGCACATTGTGCTCCGAATCTGTGGCGCGTTTCCTGCACAGGCCGTGTGCAGTTTGCTACATTTAAATAAGACATCGATCACGATCAGATCTTTGTTTTTTCTTTCCATAAGTCCCACGTTAAGACTCCAGTGTTTGTCTCTGCACATTGGTTTTGTAAAAGCCATTTTACTCACTCCTGAGCTTGATGTCCCTTTTACCTACACTTCACCTTTCCTTCCCAGATTAGATCCCATTCTAGTTTAACATCTAAACACGTTGTTATTCCATCTATTATGGAGAGCTTTTATTTTGTGCATTAACGTCACTTGAACTGCAGCTGCTGAAAAATTCAAAGGGGTCGGCCTTAAAAAAAATACCTCGACGCGCTCCAACTTCTTCAATCAGAACGAAGTGCTGTCAGAAGTGCGTGAGCACGGAAGGATGAGGTATTTCTGAATGTACAGAATGCCTTTGGCTCCCGGGCTAATGGTTTGATGGTCTACAGATGTGCTTGGGTCCTTAATAATTCATACTTGCGCTCAGGGCTTAATAAAAGCACTCCGCCACGCTGTCTTCAACTTCTTCTTTTCATTTGGAGACCACTTCAGAAGGCTTTTCTGCTTAAACTTACAGCACAAGGACTACAGTGATAGCATGACACAAATTAAATTGGTACGATGTTATTGGTTCCAGCGATGACAGAGGCGCCGTTGGACATTCCAGCTAACAAAGTACTCATTGGCCCAACATTACAGCCCGTCTACATACTGCCTGTAATAAATGTACAGATTAGAAAAACAGCGATCCTAGCCCCGGTCTTTTATATGTGCATAAAACCTTGATAAAATGTTCTCTCCTGGCTGTTTGTTGTTGTTATGAGGTCTTAAACATGTAGATAGTATATTATAAACATGTAGATAGTAAATGAAGTCCTCCCCTTTGAACGGCCAGAGTGGTGACTCATGCAGCTCCTGTCTCTAGGAGTGTGTACTCTGTGTGTCTGTGGAGGAAACTCGAGACGACAGGCAGAGGCTGGAAGGGTAAGCATCCGCAGGGGAACAGCACCTGGGAATTTTGATCAGTTGAAACCAAACTTCATAATTACTTTCAGTTTTAACTAGCAATCGACAGGTAAACATTGCTTTTCATTAGATGTGTTTATGATAAACATTTCAAAACATTTTTGAATGTTTGTGTATTCTTAACATGTTCTTGCAGGTTTTTTTTTTTTGGATGTTGGGGGATGTTATTTAAATATATGTAAGTTAAAAATGCCATTTCTGAGTATTTTTTTAATTTAAATGCTTGTGAAGCAGGAGCAGACAAAAAATGCAGTTGGAAAAGCTCGTATATGAAACATAGAAGCTACTACTGGAAGCATCAAGCTCCCTGCTCTGGTCTATTCCAGTTCAGACAAAGACAAAGAGATCCACGTATATCTTTGCTTTCCTTGTTCAAAATGGTATCTAGCTCAAAAATGAATGGTTGGATAGGTTTAATATCGCTCGCAAATTTTGTTGGGGGGGGGGGGGGGGGTGCGAGGGGCCGTAAGCTATCGGATGAGCGTGTAAACAAAGGGATGATAGGAAAAGGGGGTAGGCCTACTCCACTCCAGCCGTCCCTCCCACAACTCAGAGACCAATTTCTAATGAACTACTGCCGCTCTGCAGAAACTATCCTAGAAAATGACTGTTGTTTTGTTTTGTTTTTTGGCTAGAAACAGAATAATCATAAATTAAAGACGACAGGGAACGCTTTGAAAACAGATCAAAAGATGATTGGTGTGGGAATTTAAGATTTACTCACAAACATAAAAAGTGAGGCTGAAATTTGTTAGATTTTGACATTATAACTAGTTTGGTTAAAATCCTAAAAACTCGTTGAAAGTCAAGCTGATTGTGGAGCTTTTAGGTTTTTTTCATAACTTTCATTTGCCATTATCGTCATTGATCTGCCTGTAACAAAGTGGACTCTGGTTTTGGCAGATCATTCAGATCCATTCAGCTTCCCAATTTCCATTTCCAGCCCATGTGACAAGCTGTCCGCCAGATGTCTCTTCATCGCAGGTATTTTAGTCTGATTGCAAGATAAGCAGACGCTTGGTGGAAGAGGTGGGTGTGGAGGGAAAAATGGAAAAGGAAGGGACACAAACTGCTATTTCGATGCATGTGGGAACGGGTGTCTGCTCAATGTCGATAAAAAGTTCATCACGTCTGAGTATATTGGGGGTTCAGTTTTTTTTACAGTCAAACTTTCAAACTATAATGTGTTTTTTTTCTCTCTCTTCAGCTTGATTGAGTTTGCTAGTTCGACTGCCACAATGGTGCCGCTGCTTTGTCTATTAAACCTGTTCAAGTTGCATAGTTTCCTGCAAAAAGATATGGAGAAAAAAAGCAGAAAAGGAGAGAAAAAGGTTCCACATTGTGGATTTAGAGGCCTTCCTTCCAGTGGAAAGTACTTTGCGGGGAGCTGTCTTGGCGTGTGAGCTAATTGGCCCGATTTATCTGGTGAAGGCTGTACCACGGCTGGCTTCCGCTAGCGTTGTCTCTTGCGGCTGGTTGTGGACTCCTGCGGAGAACGGCTGGGCCATGGGGCTGTTACTGTGTGTTGGGGAACAGCTGGCATTGGACGCAGCTGCTTGATTGTAAATCAAGCATTATTGTTCCACCCCACATTGCGGCAGAGCGTGTGCACTAGCTAGTGGTATCCCTCCCGCTAAGGAAAGTTGAAACCACAAACAAAAAGAGGAGAGAAGGATGCTCATGATTGAGGATGCAGAGATTTCCGATAAAGCCCAAATTCCTAGTGGAATGTCTTAAAGGGATCCAAAGGCATTCACAGCCGTGGCAGGAAGAAACTTTTTCCCACAAACTGTATCAAACTCAACTAGCTGTTTCACATTTTCTCTTTATTCGCAGGCTGTTGCCTGTTCTGCTTCTTAGGCTATAGCAGTATATCTCTTTAGGTTTTTTCTAAGTAAACTAAAATGAAACCTCTTCTTTTGCCCATGAAGATCCCTTCCCATTTTTTTGCCTTACTGGAATACATCTAATAAAAACTGGATTTCAGTTATCTGTCCGTAATAGTATCCACACTGTCTGGACCCACAGTCTCCTAGCAATTTACCTCTCAAAACCACAGTGGGATTTTTGCTCTTCCTCTTTGGAGCTGATGAGACATTTTTAGTCCAGTCCGTGCTCTAATTGTAGATTGAAATCTTTATTTTATATTATATTATATTATATTATATTATATTATATTATATTATATTATATTATATTATATTATATTATATTATATTATATTATATTATATTATATTATATAAAAGTTCTCTTTCAAATTACACATAATGGATGGGAAGAAACACCATTTTCATTAGTTTGATAATTATAGCCCTAAATATTCAGACAATAATAAAGATAGCCCCAAATAACAAATCTTTCCACCATTTGCTGCAACGACAGCTTGATTTGTGATGCCTAATGCTCCTCCTAGACACATGATAGTGATATGTTTTCAAAAAATAAGTTAAACTATTTTACCTTGTTATTTTGTCCTTTTTCTTTTCGTTTTTACTGATCTGAAAAATGATCCGAGCGGTGAAACTAAAACCGTGACATGATCCAAACTGCGAATTTAGCGATCCATTGCAGCCCTAGCTCACAGAATGTTAAAAATACATGACACATTTAAACATGTTTTTCTTTTTGAATTTTTGGGTTTTGGCCTCAATAAGTAATCCACACCGTACACAGTGAGACCATTATGTGGAAAACACAATATGAGGTGTGTCTATCACCTCAATACAATTGTCAATACAATACAATGTGTGATGTAAACTAAACACATACAACATTCACAGAATTTTTAACAATATCCTTAACTTATTATAAGTATTGTATGTGTTAAATAATAAATTAACTAAGAAAGAAAGTTCTAACTGTGACTAATCCAATGGTTGTTGACTCATTAACTTTGACAAAGAAAAAACATACAATTGTTTAAGTGCTATAATTTAAAAATTAACTTTAAAGAACCCCAGTTTTAGCCCTAATATTTTTTATAATTTCCAAACTACCGGTGCATGGTTTGCAGGAACCTCACAAATGTGAGGCACCTATTATGAATAAGAATGGGGGGTGGAACCCCTGATGGAAATATTTCTTTTGTAACTTTTTGCAGTCATTCCCACAAATGTACATCCTCTAAAACCAAGCAGCTTCAGTTGAAAAGTTAATGTCTGTCACCGTAAAAGTTTAAATGTTTTATTGTTCCCTCATTAGACTGTTGAAAGTGAAAGGAGATGCAGACCTACAGAAAAGAACAAACACAAGATTCGTCTGAAAAATGATGGACATGACATTTTCTGCTAAAATCTCAGTGATTCACATTTTAAACCATTCCCTGGTTCTTGTTTTTTTTATCACCCCTTATGTCCTGTCAGGTAAATCAGGGGGTAATGGTTTTAAATACCACTCTTTTGTCTCTTCACTACCTTACACTTGTATTCAAGCCTCCTACCTGCACAGGAGCTTTCACACAGAGATGATAAATGCACAGCTGAAGGAAATAATCATTTCTTGAAGGAAAGTGGGGTCAGGAGAAGTGTACTTTTCTATTTTTTTTAAATGCCACATAAGACTCTTAATCCAAGTTGTTTTTGTCGTTCTAAAGCTGTTTGCAGCATCATGTCCATTTTTTAAAAACAGAGAACACGCTGATAAAGAGACAAAAAAGTAGTAATGAGTGGCAACACGAGGGTGAATAGGGCAAAGCTGACATCCTCTTTTTTCATGCTTATCGCATCTTTTTTTTTCTTCTCACCATCCAGTTGTAGACACTTCGTTTTTTATTGGAACTATATCTGTTCCTTCAGAAACATCACACACAGTTGGCAGTGGAATACACAATTAGCATATTCATGAGAGGAATACAGTTGAATCTTTGGAGGCGCAAGCGACAGGGGGTGTGGGGCCGGGAAGCTGTTTGTGTGTTTGTTGCAGAACAAAAAAAAAAAGCAGATGGCACAGTGACTTTGAAAATCCAAAATTAGGTATGTTGTTGTGAACTTCACGCTCATTGGCTATGTAAATCGCAGCGTCAGATTGTCAAGAAAGACATGCATGTGTGTTTTCCAGCTTTTACCGGCAAGAGATGTTTGTCGATTGAAATCAGTTTGGTACTTCATAAGCTTTAATTATGTGTGTGTACGTCCTCACATGCCGCCTATATTATACCTGATTGAAAAGAGCAGTGTGTTCTGTCAGAACACATCTGCCATGCACAAGTTAGATTTTTATAGTCCTCACTCAATGCGCAATCTTTTTTTTGATACAAATTTCTAAAAGAAGGTCATTGTCTGCCTAGTGGCTCTGAGCTGTCCTTGGAAGTTCAGGGACAGTGGCAAATCCAGCAGTTTGGGGGTCCAGGGAAAACAATATCATGGTGGCCGCTGCAGCATTTTTTTTCCTTCCTTTTTTTCTTTTAAATACTTTCCTAAAGTAAAACATCCATTGGAATAACTTCTTCACTACTCCCCTTTTAAGCCTTAGTCACATGCACCCATATGGGGTTAGCAGAATTCACAAAGCATAGTGAGGGAACTTGAGCTGCGTTTAGACCGTCGTGAGAGTTTTACCCTACTGATGAATTGAGGTATCATTACACTCCTAGGGAGCAGGTGTGTCTTGCAGTTCATTTGAGGCTTATGCAGCCACCTTAAGGGATGTCATAAAAATGACAATTGTTCTATGTATTGCTAGTGTAACCTGAAGTATTTGTAAGGCTAATGTTAGTTTCACGCACTTACGATTTATGATTGATGCTGTCGTGCGGTGCCCTTATGCCACACTCCAGTGGTTAGTAAGTTGCGCACACACAGGGTGTGGTGGTGATATGTGTCATCATGCCTGCAGAAAAGAACATGGGATCACCAAGCGATCTACAAGCTTGATATTTTCCTGCGGACCACCTACTTGTCCCGTACCGGTTTGCCCATTCTTTTGCCCACAGACACCCCGTATTTACTCACAATGAAAGTTGTGACCAAGACATTAGACAGCACCAACGTCTAGAATCCAAAGGTTTTGAGAAGCATCAAAAAACTTAAATCTCATTTAAATGTTGAAGAAATGTATATATTTTTACATTATTTTACTTAGAAAAAAAACATTGAATTTTATTAAATGTGCTAATTCATTACCCACTGACTTTCTATCAGAAACAAATGCGGGCCTTCTGTTTTTTCTTTAACATGTCAGCTTTTACTAAAGAAGGCAAAAGAAACAAAAATAATTGAACGACAGAGCAAAACAGTAGCCTATTGAGTGGTGTCAATAAAAAAATAACAAGAAATATCCCTAAAATGACCATTTTCTGCCCCTCTCTTTACCTTTCTTGTCCTCTTCTGCTTTTTTTCTCATTCTTGACTTTATCTTCTTCTTGAGTTCCTTCGATTCTGCTCTTTTTCCTTTTTTCTCTTTCAGCACTTTTTTAAGTTTGGCAACGAATTACTTGCCTTGTCTTTGCCCTTTCCATTTTCACAGCTGCTCAGATAACTATGCTTCTTCTTTCAGCTTTTTTCTTTTTAAAAATCTTCTGGAAGATTTTCTCTCTACTCCCTAACATGCTGTTGACGGACTAGTCCATTACTGCAGAGGGACGTCTGAGGGCGAAATAATTTCACATGAGCAGTCTAATGTCATTTCAGTGATTTGGTTTTTTTTTGTTTTGTTATTACTAAAATGGGTGTGGAAATTATGGATATTGGTACTTCAATGATAAATCGACTGAAGATGGGACACAGATTTACATCCTAAAATCCCAGTTCTTGTCTGTAATTTGTCTTTAATTAGAAAATAAAAATAGTATGGTTTCTAAAAGCTCAAACTTTGTTATTCCATTTCCTGCAGCACACATGGGGATGCTAAAACACACAGCCTTACTGCTGACCTCACTAAAACCGTCTTGAAATTGCACTCCCAGGTTGCTGAGTCATTTAAACTGTTAAGGAATATCGGAGTAGCTCTAATTGTTTCAAAGCAATCGTTGCGATTGCAAGGTGTAATTAAGTGCAAACATTTGACTGCTAACTGTTGAGCGCCTTGTTATGAATCCAACCTCAGGAATATGATGGAAACGGAAATACACATTAAAGCTTATTAAAGTAGTGCTTAAAGGATTGATTTGTAAGACTTGCAAACACATTTTTTCAGTTACCACAATATGCATATATTATATAGGAGTATGAAGGCTGATGAAAATGCAAGACTTCTGAATCTTGGTCAGTCAGTTGAAGGTGGCTGTGATGTTGAACACAAATGTAACATGTTAAATTGAAATGGCTGTTTTGGAAAATAGATGACATTTTTTTAAATTTGCCACAGTGCTGTACTCAAGGTTGTTGGTCACATGGCCTTCGTTTTAATTAATGTTTCTATTTCTACTCTTTTCAAAATTTGATCTAAAATTTCCAAAATTCCATGTAAAAAGTCACACACTTGATAATAAAGGCCAGGAAAAAATATAGCTTGATAGTGCAGAGAATAAAACATTACATAAATTGATTAAATAATTGCTTCACAAGTGGAGCATTTCTGAAAAAGACTAAGCTTTTTACGAAGAAGATATATATATATATATATATATATATATATATATATATTTTTTTTTTTAAATAAAAATTCAATTTCTTCATTTTTTGTTATTCAGTAAACTATATTAGTGAAAACAATCAATATGACACATTGAAATAGGACTCGACAAAGAATTCCAAAAAAAAAAGTTTGCTTTTTTGTGCAGCAAAATCCTTGGAAAGTTGTTCAGAGCTGCCGTAGCTTTCAAACACTTTTTGACTGAATGAAAGCAGTGAGATTCATGCTTCACTTTTTCCCCGTAGGTTGCAGCTTCGTAAATTATTTTTGGTTCATTCAAGGCTAATGATTCTTAACAAAACTCGCCGTTTTTGTCTGTCGGCTGCAGATATGGCCCGCCGCTGGTGCACTTTGGAGGGCGGCTCCCTGAGTTTCTACCAGAGCGAGCGAAGCTCCTCAGCCCTGGGAAGAGTGCAGATCAACGAGGTGGTCAGCCTGGCTGTCAGCAACTCAGAGACCGTTATTGGAGCCGGGTATGAATGCAAACACCTAATCGTCATGGATGATTTTCTAGGAAGTGATGATTTTCATTTTGTCCTTTTTAACTGTTTAATTTATTATTTGATGAAAGAAGGCTATAAATATAAGAAGAACCCTGGAAACTCAATAAAAGTCTTGTATGTTTGTACACAGGAAATTGTAGGGGTGGCATTAACATTTGAGAGAATCCTCATGGGGAAAGACATTAATGAAAGAGACATTTTGAGACTTGTGCTGTTAGAAGTTGACATAATATTGTTAAGAAAAATAACAATCCACTCTTTTTTTTTTCCATTACCCAAACAGCAAAATTTAAAACATACATAGTTGAATACATGATGTCAACTTCTAACATAATTAATTAATATGTGTATATATATATATATATATATATATATATATATATATATATATATATATATATATATATATATATATATATATATATATAATATTAAATTTTGCTGTTTTTTAAAGTTTTTTTCAGGATTTTTAAACCACACCAAATCATAAGACCTCTTGACTCTTTTGCTTGGTTGCCTCCTTTTCAATTTCCAGCCCAATTAAAGACCCGCCCTGAATATAGTTTGTGTTTTTAGCCTGTTCTTGTGACATTTTTCTGATGATGGAGGACATAGATAAAGAAAATTAAACTCAAAATCTCATTTCTGACTATTCCTTCATTCAAATCAATGTGATCAGGAGCAGATGGAAAAAAAAATACTGTTTCAAAAAGAGCTTTATTTTTTGACAGAAGATATGCTGGGTTGGCCACAATGCTTCCTGCTCCAGTCTAATGCATCTAATTGTTTGTTTGTTAGTTTATTTAAGACAGGGATGGCTTTTATATTAATCTAACATTTAAAAATGAAAATATATAGGATTATAGCCTTTTAGGCTAATTTCCATCTTTAGTCCCAATCAAACAAGTTGATGGTCTCTAAGTAAAAAGACAAATTATATCAACAAAGAAAGGAACAACAGAAGTCAGACATCAGCAGATACAGAAACACAAGCTGCGTTTTCAGTACACAGGCGTGCAAAGCTTTATTGACATTCTAGAAATGTAAAAAAACCCACAGAGCTATGGGACCACTGTGGCGACCGCTGTGCAGTGCCCATGGTTGTTGGTTATGTGAGTCATTTAATTTCAAAAAAATTGTTTCCATTGCAGTTTTGTGAAATATATCAATTTCGATATGCCTCAAAAACCCCCTCCTTCAAGCGCAAAAACTTTTTTTGGATTAATGCGAGCTTTTTCCATATTGCCTTGTTTTCCATTAGGCGAAATTACTAGCGGAACTCCAATTTGCACAATTTCATTAGTCAATGGAAACGCGGCATGCATGATGGGGTTGTCAACAGAAAACCAGCAGTAAATTCATAAACATGGAAGCAACAATCAACAGACTTATAGACAAATAGATTTATGTACGTCTTTGTTTTCCTCGTCCGAGCTGTTATCTGGCTCAGACCTGTACGATATTGTTTGCCATTTTTGTTGCATGGGTAATGTTATGTTGGGGGTGTGAGGGGCTGTAAGCTAGAGGGCATGTAAACAAAGAGCTCTCATGAAGACAGAGGGGAAGGGTGGCTTTTTGCAAAAACTATGTCCTAGAAAACAACAGGAGTTTTTGCTAAAATTGACATAATCATAGTTACAAGATAACTGGGAGCAATTTTTAAATAGATCAAAAGAGGATTAAATTGGGACTTTAACACAAGACATTATAACATTTTACTAAATGAAAAGCTTACAAAAGCAAGCAAGGTGGTTATGAATCAAATCAAACTTTATTTATTAACCACTTGTCATGCCTTAGTAACACAAAGTGCTTTACATAACACAAAGCTCTTCTAAACTTAAAAAGCAAAACAATTTTAGAAGTGCATTATAAATACATAAATACTTGAGAAGCATAAATACAGTTAAAAATCAGTTTGGATTTGATAAAGGAATGTTAGCATTATGGCTAAATAATACCAGAAAAAGAAAAAAAAATCCCTTTTTTATCATCAACCCCTGAAAAAAACTCTTTTGCTTATGTAAAACCAAAATGTATGAGGTTTAAAGATTTTAATTATTACAGATTAATCCAAATAATTTCTCAAGTAAAACAAACAAACAAAAAAGTTGGTTATGGTTTTTATTAGTAAAGTTACCTAATTAGGTGAGAACATGAACTATCACGTCTTATGCTGAAGAAAGATAAAGGAGGTGGGGAAGGAGTTTGAAACTGATTTGCTTTTTTGAACCAGTGCAAAAATATAGATATGAAAGATGCTGTCCATTATCAGGATGTGATAGCCTTAAAAAAAAAAAGATGTTCTGGCCTCTTCAAAGTAAGCTACCTTTAATGAGCTTCTGTCTAAGCCTTTTTAGTCTCATGCCATTTAGTTTTGTTGCCCTTTGGGGAGATAAATGTTCATGATTGTGTGTGTCTAAAAAAGAATAAAGAAGAGGAAAAAATAAATAAATAACTATGCCAACGTATTGTACAATCAAAAAGTCTTAAAAGTAACTCTTTCAGAACAACAAACACCAGGTGAAGCCACTGTTTCATCACTTTATGTGGAAACAAAGCGCCCGAAATGACAGCAGTGCTTTCCAGGCTGCAGATGTCACATCTTTCATCCATCTAAAGCGCACACATGCAAGACTTGCAGGTTCAAAGAACACATTGATGTTTAAGGAAATATATGTGATAGTCTCTTCAGTAGCTTTTATTCCAAAAGTGGCTGAACGGCATCTTTGTTCCCTTTAGGTAAAATCTGTCCCTTATATATATTTTTTCTCTTGTAGTTATCGCAAAATCTGAGCATGTGGCACTCAAATCCTTAAAAAACATTTGAATTGCACTTTTCCTACTGCTTTACACACAAATCATAGTTTATAGTAGATCAATCAATTCATAGAGCTTTAATTTGCTCCGGTTAGCAAAAACCCCACCCCTCTTCCATAAAACGCACACGGTTACACATATGCTTTATCACTCCGACTTTAAGGCCAGGTGATCCCCCCCCTTTATTGGCTGGCTCACAATTTTTCCCGGATGTAATGGCAGCGCTTTGACACAACCACACACGCGCTTGTAAACACAGCTTGCCTTCTCCCCTCATCATATGTCTTGTTAACATAATCTCAGACCACACATCATTCACTTTAACAGAACCATCAAAGTTTTACAAGGGCTGTATTTCCAGTTTACTTTGGCGACGACGTCTGTGAGCCGGGCAGCTTTTAACTGCCATCACCTTTTTTGTTGTTGTTCTTGCTTGCAGGCTTCCTTATAGCTTTTTTTTTTTTTTTAAACCACATTTAAATTATGGTTTAGTTTATAAGTTGCTCTTCTACAAGCTTTTCTTAATCTTTTGTGGATTTGAGTAAAAGCTTGGCACCCCCCCCCCCTCCCCCACCGCTATAAAGACCCCACTTTGGTCATCTTTTGAGCTATTTCCAAAGTGTTTCCAGTGGTTTTTTAAAAATATTATGCTGTTTTTGGCCAAATTGAAGTGATTAAATAGTTCCTGTGGAGGGGCAGTAGTTCATAAGAAATTTGCCTCTAAGCTGGTGTGGAGCAACCCCTCGCCCTTCACCGTTGCAGCCCGGACAAGGAAAACTAAGACGTAAATGGATCTAGAAATGGATGTATTAGAATCATCTTTTTTTGTCAGTTTCACAATGATTTGAATAAAGGAATACTCCGAAATGCAATTTTACTTCATAAATGCCCTCCATCGTCAGAAAAATGCCACAAGAACATGTTAAAACTATCAAAAGCACAATTTTCATCAGAGTGCCTCTTAAAAGCAATGGTTTTACTTTAGTATATTCTAAGATAGAAACCAGCTGCATCCATCCAACTTACTGGTCACAGTGTCCTCCCCCCAAAGAAAGACTATTATTCTTCTGTCACTAACGTATTTGATGGCTGTCGCGTTCCACTAGATTAAACTTTGCTTCACTTCTTTGCACTTCTTCAACTTTCTGAATTCCCAGCATGCCTCAGTGCCGCGAGAGCGAGGACACCTCACCTCCTTACTGACTGCCTGCAGCCCATAAATATTAATGCATGCAGATGACACACTCCCACCAGCAGCCTATCACTGTGCTACAGCAGGCCGTGGGTGTTGATACCATTAAACACAGCGTTTGAGTAATTTCAGCGTGGCAAAGGACACCGTGAATTATAGAGCGGCCCCAAACATACGTTCACCGCAGCCGCATGAATTTTACAAGTCCAATGCCGAGGAATTAATGAAAAGGGATTATGTTGGCTCGGGATAAGTCGAGTTACCAGGGACATTTTACTCCTGATTCCACAAGAATATTTGGAAGTCAATTCTCACCTTTAAATTCACTTATTAATATTTAAAAAGTCCTTTTTGCATTTTTTTCTTTTTGAACTTTTGGTCGAGGTTTTTGAGCATTCACTCTGTCACTTTCTCTACCAAGGTTGCTTTTTTACAATCGCAACACTAAAAAAAACAAGTTTGTTCTACACTAAGCTTTTGTTCTGGTTTACAATAGGGACGATTCAATAGGATAAGGACATGAACTTTAAGAGTAGAAATCTGTTTCTGCTTTAAGACGAGATTGTCACGGTGTCTGTGTCAGCCACCTTCCCCCCTCCCAGCTGCTCCTGCTCTGCTGATTGGAACCAGCTGTCCTGCATCTCCTCATCTCCCGGCCTGCCTTCTTAAGGGTTCTCCTATCCAGTTTCCAGCGCCAGTCTGTTACTCTCACTCCGGTCCTCCCACCACTGGTCACGCTGGTTCCTCCATCCGGATCTTCTCCTCTCACTCCACGCTGGTTCCGCCGTCCTCGGCGTCCACGTCTCGCCTCAAGCCGCTCCGCCGTCCTCTGCGTCCACGTCTCGCCTCAAGCCGCTCCGCCATCCTCGGCGTCCACGCCTCGCCTCAAGCCGCTCCGCCGTCCTCGGCGTCCCCGCCACGCTCCTCAGCATCCACGGTCTGCCGCGCTCCTAGGACGTCTAATCTTCTTCAGAGGATTTTTCCAGCTACACTCCCCTGGAGACTTTGTAAAACCCCTGGTGTATTAAAACCTCTTTACAAACTATTTCTGGCTGCGAGTTTACTTCCGGGTTTCAGCAACTGGGTCTGCCACGTCTACGACGTCATGACAGAACAGACTGGCCATCACCCAGACCCAGCTGACCCGGAAGGACTCCGCCTCGCCGTCACGCATCAAGGCGCAGCCCTCAGCCGTCATTCTGAAACTCTCCACCAGATGGCATCTGCGCAGCAAGATCTGTTTCACCGCTTGGATAGCATCTCTCAAGCTCTAGTTGAACTAACCAGCCAGCAGTCTACTAACGCCAGCTCAACTTCCTCAGTCTCCACAGCCGAGAGCTCCCACCAAGCCACCACGTTATGGACTCAGGAAAACTTTCGTCTGCAGCCAGAGCCCTTCCATGGTGATGTAAACGCATGTGGTGGCTTTTTGCTGCAGTGTCAGTTAATTTTTCAGCAGGCGCCGCGATATTACCACACAGACCACTGTAAAATTACGCTGATCGTCAACTCCTTACGAGGTAAAGCCCTTCAATGGGCCCAAGCCTATTTATCAGCTAACCCCATTTTCCAAGTGTCTTTTGAACGCTTCACCGGGGAGTTTCGCCTGGTCTTCGACCAACCCCGCAAAGCAGAGGAGGCTACTCGCCACCTGCTGGGGTTAAAACAACGCAGCCGATCTGTAAGTGATCACCTTATTGACTTTCGTATCCTGGCGGTAGAGGCTGGTTGGCCGGACATTGCCCTTAAAGGGATTTTTTACCAGTCGTTGAACGACCAAATCAAAGATCATCTATGTTCACAGCCCGAGGCTCGCACCTTCGAGGAGCTGGTCACTGCGGCCTTACGTTCAGATGTGCGGCTTCGGGAACGGCAGGTGGAACTTACTCGTTCTGATAAGAAGTCCACCACTAACTCTGCCCCTCAGCTTCCCAGGTCTGAACCATCTTCTTTCCCTCCATGTGAAAACATCAGCCGCTCCCTGGAGAAACCGATGCAGATCGGTCATTCCCAGCTCACCCCTGAGGAGCGACGCAGACGCAAGGAGGAGGGTACCTGTTTTTATTGTGGTCAATCTGGTCACCAGGTTCAACAATGTACGCTACGTTTAAACTCAAGAGCCCCCCCCGTTAGAAGACAGGCCACGGGAGGTTGCACCTACTGCTAATCAGGAAAGTAATTTCCTTTGCGTACCTGTCAAATTAAGTCATCAATCTCACACACATGAATGTCGAGCTCTCATTGACTCTGGAGCTGAACAGAGTTTTATTGACTGTCTACTGGTGTCCAAGCTCAGTCTCCCCATTGAACCGCTGGATCACCCTGTCAAAGCAGCAGGCCTGGGTGGCCAGCTACTCACACGCATCACTCATCGCACCAAGCCTGTGCATCTCATCACCTCCGGCAATCACCATGAAGTCACCCAATTCTACATTACGCAATCTCTTCAGTTTCCTGTCGTTCTAGGATTTCCTTGGCTCCGCCGTCACAATCCTCAGTTCGACTGGGTGAACCATCACATCACCAACTGGAGCACTCACTGCCTCGCCAAATGCCTCCGTTCCGCCATTCCCGCTGTTCCTCCTGATCATTATTCCACTCCGGAAGAAATCGACCTCTCCAAGGTACCTCCTTGTTATCACGACCTCAAGGCTGTTTTTAGCAAAAGTAAGGCGGGTGCCTTACCCGCTCACCGACCTTACGACTGCTCCATCGAGCTACTAAACGGCGCCACCCTTCCCAAGGGCCGTTTATTTAACCTGTCCGGTCCAGAAAAGCTTGCTATGGAGAAATACATTAACGAGTCTCTCGCCTCAGGTCATATTCGCCCCTCATCCTCTCCAGTCGGGGCGGGGTTTTTCTTCGTCCAGAAGAAGGATAAGACCTTGCGCCCTTGCATCGACTACCGTGAGTTGAACCAAATCGCTGTTAAGAACAAATACTCCCTGCCACTCATCAGCTCGGCCTTAGACTCTGTCCAAGAAGCGCGTGTGTTTTCGAAACTGGATCTCCGGAACGCGTATCACTTGGTTCGCATGAAGGAAGGGGACGAATGGAAGACTGCGTTTAACACCCCGCTTGGGCATTTCGAGTATTTGGTGATGCCCTTTGGGCTCACTAACGCCCCAGCAGTCTTCCAACATCTAGTCAATGACGTCCTCCGTGACTTTCTTAATAGATTTGTATTTGTCTATCTCGACGACATTCTCATTTATTCACCCAATCCTGAACTCCACACCTTCCACGTACGCCAGGTTCTCGAACGTCTCCTAGAGAACCAGCTTTTTGTTAAAGCCGAGAAGTGTGATTTCCATGTCTCCACCGTTTCCTTTCTCGGTTTTATTATTGAAGCCGGCAACATCCGTCCTGATCCGGCTAAAGTCTCTGCAGTCGCTAACTGGGAGACCCCCAGCTCACGTAAACAATTGCAACGTTTCCTTGGTTTCGCTAATTTTTACAGAAGGTTCATTCGGAACTATAGCAGTCTCGCCGCCCCTCTCACCAAACTCACGTCCATCAATCAACCGTTTATTTGGAGCCCAGAGGCTCAAACTGCCTTTGAATCCCTAAAGAGAATGTTCGTCACTGCACCCATTCTGATACAACCCAACCCGCAACGTCAATTTATCTTAGAGGTCGACGCCTCAGATTCTGGGGTCGGAGCCGTCCTTTCCCAACGTGAAGACACCACAGGCAAACTCAAGCCATGCGCCTTCTTCTCGCGTAAACTGTCCCCCGCGGAACAAAATTATGACGTGGGCAACCGCGAACTCCTTGCCATTAAGCTCGCGCTGGAAGAGTGGCGCCATTGGCTTGAGGGGGCTGAGCATCCCTTCATTGTATGGACCGACCATAAAAATCTAGCTTATCTCCGTACTGCTAAACGCCTTAACTCACGTCAGGCCCGTTGGTGTCTTTTCTTCGATCGCTTCACTTTTACCATCACATATCGTCCCGGTAGTCGCAATGTAAAACCTGATGCCCTCTCACGCATATTCAGCACCCATGATCATCATGAGGCGGTACCCATCATTCCCCCCACATGTGTCATTGGTAACCTCACCTGGGATATCGAGACCCGTGTCCAGCAGGCCCAAGATGACGAACCCGACCATCCTCCTCCCCCCGCTAACTCTCTGTACGTTCCCTCCTCACTCCGTTCGGATGTCCTGGTATGGGGGCACACGTCCCGAGTATCCTGCCATGGGGGTGTCCAAAGGACCCTTAATCTCATAAAACGCAGGTTTTTCTGGCCTTCCATGGAGCAGGATACCAGGGAGTTCGTCGCCGCCTGTACGGTGTGTGCCAGGTCCAAATCCTCCAATTCACCGCCCGCCGGCCTCCTCCACCCTCTGCCCATCGCCGAGCGCCCTTGGTCCCACCTCGCGTTAGACTTCGTCACTGGGTTACCACCTTCCCAAGGTAATACCATTATTCTCACCATAATCGATCGTTTTTCCAAAGCCGTTCAGTTCATTCCCCTACCTAAACTTCCTACGGCCACCGAAATGGCTGCCGTTCTAGTCCACCAGGTCTTTAGGCATCACGGGATACCCAAAGACATTGTTTCCGACCGGGGTCCCCAGTTCGTGTCCCAGGTCTGGCGTTCTTTTTGCTCTGCTCTTGGCGCCACCGTAAGCCTGACCTCGGGATATCACCCCCAGTCTAATGGCCAAGCTGAACGAGCAAATCAGGAGTTGGAGGCCGCACTTCGTTGTCTGGCGGCCCAAAACCCTTCCAGTTGGTCCAAGTTCCTCGTTTGGATTGAGTACGCTCACAACAACCATCCCTCCGCTGCCACCGGTATGTCACCTTTCGAAGCCTCCCTCGGTTATTCTCCCCCTCTGTTCCCCTCTCATGAACTAGATTTGGCCGTCCCTTCTGTGCAACATCACCTACAACGCGTTCAACGCATTTGGCGCCAAGCCAAGGCCGCTCTCCTGCGTACTCGGGATAGTAACTGTCGGATCGCCAACCGTCGCAGGAGAGCGGGTCCCGACTACCAACCCGGTCAAAAAGTCTGGCTTTCCTCCAAGAATATACCCCTGCAATCTACCTCTCGTAAGCTGGCGCCCCGCTATATTGGTCCATATACTATTGAGCAACTCATTAACCCAACCTGTGTCAGACTGCGGCTCCCGGCGGCTTTAAAGGTACACCCCTCATTCCATATCTCCAACATCAAGCCCTTCCTGGAAAGGCCCCTTTGCCCGCCGTCCGCTTCCCCGCCGCCCGCCCGTGTCATTGACGGCGCTCCGGCTTTTACCGTTAGTCGAGTCCTGGACATTCGCCGCCGGGGTCGCGGCTTCCAGTACCTGGTGGACTGGGAGGGTTACGGTCCGGAGGAGCGTTCATGGGTCTCCCGCTCCCTTATTCTGGATCGTTCCCTCCTGGACGACTTCTTCCGGGCCCACCCTGATCGCCGTCCCGGACCGCCTGGAGGCAGTCATTGAGGGGGGGGTACTGTCACGGTGTCTGTGTCAGCCACCTTCCCCCCTCCCAGCTGCTCCTGCTCTGCTGATTGGAACCAGCTGTCCTGCATCTCCTCATCTCCCGGCCTGCCTTCTTAAGGGTTCTCCTATCCAGTTTCCAGCGCCAGTCTGTTACTCTCACTCCGGTCCTCCCACCACTGGTCACGCTGGTTCCTCCATCCGGATCTTCTCCTCTCACTCCACGCTGGTTCCGCCGTCCTCGGCGTCCACGTCTCGCCTCAAGCCGCTCCGCCGTCCTCGGCGTCCACGCCTCGCCTCAAGCCGCTCCGCCGTCCTCGGCGTCCCCGCCACGCTCCTCAGCATCCACGGTCTGCCGCGCTCCTAGGACGTCTAATCTTCTTCAGAGGATTTTTCCAGCTACGCTCCCCTGGAGACTTTGTAAAACCCCTGGTGTATTAAAACCTCTTTACAAACTATTTCTGGCTGCGAGTTTACTTCCGGGTTTCAGCAACTGGGTCTGCCACGTCTACGACGTCATGACAGAGTTATTATTTTTTAATATACAACAGTTTTGAAAAAAAGAAAGGAAAAAAAAATATGGTGGTTTTTTTTTTTTATTTATTGTTTTTTTTACCAGGTCTCCATCTCATCCCAAAAAAGGAAAGGATGCAGTTCCTCAATTGGCAACTAAAGCCTTGTGAACAAATTCCAAATGACATCTATGTCTAAAAGTCCAAATTTTCCCCAATACATTATTCTATACAGTCTGGTGTTGCAAAGCTTTTTCATAGCATTGCTTTCTTTTCTTTTCTTTCTTTCTTTTTGTTAAATTGTCTGGTAAATGGACACATAGTTGGACAAAAATATCCTCTCTACTTAGTCTCACCCTGGGCAAATATTTGTGAGGAGAAACCTTTGTCTTGTGTATTACTATTATTTTTGTAGTAATAGATAATTAGAACAGATAAGGCGTGTTATTTTAAGAATAAAAAGCTGCGACGATTACGTTTTATGCTCTGCTTTAAACCGTGTTATGGGGGGGCAGCATGACAATTTCTAAAGCACGGCTGGCTTAAGCACGACTGAGCATACGGCACCCCTGTTCCATGGACAGAGCTCAAGAAGCGTGTGCCACGCTCTGGGCATCACTGCTGCCTGAGTGGGGCTCGGATTCCTCGGGCGGGAATCTAGGAGCCAGCAGCAGGCGCCGTGGCAGGACGTCTGTGCCTCACCTCCAATCGAGGACGTACGCGGGCCTCGATAAATGCCCCTGCGGGCGGGAGTGGTCCTGCAGAGGCCCGCTGCGCGGCGGGAGAAAAAAGAAGAAAAAAAGTGCACTCAGTGTAGTTACGCACTGTGACGTATGTCCCAGAGGATGTTCAACTGGTCGTTCTGCATGTCAATAAAGTGACGTATTTCACAGGGAGGATGATGATTTGCTGATGGATTAAAAAAAAAAAAAGAAATATATATATATATATATATATATATCTGTATATATAATTTTCACTTATTTATCTTTGATGGCTCTCGATCGACCGTCACATCTTTCAACATAATGAGTACCAATGATCTAGTGCATACCTTTCTATGTCTCACAGTTTTGAAACAGTCAGAGTATCACTGTGGGTATGGACAGTATTGATCCACTGAGTCCTGTATGCTGCATGACGTCCCAATCTTGTCTTGTCCAGAGGACAAGTTGATGTAAGGATAGTAACTGTATGAGTCATTATGTGAGATTAATGACACAACCCCTTTTCTCCTCTAAATTCTATGTGGTCCACTTCAAACATGGACTTAGACCACCAACATAACGCATCTTTGTCAGTGCAACCCTTTTTCGAACTGGTTTGTCACATTTATTTTTAGTTCTGTGTCTTTCGTTTGGCTGCTCCCTTCAGTGGTTTGAACAAATGATGTGCCTTCATGTAACGACTGTTTGCATCATCATCTTCTATCTTCACATCCTCTTCCTGATCCTCTTCTACTTTAACAACAATTTTTGCATAGTTTACATTTATTTAGATTAAGTTATAATTCTTGTGTCCATCTCCTTCCCAGTCCTTCAGTCAAAACTGGGCAGAATTTGATAGACTTTGAGAAAATAAGATAGAAAATAGGTCATCTGTTTTACGGCTGGTACTTTAGCCATTTAGAGTTCATTTTATCTGATTCAGACCATGTACAATAACTCGCCCCTGATGTGGGTTGGACTTTGCCAGTACTGGCCCTCATCCCCAACCCTGTATGTCACTTTTATGGGCAGAATTTTCGGTCCCAGGCAAGAAGGTGTTGCTGTCCTGTTCAGTGGTCTCTGTGATTGCATCTTTCCTACTAACAGATGATTCATCAAGTAGGGACATCCAGTCTCCACCGGTGTGGTTTTGCAGATGATAGCAGAGCAGACGGAATGAGATTTTGATATTACCTGCTCCTTTTTTGTAGACAAGCTGTTGCCTCAAGGTAAATTATTCCAGGATCAAGTTCACGTGTGAGGAAGGAGTGTTTCAGAGTACAGGCAGTTGCAGAAAAATGTAGGAGAACTGATACAACTCTTTTTCCTCACTGTAAAGGAAGAGCTGTAGGAGGGGGGAAAAAGGAAAAGAAGTGTAGTGTTAAAGTGGAACTGATCCTCCTCTGCGGTGAAAGGAACCCGTTCAGGTGGTGTGGGGATTTGAAAGATGGCTCCTGCATGCCTTACAGGGGAGATTCCACTGGAAAGACACCCCAGGCTGAACTGCCAAGCATTGCAGAGATAATGTTTCTCAGCTGGCTTGGAAAAGTAAGGTTGTCTGTCCACAGTAACACAGCACCTTAAGGGTCTGGTTGGGTAGAGGAGATAAAACATCTGTGCTTAAGCCTCAATCCCTATATTCCTGGCTTCAACAGCATGATGGATGTTGAATGCAGAAACTATGAGCTACGTTGAATTACAAATTTAGGTGAAGCCATTTTTTAAATATAACATTTTGCTGGGCCTCGCAAACTCTCTTTCTAACTGGCTGATGAAACAGGGCACCAGACCAAATAACCTATTTTCATAATGAAATATAAGCTGTCATGTGATTGGATTTGAGTCTGGCAAACGGGACCAGTGTCTTAGAATCCAGGCATGCTGGTTTGGCCACGTGAAAAGGCTGTTGCATGTTGATGCCCCTCCACTATTTTTTATCTACATATACCTTAAAAATCATATTATGCTGCAAAGAGATCTTTTCCAGTACTCTACAATGGCAATAAGAAAATACAGCCTTGAGGATTGCACTGGAATATGAGTCCCAAGTTGCTGTGACAATCAAACACTTTTCAGTTATTTTGACCAATGATTACTCAACACACTTGCATGTAAATCGTATGACAACTAACAATATAATTTACCAAAAGCTAGGTGCTACTACAATCCAACTATTCATCATTTATTACTTTGGAGGCAATTTCCACGTATAAAAATTGAGTTTAAACACCACACTTAGCAGAAAACAAGGATGTCTCTGAATCTTAGTTCCCAAGTTAACACGCCTGGACCTCTAAAATCTCCTGTGCAGATAGTTAGTACTATTTTTTCTCCAACAAATTATTTACCTAAATGGTTTAGTGAGCTGTGGAGATCCTGTTTAAAGCTTGCAAGTTAGTGCAGGCAGAATTCTACAGGTGTTAACAAAGGTAAAAACTATCCATCCATCCATTTCTGAACAAGCTAAATCCCTTTTGGGGTCACTGGGCTGCTGGAGCCAACCCTGGGCAAAGGAGATTTATTTTTATATTCAATCATATTAAATATGATTGAATGCTAGAATTGAACAATGTATTCTAATTTTCTACTTTGTTAAACCAGTCTACATTTTTTACCAGGTGCTATATAAATGAAAGAAAGATTGTCAGAGTCATTTATGAAACGCTTTTATTCATTCACTTACAATTTTTCTCACAATTAAGGTTAATGTGAGGTTAAGTGTCTTGTCCAAGTACACAATGTCTGTCAAGTATAGGCTTTGAACCTCTGACCAACAGTTGGCAGTATTTGAATCCAGTCATCTATAGAAATGTACAACTGACCCATATAAAGGATGATTAACTCTTGGCTTCTGGAAGGTTTAGAATGGCCGTTTCTTTAGCAGCTGCAGCCTGAAAGTTGAAAGCAAATGAAGGAAACATAAAAGGTGACAAAAATCATTTAAAGCATCTCTTTTTATCCTCTGCCACTCACTACCTCTGGGACTCTCCTGCTGCAGTGTTCATCTGTCATCCCTCCTGTCCTTTCTGAACCGTAGCATTTGCCAAACACAACAGTGTGCTTTCCCTGAGGGGCTTCCTCTAACAAGCTCCCACACACCTGTCTGTGTGGAGACAAAGGATGGCTGGTTGGTGGCGGGGGTGCTCGAGGAAGAGAGAGGCTGGGATCACGTGAGGGCACACAAATACCAATGTCTTACTTGTTCCCTTAGCACCTGTGTGAGGAGCGACGCCGAGCTGCCGTGACCCCGGTGACATGTCGCCTTAAACACTCATAGCTGTATCGTTTAGAGCTACCTTTGCGGTAGCGTACAGCAAGAAAAAAGAAGTCCTGCCTCGCGCCAAATGTGCAGGCCATTAAAGTAGTGATACTCTGACCTGAAGGTGAAGAGAAACACGACGGCACAAAAAAGACTAACAGAGGAACTTTTTTTTTCTTTGCTCTCAGCAAGTGAGATTTTTGCCTTTGAGTACCTCTTTTGTGGGTGAATAAACTCTTGAGTGTATTTAAATATATTTTAAATATGCTTTTCCAATTAAAGTTGTTTTTCAAGGACACAGCCTTTTGATGGAATTCAAGTGCACAGATGCAGTTACTTTAATCTTAAATTTTTTTTTTTGCCAGCAGCTGAATGTTTCCTAACCAATACCATAGACCAGGGGTGCTCATTACGTCGATCGCGATCGATCGGTAGATCTTCAAGAGCATGAGGGTAGATCGCAGGCCAGTAAAGATAAATAACCCAAAAAATTAAAAAGTACTTCTAAAGAATCTGCAAGCGTATCACAATCCTCACCCAGAAGTACGAGACTTGATTGACATGCAGTAAGGCCAATCGGAGATCCTCTGATGCATACGTCACTGCACATGTGTGTTTAAATTCACTGAGCGCAAAATGTGTCTGTCATCAGAAAGTCGCTTTCTGCCCTGCAGCACGTCAAGTCCCCGATAGAAGAGAAGACCACGCCGGACAACTGGAGTGTTTATTGATGCCACCCTGCGTGTGTCCTCCTGCTATAAATACGAACTCATTAAGAAAGGAGAGTTTTCCGTGGCACGCGCTTCGTATGGAGCCAGCAGGCACCATTGAAATGCCAAAATGCCATGCTCCCTGCATTGCACGGTTTACAACAGAGCATGACATATGATAGTCACTGCTTTCTGTTTTTGTAATAAAACATACTGTGTAGTTTTAAATTATCAGTACATAAACAAGTATGTACAAAAATACATGTAACTAACAAACATGTACTATATATATATATATATATATATATATATATATATATATATATATATATAGGTCGGGGGTGGGCAAACTACAGCCCGCCTCCATCTTTGATCCGGCCCGCTGAACAGTATCAGAGTCCCATGTTTTTTTTTTTTAATCGGGCCACACGATCAAGATGTTATTTTAGTCCACCTTCTACAGTCTGTGTTCTACCTGAAAACATCTAAAAAAATCTCTGTCAAATAGAACAGAAGGCAGTCTTCCCTTGCTACGTCGCATTTCATCTTTCCCGGTTTAGCTCATTCTTTTAGAGCGATCATGCTGCCTTTTTTAAACAGCGCACCCTGTTCTGTTTCCTGATTGGCTGGAGACCTTGTCAATCAATCTCCCCAGTCCGTGCCGTGTCTCCTGTACAGAAACGCGCAGCTCTTCAGATCTACAGAAATCTTTGTTCGCGATCAGATCTTTGTTTTCATTCAAAGATCCTGGACCTCATTTCTATGAAGGTTTAATAAAAATAATAATAATAATAATGGATTGGATTTTTCTGCGCTCTTCCAGATGCTCAAAGCGCTTACATTGTGTCCACTATTCATTCACTTCACATTCATACTTGGTGATGGTAACTACTGATGTAGCCACAGCTGGCCCTGGGGCAGACTGACAGAGGCGTGGCTGCCATTTCGCGCCTACGGCTCTCTGACCATCACCTGGATCATCCATACACGTTCACACACCAGTGGAGCCACAATGGAGGCAAGGAGGGTGAAGTGTCTTGCCCAAGGACACAACGACATTTGCCTGGTTGGAACGGGGATCGAACCGCCAACCCTTCGATCATTGGACTCTAAGCCACTGTCGCCCCTAAGTTTAAGAATTTAAACAAGAGAAAAGGGTGAAAATGTTCATGTCAGTCTGAGAAAAGTGTATTTATGCGTTGAGGAGTTTTACTGCCATAAATTAAAAACATCTGGAATCATTCTCCGTGGGTTTTACAGATCACGGTTATTTTTAAAACGTAATTCCTGCAATACACAAGGTACTCTGTACTGGTGAAAAGGTAACACAGATATATGTGTAGCTGCAGCAGAAGACAAAGAAGTTTGCTTTTTCAGTATTACTGGATGAGAAACAGACTGTGCAGCTGCGCAAACCGTGAGACGTATGATGAGCTCAAAGTCTCTGCGGAATTATGATGGGAGAGGATCCATTATTTATGTTTTTTATTTATTTTTATTTTTTTAAATGTATCAGTGTATTTTTCCTGAATTTCTGTCGTTAAAAATCATAGAGTATGTTGTTTGGTCATTGTTTTATTTAATAAATAATGTTATTTATTTGCTTAAAAGGATCATGAATGAAATAAACTTTATTCATACAACACTTTACAACTCCTTGAAGGTACCAAAGGGCTTCACAATAAAAGAGATCTAAAATAGGAACAAAAGTTTTAAACTAAAAACTCTAGAATATTCTGTTTTAGAATATAATTTTCATTCCAAATGTTTTCATCTACATTCCATTCCATACATCTACATTATATCATTTTTACTCCACGCATCTGCACATGGTCTGGCCCTTCTATCGAATTTCATAACCCAATGTGGCCTGCGAGTTTATATAATTGCCCACCCCTGATATAGGTAGATCTTCAAGACATTGTCGACTCAAAAGAAACTCACATGCCAAAAAAGTGAGGGCACCCCTGCCATAGACTATATATAGTTATTATGCTGTTGTATTCTGACATTGATATTGTTATTTTGAGACAATGATGACTGTCAGTGTCCTTCGGACTGAGGCCTCTCGCAAGATCTCACCTCGTGGGGTATCGATGATGCCAAGGAAGGTGAAGAATCAGCCCAGGACTACACGGGAAGAGCTGGTCATGACCTGAAGAGAGCTGGGACCCCCGTTTCCAAGGCTACTATAAGTAATACATTAAAACGTCATGGTTTAAAATCATGTATCGCACGGAATGTTCCCCTGCTGAAGTCAGCCCATGTCAAGGCCCGTCTGAAGTTTGCCAATGACCATCTTGATGATCCAGAGGAGTCATGGGAGAAAGTCTTGTAGTCAGATGAGACCAAAATATAACTTTTTGGCCTTAACTCTATTCAGCGTGTTTGGAGGAGGAAGAAGGAGGAGCATCATCCCAAGAACACCATACCTATAGTAAAGCACGGGGGTGGAAGCATCATGCTCTGGGGATGTTTTTCTACGCAGGGGACAGGACTGTATTAATGAGAGGATGAACAGGGCTCTGTATTGTGAGATATTGGGCAACAAACCTCCTTACCTCAGTCAGAGCATTGAAGATGGGTCGTGGCTGGGTCTTCCAGCATGACAATGACCTGAAGCACACAGCCAAGAAAACCAAGGAGTGGCTCCGTAAGAAGCATATCAAGGTTCTGGAGTGGCCTAGCCAGTCTCCAGACCTAAACCCAACAGAGAATCTTTGGAGGGAGCTGAAACTCCGTGTTGCTCAGCAACATACTTATTCACATACTTATACTCACATACTTATTTGTCACAGTAATATACAAATAAATAGTTTTAAAAAATCGTACAACGTGATTTCTGAATGTTTCTTCAGATTCTGTCTCTCACTGTGGAAATGCACCTATGATGAAAATTTTAGACCCCTCCCATGTTTTCTAAGTGGGAGAACTTGCTAAAGCACAGGGTGATCAAATACTTATTGAACTCACTGTATGTTCTCTCTTGCTCAGTTTTATGCTATTTTTCTTTATTTACTTGGACAGTTTGATCCTTCATTAATGGAGTTATATGGGTTTTAATAAGCGGAAAAAAATGAAAAGGATTTATACTAGAGTAACAAGCAAACATATGTTTTCTATGCAACTGTAATTGGTAAATGGCGTATACTTGCATAGCGTTTTCTAGCTTTTTCAAAGGCCCAAAGCGCTTTACAATCACAGTCCCATTCACCCAGTCACACACACATTCACACACTGGTGGCGGCTCCGCGCCAACCTACCACCAGAGGCAAGGTGGGGTTCAGTGTCTTGCTCAAGGATACTTCGACTCATGGGCGTGCAAGGCAGGAATCGAACCTGCAATCTTATGATCATGGGTCAACCGCCCTACCGCTGCATGACGGCCGCCCCACTTTAAAAAGTTACAATAAGTAAATAATGAGGTATTTACCATTAAGGAGTAGTTACGTTTATTTTTCATTACATTTAGTTACATGTATAAGTTAAATCTGGTCTTTTGAGTACAGCCATTATGCTGATGTGGCCCTCAGTGAAAATGAGTTTGACACCCCTGCCCCAGACAATGCAGATTATGATTGGTGCGTGGGAACAACCTGCTGAACTAAATTCATATTTCAAAAACTCCTAGTTTTGTCTGCAAAATTCAGATTCCTTTTTCACTTTGAAGTTTTTGAATCTTTTGTTGTCATGCTTTACTGGCTCTTTTCTACATAAAGAAACTTTTCAAAGATGTTTGTTTTTTATTACCTTTCCTGGCTTAAAGGTTTCAATTTATAGGTTATGTACTATAGGTTAGAGACAAAACCGTTGCTTTAAGAAGGTAAATGTCACTTTTATACCTTCCTTGAAGACCCAAAGCGCTTTGCAGTCACAGTCCTGTTCAGCCATGCACACACATATGTACACACTGCTAGCACTGTCGCCAATCTAAAACAACCAGGATGGTAGTAGAGGATAAAGGTAACACGTTACTGAGACGAGCACCTTGACATGCATCCAGAGGGAGTTCTGGACAGATTTGGTGGAGAGAATTGGGAATTCTCCAAAAAGAAACATCATTCGGAATCTAATAATTTGAAAAAATAATAAGCATTGAGTGATCCAGTATCAGTTAGCCAATGGACGGGTACCAGACGATGGGGACCGGCGTTGCAAAGTATTTGAAGATTCTCTATTTCAAGAATTATCATCTTCCATGGTGCAACAGTCTTTTGTTCAGTCCTGGATTGATTTTAGTTATGATATGAGAACATTTTTATTTTAAAAGTCTAGCAGAACTCTGGCAACCGATTGCAAACAAAAATTGAACGCAATGTACCAAACTGGGGTCCTCAGTAAAGCACAGAGGCTTCCTCATTTTGGTGCTGGAATCCTAAACAAAATAAAAAAATATTTCCAAACCAAGTTCTCTTGGTTAAAAGTCTGTCAATCAATTCTCAAGGTGTCTGGAACCATTTCGGCTCATGAATCATAGAAGCCAAACTGAAAGGCAGTTTTTAAATCCTTCAATGGACGCCGATGGAGTTAAGCTTGGGAAAACGTTTCTGAAAGTTTCTCCAAGAAAAATAAACGTTTTTAGATTTTTGTCCATCTTATTGTTTTGTTTGAAATATATTTGTGTATGGCTCAATCTGTTGTTGCCACATTTAGCAAGACCACTGATGAACTAAATATGTTTGTATTAGCATTGACAATGATCTAACTGAAACAAGTTGAACAATGCAGTCTAAAATGGCCGATTTTTTGTTTTGTTTGTTGAAACTAATACATCTCTCATTATGTTTAAATTGTTACATTACAATGTGATTGATTTTCTGGTTTTTGGATGTTTTTCCCTCAAACTTTAGTTACATTTGTTGTACTGCCTCTGACAACAGAATGACCTTATCAAAATCACAGGGGGGAAATCTTATATAAAAGTCCTGCAAACAGAAATCACGCCAATCCTCCAGATAAACATATTTTCTAAACTGTCACTTTACCCAAAAAAAAGTTTTCTTCAAAATGTGGCATGTGCATTGTTGTATTTATGAATGAATTTTAACAAATTGCCTGTTTTTTTGCTTATTTTTGGTGTTTGTGTGCGAATGTGTCACTTAAGAGTATTTACCAGTGACCTGTGTGTTTTTCAGGGCGGTGTTTACGGTGGAGCTGTACCTGCAGACAGAGCGGGCGCTCACTATCGGAGCAGCAACGCAGGATGCACAGCATCACTGGACCCAGGCACTAACAAAGGTGACAGACCACAGGAATGTTTGTTCCTCTTTTCACAGTTACACACATGTGATGCACGTTCATAATCGCACTAAACATGCATTCTTGAACACGCATTCAGCATGTGGTGTTCACACTAGACAAGCAGGGAGAGGCATCTTCTTCTCGTCTTCTCTACTGTTTACTACGGTGGCCGACAGGGCTCACACTACATACAAAAGAAAAAACGCAATGGCATTACCCGAAGTACAACGAAATTACCTGAAGCACAATGAAATTACCCGCAACACGACGACATAACCGCAGCATTAGCATTAGCCTCAGCACAACGGAAATGAGGATATTTTTTTCTTCCAACCGGCGGAAAAAAAATAATTCTGTTTCAAACTATTCAGCGCTCCTGAGAGCTACGTGATATCCCTAACACATTATCCACCCCCACTCCACAACAATACCAATGACTTCATCGGGCTGCAGAGATCCTGCAAACCACCCATCAAAAAAAATACAACATTAATAAATCATTAATCAAACAAAAGAGCTTCCAAACATTTGGAACGTTATCAGTAAACATTCAGCTCACCTGTTCAACTAAATTTAGTCGGTCTGCTCTGCTGCTGCGCGGCGTTCACTTGTTGCTGCTGCTTTGTATGCTCACTTCCACTTTGATTTTGTAAAATTACAAGTTTTTTTCTCATAAATTTACGGTTTAAAATGTCGTAATTTTACTTTTTTTTTGGTGGCCCTAAAACTCCGTCGCACTGAATAATTTGAAACTGAATTATTTTTTTTCCACCGGTACGAAAAAAAGTCATCATTTCTGTTATGCTGAGGCTAGCTAATGCTGTGGTTATGGCGTTGTGTTGCGCTCTTCTGTGATTTAAAAGGTACGCCATCTAGACGTCACTACCAAATCCGAGTCCCTGATTGATAGAAGTTCAACTGGTTTAACTTTCGATTGACCCTTGATTGCTGTGCCTTTTGTACGTAGAGCTTGATAACAGTCATAGAAACTTGCTTAGCGTTGTGTGAATCCTCAGACTATGTCTTTACACAAGCACACACACACACCCACACACACAGGAAGTAGAAATACCTTTGCCAGAATACCTTTTGACCTCAGAAAACACATTTTAGTTTGTTAATTGAACAGCTTTTAATTGTATTGATTATTTCTTTCTTGGTTGCATTTCGGTTGCCAGTGCTTTATCCCACCTAAAGTTGAGGGACTTGTACGGAAAGGCACCGAACTGATCGGCAGACTGCACTACAAGGAAGGTCATGACCTGTACAGCTGGAGGGTGGGCTGGTTCATGCTGGAGGGCTCTGCCTTGCACTTCAGCTCAGGAGACGAAGAGGGAGTCCTGCAGCTCAAACAACTCCAGGAACTCAGTGAGTATTGCATTGCAAAATAAAAGCATGGCTATAATCTCAAAGCTTTTCTTCTTACTTGTACTTTAGGAGCTGAGATTGAAGATTAAAATGTACATGCTGAGAATAAAGAAAGAAAAAGGGCAAACAAGGGATTTTTTTTAACCCTTTAACACTGGATATGTCACAGGCAACAATAGCTAAATAACACACGTTTTTTGAATCACCATAACTCTTCAACCTTTTACGTAATTAGCATAATTCCAACTCATTCTGTAGCAGAGAAATGTGGCTACACTTTACATTAGCTAGTAAAGTGTTGCTAGCCACTATTACATCACAATCAGCTGATTTATATTGATTCCGTAACACTTAACTAATGGAAAATTGTTGCACATTAGCACAAAGCTGCTTTTGTTCGCTACAGAATCCACTGGAATTATGTTAATTCCATAAATTACAGTAGTACAGTATTACAGAGTTACAGTAGTTGAAAGAATATCATCACCTGAGCTAAACTAAAATTAAAGGGTTAACCTGAAAATAAAAAAATTCTTCCTGGTGAACAATGTTATAGTTTCTCATTCTAAAGGTGTTGATGGAATTTTCTTTAATTTTTCATAAAAACAAAATAATTTGCTATTTCATCCCTTCAAATAATTGTTTGCGTCAAAGTGTCAAATTGGGAACAATTAGAACTAAAGCAAATGTTTTATTAGTCCCTGTCTCACATAAATTCCTATTATAATTTTTTCCTATACATTATAAATTAAAATGAACATTTTAGCATGAACTCAAACCGAACCTGCAGCCACCAAATCCCACAATCCTCCCTGCTCAGAGGGTTGTCAAGGGAAACAAGAGTTCAGATGAAACCAATTAAGACAATAAATTATGGAGGAAGCAGTCTCCACACTTCCGTTAAAAACAACCTCAATCTGAACGAGGATTGTTGACAATTCATCATTCAAACAAACACTCATCTGACCTTCAGGAGCTCTACTCCCAGATTCATGTGCCTGCATTTGCTATGCGTTGGTAATAACTTAGCAGTCCAGACCAGGAAGAAGAGTTTCCGTTTTTTTGCCTCTTGTAATAGAAAAAAAGAGAAACGCTTAAGACTTTAGTTGAGAATTTCTCCACACAAATTGGTTTTAAAAAAGCAAAAAAGACAGAATTAATATCCTGGTTGAAAAACATTGATTCAGAAGCTTTTTGTAATGCTTTGGTTTTTAATTGATGGGACAAAAAATATTAAATAAATCCAAGGATACAGCTTAACACTAGAACGCCCGTAGGGCAGCCATTTGGCTTTTCTACCTACAATGTCCAAGGGGCAGCCAAGTGGCTGGATTAGTTCAAATTTGCATGCCCAAAGAGCAGCCTTCTACATAGTTTGCACATGAAGAGCACAGCCATTAGGCTGTTCTTTTGACGTGCAAAAGGGACAAGCCAAGTGGCTGGGCAAGTTTTTCATTATTTCTCCTCACTTCTATCACTTCTAGTAAGAGGTCAACACAGTTTTGTTTTTCTTTTTTGGCTGAGATTTATTGTCCATGCACAAAAGACAGTTATCTACAGACATAAATCTGACATGTACAAGCAAACAAATCCGTGCCTCATGTGGTCAAAGTGATATATTCAACCCACTACATTACACTGTCTGCACATACTTGGCATTGCCACGCAATCTCCATTCTGCATTTGCCACAGGTGTACTTGTAGCAATCAACACATCGCACTGTGGCATGATTACTCTTGCACCGACAGTTCACCTGGCACATTGCCCTTTTCCCTTTGCCAGGTGTGAGAGGTTGTTGCCGAAGACGGTTGTCCTTTTTCGCCTTCTCAGCTCCCATATGTCCCTGTGCGAGCTCGCTTGCAAGCTCCACCAGGAAGTCCACTCGCCTCTCCTTTACCCCAGTGCATGCCTGATACAACACATAAGCATTCAGTGCTGCGATGTCAATCATATTGTAAAACACACCGACTGGCCACCGCCGTGTTCCTGAGCGTACACTGTACTCTCGCACCATCTGGTCCATTACATCCACACCACATTTCATACTGTTGTAGTCGGTGACTGTGTTTGGCTTTTTTTTCTTGGTATCCCCAGTCTCAACTACACTGTGCATACTACTGAGAATGCATACAGTCTTCTTCCGTTTGGGCGCATAAACCGTCAGTGTGGCTCCAGAGGTTGAAAACACCTGATGAATAATGAGATAAAAAGTTATTATGATTTCACTTTTACACATACCCTGATTACACTTTAGCGTTTAACACAAAAAAAGCTAAATATCGAAGCACAATATAAAACCCATATGCATCTTACCTGAGTACTGAATTCATTGCGGTCCAAAGGCTTTTTGACTGATTCTGGAAGCTCCCGACGAATCTTGTTCACTGTGCCAAGGAGGGTGGTCTTCCGGCTGAGCAGTTGCCGTGCAAGTGACACAGAGGTAAAGAAGTTGTCTGTGGTAACACTTCTACCTTTGTCCAAAAACGGTTCCATGAGTTTCATCACCACATTTTCTGATAGTCTTTCCCCCATCGGACGACTAGGGTCTTTCCCAAGATATGAAATAATATTGCACACATACTTTGATTTCAAGTCGCATGCCACCCAGAACTTGATGCCAAACTTGTCGGGTTTTGTTGCAATGTACTGAAGGAAACGGCAGCGTGTCTTTGTAGGAAAAAGCTGCTCGTCGATGGTGATATACCTGCCTGGGTTGAATGATTTGATGCAGTTGGCCACAAAAGACCCCCAAACATTTGAGATTGCAGCAAACTTGTCAGTCCCAACTCGTTCCATGCGCGTGCCCTTGTAATCAAAGCGTAAATGCCACATGATATCTGTAAAGCGGTTTCTGGCCATAATTTTGGAGATCAGTGGATTTCCCATTTTCGTTGACCATGCATCGTGCATTGATGGAAGTTTGATCACCCCCCGCACAAGGAGGATGGCAATAAATCCCATTAGTTCAGGGAGGGCCATGAACCAACTGTCGTCTTCTGTCTGACGTCCATGCTGAACAGTACAGTCCCAAATAGTCCGAAGCATATCCAGAGTGAGGAAACACAGGAAACTCTGTAAGCGAGACAAAACCGTACTTCGGACTGAAGCAGTTGGCTCTCCCTCAGCAGTGTAACCTTCAACTGGGCTGTGATGGAGAGGCCTTCCAACCTGTTGTTCATGCCATATTGTGCCATCTTTTGCCACCTCTGTCGGCGCAGTGTGTGTCTCCAGTCGTCCTCTCTTTTCTGGTGGCGGTGAAATCTCCTCATCTGTGATCAGATTTATGATGTGAGCAATGAAAACCTTCAGCAATGTAAAGACATATGTTGTTTCACCTGTTTATTTTAAAATTGTATTCTTTTTAGTTGAAATCTAGTTCAAACTTCAAATTCTAAAACATGTCAAATATGGCCCCTTTGCCTCCTTTTGCATCTTTTCCAAAAACACAACTGCCATAGGCAGCACTGTTTTGATGGTCAGCACAATTGGCTCACAACAGAAAAGTTCTTAGTTCTCTGCAGGAGCCTTTCTGTGTGAAGATGGCACATTCTGTACGTGTTTGCGTGTGTTCCCTTCATGTGCACCGGCTTCCTCCCCCAGTCCAAGAAAAGTGTGGTTAAATTAAATGATGACTCTAAATTTCTTCTAGGTGTGTATGTGAGTCTGCCTGGTTGGTTGTTTGTCTATCTATGTGGCCCTGCAATGGACTGGTGACCCTTCCAGGGTGTACCCCTGCCCAATTGCCTGTGACTAGCTGGGATGTGCCTCAGCAAACCCCTGTGATCCTGACCAGGATAAGCAGGCAAAGAAGATAAATGGATAGACAACTGCTACAATCAGCAAATGAAAACATGATATTTATGAAATCTTACCAGAAGTTGTATCAGAGTCTGAGTCCAGCTGAAGGACTATCTCTTCTCCTTCCGAGTCGCATGGGTTGACTTGCTCCAGGATCATTTTTAATGTCTGCTCAGTGTTATAAAGTTTAGGCATCTTTGTTTCTCAGTTGACAAACTGGGAGTCAAAGTTTCTCAGAGCTTGGAGGCTCTTTTGAAGCAGAAAACCTCCCCCACCCTGATCTGAGCAAAGAATGTGGTTAGCTAGGGAGTGAAATGTCTTCATCCAGATGATCAGGTAGTTAGTGCTGCATTTACAAATGAATGGTGGCTAATTGTAGGCTGTTGAATTAGTCATTTTGAGCCACCCAGCCATTTGGCTGTGCTCTGGACGCCGCAGGGGGAGTGAAAAATCCTGGGCGTTCTAGTGTTAAATGACCACACGATGACCATAATCAATCGCTCAAACATTGATCGTGATGTGAACAAGAAAACACAAACGAAACCCAGGCAAGACAGTTGACTGTTTGTCTGCATTCATAAAATTATTCAAATGGGGTTGGAATAGGTTTGGTGCAAAATGTCGAAGTGGTGCGATTCTTGCTACAGGCTTTCTGCAGGCTCCACAGCTCTATTCCGATATACAGTACAGACCAACAGATCAAGAGAATCCCAAGAATGTGCAAAGCAGTATTCAAATCAAAAGGTGGCTTCTATGAAGAACCTTCAATATGACATATTTTCGGTTGTTGTACACTTTTTTGCTATGCATATAATTCCACATGTGTTAATTCACAGTTTTGATGCCTTCAGTGTGAATCTACAATTTTCATTGTCATGAAAGTAGAGAAAACTCTTTGAATGAGAAGGTGTGTTCAAAATTTTGGTCTGTACTGTATACATATGACTTGATGCCATAGAATTCCAGCCGGGCACAACCAACTATTATTAATTTCTCCTCCATGATACATTTTCAAATGGTTGGTACTTCCATGCATGTTTAAGAGAGTAGGCACATGTTTGCTCCTATAGTGCCTGTCAGTGATGTTTAGTATACTCATAACAACACAAGTCTAGACCACTCTGTGGAGAGGTTCTCCTGATTGGTGTTTTTATACACAGTTATCATTTACATTACTCCTATTTCATCTACAGACTTGTTGATGTTTAATATTTTGTCCCTATTTAATAACATATATGTCACTAAAGCCAGTTCATATGAAGGTTTGAATAGAAAACCTCAGAAGAAAAGTGGGGTGTATAGCGTAAATGAATATAGGCAGTGTGGCCATAACTATTATTGTCCTCATTGATTTTTACCACCTGCTATACGACTCTTTGCTGCAAAGAGGAAAAAACTGAAAAACTACACACACACAAAAGGAGTATGAAGAAACGTGTTGCTTTTATGAGAAGCTGCAGCCTTTTGATTCATAATTTGCAGTGTGTCAGCATCGCTCGCTGATGATGCCCCGTCTCAGAATTTCAGTCAAGAACAAACTTCAGACAGCCCTCAAAGCTACAAAAAAGGAGAGTCACTCCTCATCATGTTTGGTTTGATCTATAACTTTTATTTTGATGAAGAATCTAAGTGTAACTTAGATCAGTGTTTTTCAACGTTTTTTGAGCCACGGCACACCTTAACCTTGACAAAAACCCCACGGCACACCAGAAAAAAAAAGCAAAAACTCCGTCTGTATTGATCAACACCCCCCCACCCCCCACCCCTGCAATCTCACGTGCATTTTCGTGATAATTGTGGCAGAAAAAGATGGAAGTTGCAGCTGTTTTTTCTAAGATAAAATAAAAGTTAAGTCAGAAAATTAAAAATCAGTTTGATGCGTGTTCTTTGTGGTTTCAAGACGTATAACAAGGACGACTCATTGTACGCTGAGACCTGTCCCTTTAAGCCAGTGCATCATGGGAGATGTAGTGTGAAATCTGACGCTAAAGGGCAGAAAGACTACCGTCTCTGAGCTTCGTTGTTTTGTTCACTTTTTCTATGGTCTGATACCGGATTCTGTGGAAAGCTACACCGCTAAAGACGAGCTTTAGCTGGTTTAGCTTGTTAGAACTCAGAGACTTTTTGAGCTAAATTGGAACAAGGAAGTTGAGACTTTAACCACTTCTGATTGGTCAGACTGATGACATGTGATTAAGCCTTCAAGAATGATTGGCAGAGACAGTTAAAGGGGCGGGACTTTTCCGCAAACGGCTTTAGATGCAGCTAAATCGCAGTACCGTCATTCTTAACAAAATGTCTTTAATAGAAACAAATAAACACAAAGAAAAAATATTTTATGATATTTTATATTCTTAACTACTCAGTGTTTTATCAGGGTTTGTTTGGATGAACACAGAGCTGATATCTTGGAGATGGGAAATGTTTTTAGATCAGTTAATGAGGGCAATTTCCCACGGCACACTTGACCATCTCCCACGGCACACTAGTGTGCCGCGGCACACTGGTTGAAAAACACTGACTTAGATTTAAGGAATGCACTAAACTGCTTTATTGGTTAGGTCTCATAATACTGGCAGTAAGCATGACATGTTGTCACAAAAGGGGAAACAACTGTTTAGAAAATGCAAAGACTTCCCATTCTTTATGCCTTTTCCATTCAACTTAAATTTTCTTCAGTTATTTATTTTTGGTAACTTGTAAATAAAGGTTTGGCATTTTTTTTAGCCACATTATTGGGTTTTTAAATGTGACCTTGTCCTTATTTTTTTTCCTGGGAAATGTTTAGGCTCTTTGTAGCTCACTAGGTTTGTCTCACATGTGGATAATAATCCAGTTGGAGCTGTTGGCTACATCAGATGTTAAAGGGCCTATACCATGCTACTCTTAAGCCTTTAATAGTAAACTATATCCATGCATGGCTGCACGGTGGCGCAGTGGTTAGCGCACTTGCCTCACAGCAAGAAGGCCATGAAAAACACAACATCAATGAGGGATCTTTCTGTGTGGAGTTTGCATGTTCTCCCCGTGTATGCATGAGTTCTCTCCGGGGACTCAGGCTTCCTCCCACCGTCCAAAAACATGCTTCATAGGTTAATTGATAACTCAAAAGTGTGAGAGTGAATGGGTGTGCGATTGAGGACATTTTACCCTGCGACAGACTGGTGACCTGTCCAGGGCATCCCCTGCCTAAGCCCAAGTGGCCAGGATAGGCTCCGGCACCCCCGTGACCCCGAAAGGGAATAAACGGAATAGAAAATGAATGAAAAAGAAATATATCCATTTATATGATAGTATTTTACCTCTGGCACACAAAAGATTCATTTGTTTAAGGAAATATGTGTTATTTTTGCAGCTCATTATCTTACCTAGAAGTGAAACGACTTAATATCTGAGGCACCGACTTTCTCTCCTTGTGGGTGCCGCTCATTTCATGACATCAACCTAGATTCGTCCTCAGCAGCGTGTCTGCGTTTCGCCCACGAAAACAAACAGCATCCAAACTTTTGCAAAGATGGATGTGCATATTGTGCATCCATCACTGCATTTTTGCAGATCACCGCTAGCTCCATGGAGAAAGTGAGTGTGCTGGCTCTTCCTGAAAGGGGCTGCCCTCCCTGAGCTATGTTACAATGTGAGAACCCGCTCATTTTCTTGGGTTGGGAGGACCTGTCAGAGCACAGATTTTTCAAAGAATGCTCAGAAAAGCAAGAACGAATCAAAATTCCGCTTTGGGGTTTGATATAGTGAGGAATTAACATTATAATACACTTAAAAGCTCAAAAAGTTGAGTAATCCCATAACTGAAATGGTAAAGGGTGTATTACTTATATAGCACTTGAAGGCCCAAAGCACTTTACAGTCACAGTCTCATGCACCGCATACTAACCACACACTAACTGATGGCAGCTCTGCTTCCGAACACTGGTACCAACCTGTAACCACCAGGAGCATATTGGGTTCAGTGTCTTGCCCAAGGACACTTTTACACATGGGTGGGCAAGGCGGACACCAAACCTACAATCCTCCAATCTTATTGGGAGTTGAAAACCACCTTTACCTAAAAAAAAAAGTACAATTCTGTGTAAACTTTACAACACTTTACAATAAATATTTTGAAAAAAATCGAAAGTGTCAAAATCCAATAGGGGAATTTTGTATTACCGTGGAAAATCATTTTTTTATGCCATTTTACTGCCTTTTCAAATTAGGGAGACTGTTTTAAGCATCTCAGATTTATAAAACCCTACTATTAGCCTACTTTTATTGTCCTCCTGCTAAACACAAGTACCCACGTTTGATTTTTCTGCTAAAACACAGAAATCACAACGCCCTAAGTAAAGACCCTGAAGTGATAAAGTAGCCCTAGAACATCTGCTTGTTCCATGTTCCTAGATTTGATTTCAAATGCAATCGAGCATAGACTTTACAAAAGGTTATTTTTTATATTTTCAGTTTACTGAACGTTTCGTCAAAACTCTCAGATATGTCTTTGGTGAAAGATCTGAAGCTACGTTCACACCGCCCTTGGCAATGCACATCCAAGCAGCTACTTTCAATTTTTTTTTGGGTTTCCACGTTCAAAACTCTCATGTTTACACTTTGCCATGCAGGTTTTTTATGTCAGTTTTCAGGCTCTAAGTAAAAAAAAACATGCTGCAGTTGAATTCACATTGAAAGGTAAACTGGTTGAACTTTGACCAATCAGGGACTCGGATTTAGTCGTGACATTTGGATGACTTCCCTTTTCATTCATGGAAGTACCAACCCATTGAAAATTGATCATGGAGGAAAATGAATAATTGCGGTTTGTACCTGGCTTGACACCATTATTAAGACACCAAGTCTTTCATGTATAGGAATAAAGATGTGAAGGAAAAAGACCAGAGCAAGATTTGGGAGATTTGCACTGCATCAACATTTCACACTGAGCCTCCTCTAACTGTATGTACATGCGCTAGTTTTGCATAGCAGCAGTCGTGTGAACATCAAATGCTAAAGGGGCATCCATGTTCAGTGCGTTCTACACACCACAAGTGTCCGGTGTGAACTTAGCATTAGCACGCTCCCATGTAGCCATTGTCATCCAATCTCCCATTAAGGTTCTTCAGAGTACCAAAGCTACCCGAAGCTTTGTGTCAGAAGCGTACCATGGACCCCCCAATTGTTCTGACATCTTTTTAATAACAACTATGCGTACTTTACTTTTAAGAGATTTTATAAGGTGATTAATTAAACATAAAATCTCGAAGAAACAAATCAAACTGAACACCTTTCAAAAATATGGTGACTCATTTCTGACCTAAACCATAAGAATCCAGACTCATTTTTCCTTAAAATTAAAATCATGCAAGATCTACCACAAACCAAGAGAAGGACAGAAGACATTTCTTTTTTTGTTACTGATGTCACCATGGGTTCTTGTGTGTTAATGATGGGGAAATCACTTTTTTTCAGATGGGGCTACAAAGGTTTAAGCCTAATTTATTATTTAATTGAACCCTTTTTTAGAGATAACATTTATTTGAAGATTTTAGTCATTCAAATATAGGGAAAAAAAATGAAAAAAGATAAACATCTGGACATGGGCAAATGCTTTTTCCCCAATTCTGTTTTTCACATATTTTATTTGAGTTGAAATAGAATCTGGCCGGTGAGTTTAGACAGAGATCCGTCAGTCGTTGCCTTCAGCAAACATGCAGAGCAGACAGATCTGCTCATTTTCCTCCAGATCCTTAAAACTGTATCTTATCTACTGTCTCTTCAATCTCTCATGCTTGACAGGATGGGTAACCACACATTTTCTGTGATGTGCAAACTCAGAAATGCATATTCAGTCAGTATACCTCTGGTTCTGGATTTGAGGATAATTAAGCTTTTTTGCACATTTAAGTTGGAGCTCATTTGCTTCTTGCTACCTTGGCAGACAAATCATGGGGAGAAGATGTTTTGCAAAAATGAGGTGAGCTAAGTAATGCATCAACAAGTGATCATCAATTTAAACGAGGTTCAGATGCCCCTTAGCTGCTCTCTGAATGACAAAAACCAACATTTGTACAGCTTTAAATTCTACGTCTTCTGCTTTCTGTAGTTGCCGTAGTAATCCTCTGTCCACATCAGTGAAAACAGAAATATTTGGCATGGGGACATGGGCAGTTGGACAGGAAAGATTTGAAGTTCACACACACTGATGATGAAGATTTTTGGAACATTTCAATCGATTGCACCAGTGCCTGATGTGAACAGAAGGAGGGGACGATCGATAGATCTTTTTAATCCACTTACACCCCGACATGGATCAAATTGCGCAAAGTGCCGCCCTGTCTTCTCACCTGGGGCGGGATGAAGAACTGCAGTGGTGTTCATTTTTATTCCAGACCTTCCCAAACCATATTTGTCACAGCTGGCGCCAGAAGGGACTTTGTTTTGTCAGGGGATGGTGGGTGTGGAGCGCTGAAAGGATTGCTTTAGAATTCACTGTCTGTGACACGGGATTATCTGTTATTTTCTTTGAACTGACACCACTGCATGAAAGGTGCCACTGCAACGCACTGAGGGATTAAATAAATGCACTTTTCAATTAAAATCACCACATGTTTCCAGCATGCTTCATTTCAGACCGCATTAGGGGTTTATTTGTGGTTAGATGTCTTATGGTTCTGCTTTTTGGCTTCAAGCTACTAAACAGAATGGGTTCTCTGAATGTAAAACACTGTCTCTACATCATTTTTGATTTATTCCTAATGTTGCCCCTGCATAATCCTAATTTAGATTAATCAAGTGGTAAGGCGAGTGTGCAGCAAACCTTTTTTGCATGTTTATTTCTTTCCCCCTGTCTTAAAAAGTGAGTATGTTTCAGAATGCCTTCTGCAGGGCTCAGCTGTGTCCTTGGAAGTGAGATTGATCTTTTTGTACCATCTTGCGTCAGGAATATCTGAAGCACAAATAAAAAAAACCCAAAACAGGATGAGGGGAAAATGACACATGGAGCCCGGTAATCATTAACCTGTTGCAGTGCACAAATCAGCTCTCTCCACCTGGAGCTTTATGAAAACGAAAGCTTTTCAAACAAGACCCATGGACATGCACATGGACCCAATGATATATATCGCTTTTGGTATTTTTCCATATGGACAGGGCTGGGGGGATTCAAACAAAAAAAAAGGTAAGCCCAATTCATGCCTAATCACTTAAAAATGGCTTTCAACATCACCAAAGTGCATAATCATTCTTGGCACATAAGTTTAGTTGAAACAACATTGAGAACAATGTTTATGCCTAATAGCTTTTTTATCACTTATTTTTGTATCTCATTAAAAAAAATTGCTTGCAATATATGCCATTGTCTTCCAATTATTTTAGCAAACAGTAAAATAAGAAAAAAAAACGTATCCGAAAAACAGTGAGATGAAAGTTGAAAGATTTACTTGTTTTGAAGAACTGTTTCGTTTCCAGTTTTGAAGCTCTGATCTTCGTCATTTTTGGTGATATTGCATCCCCAAGACCTGGTCTTTCTGTAAATGGGCTTGTCCATGTCCCTTTTTGAATATAAGAAAGAAACACAGTGATGGAAATGAATTTAATTGAACATCTATCTAGTACAATTTCCATGAACAACAAATATAACTATAATAGCAAAAATGTTCTGAAACCAGCAGTACCAGTATGTTGTTTGTAAAAATGTGAGTTTATATAAGAAGGCACTAATAGTTTTTTATATTTATGTATACTGAATACAAATACACTCACCCGCCACTTTATAAGGTCCATCTTGCTAGTACTGGATTGGACCCCTTTTGCCTTCAGAACTGCCTTAATCCTTGGTGACATAGACTCAACAAGGTACTGGAAACATTCCTCAGAGATTTTGGTATATATTCACATGATAGCATCATACAGTTGTTGCAGATTTGTCAGGTGAACATCCATGGTGCTAATATCCCATTTCACCACATCCCAAAGGTGATCTATTGGGTTGAGATCTGGTGACTGTGGAGGCCATTTGAGTTCATTGTCAGGTTGAAGAAACCAGTCTAAGATGATTCCAGCTTTATGACATGATGTCTTATCCTGCCGGATGTAGCTATCAGAAGATGGTACACTGTGGTCAGAAAGGGATGGACATGGTCAGCAACAATACTCAGGTAGGCTGTGGTATTGGAACCATGCTCAATTGGTACTAAGGGGCCTAAAGTGGAGCAAGAAAATACTCCCCACAGAACTGTCACTCAGAGGATACCCTTTTTCGGATCATTCTCTGTAAAGCCTAGAGATGGTTGTTGGTGAAAATCGCAGTAGATCAGTAGTTTCTGAAACACTCAGACCAGCTCGTCTGGGACCAACAATCATGCCACAGTGAAAGTCACTTCAATAACTTTTCTTTCCCTTTCCCTGATACTTGGTTTGAACTGCAGCAGTTTGTCTTGACCATGTTCATATGCCTAAATGTACTGAGTTGCTGCCATGAGATTGGCTTATTAGATGAGATGAAATGAGATGAGATGAGATGAGATGGGACTTTATTGATCCGTGGAGGGAAATTGAAATTAGAAACAAGCAGATGGACAGTCTAATAAACTTCTTTGGCTTACTAACCTTTTCATAGTTACTTACCTAATGAAAGTTACATATTTACTTTATCAACCGGTTAGAGTTACCTAGCTGAATCCTTTTACCTGTTTTTCGTAACTTGCTACACTAACTTACTTTACTTGACTTTGTTTACTTCTTCAAATGTATTACTCACCCAAAACACTGTAGACATTCCCACAAAGCAAAAAATCAGATGATGTGTTTGAGAGTAAACAGAAAAAACCTTCTGTCGGGCATTTGTTGAATATGTTGTTATACATAATTGAACAGATGTAATTCATTTTGTCTCACAAAATGAATGGTCTTTGACACAAATTTAAGCAAACTCATTATGGTGGCTGTAGCGCAGAGGATGACCTCTGATTGGAAAGTCACAGCTTTGGTTTCAGTTATGTCTGCCCAAGTGCTGAGGTGTTTCTTAAACAAGACAATAAACACCATGCTGTGACTATGGACCTTAATGAAAGTAAAAAAGAGATACTGTATGCTTTACAGTAATATTTATTCATAAAAACACAAACAAAAACGCAAATAAAAAACTAACTAAATAAAAAATTATAAACATTTCTAATTCAGGCTCAAAGATTTAGTTTCTGGTCACAGAAACATAATTTGTTAAATAAAAAACTATTTGATGGATCAAGTATTCCAATGTTTGTCCAAGCGACTATTGTGTGTGCTTTGCATTTACCTGATAACGTAGTCAATAGCCCTTATCAAATAAACTTCTTGAGTTCTTTGATCATTTGGATTGAGATGAAATGCCATGTATTTGAAAATATTCCAGAAAATGTAAATGGTAACTACAGAATTCAGTCTAACCTAATTGCATTCCGGCTTAGCAGGCAAAGACTCACCGAAATACAAGTCAAACTAAAGGAGTCGCCTTTTACATTTGTGCCAAAATTTTAATTAAACTTATGCATGTGCTGATTGTTGATATGTGTGGTTCCGGATTAATAGTTTTCATGATGTATTGATTTTAAAATTGTGTGAGTTTTTGATTTTTCTTTTCCCAAAAAGAAACAAGTGTACCATCAGGAGAGAAAAAACGTTATCTGCAATGTTTCTATTTTTTGCTGCAGGTAACTATCCAGGTAGTAATCAATCTCTTTATATTGGATGGTTCCTTGTGTGAAATCTCTGTATATTCTTAGCCCCCCGTCAGTTTCTTGAGATTACTTGAGCACAGCCATTTCCTAAGTGTGATGAAAGCTCCTGATGTTGTTGCTAGGATATTTGAGCCGAGCCCGCTCTTTTTATGTAAAGTACTTTCTCTGTTGTGTGTGATTGTTGCCATGATCCAAGCAGCTGTTTGAAGCCCCTGAAGAGATTATGGGAGAGCTTTTAAGTCCTTAAGCACATTTCCTCTGTATCTTGCACCCTTACTTGATTTCAAAAGATCGATTGTGCGGATTAACAACGCTGGTAACCCTGTCTCTGTTCCTTTGTGGTGCTGTTTATTTCCAACAAAGTAATCTTGGTTATTTGCCGCTAGGCCTTTTTATAAAAAGTGCCCAAATAACAGTTTAATCTACCATCAATAAGGCACTTGCAAAAAAGCATCAGTTGTCTCCCAGATTATGGCAAGAAAATCCCAATAGATCGAGTGGAATGTCTTTGTCTTTTTTCTCCTTCTTGCTTTTTCTTTCTAGTGAAGATTAGTCAGTTACAGAAAGCAGACCCAAGAGGAAGACCTCTGGCTTGAAGAAATAAGTCCCACATTGTAATCTTTTAATATACATGATCTCCAGTTAATATTTTCCTTTCCACTCGTACATATGTGTATCGTTGACAGGCTTGCTCAATGTGAGCTCACCAAACTGCAGTGTAAACCTCCAGTCTATAGTGTAAAGTCTGGTTCTCTTAAATTAACTTGATAGAAGAATCAGTATCATTTATAATCTTTTATAATGCATTAAGAAAAAAACGAAGTAACTGTAGTCTGATTTAATTCAGTGCAAATATATTTTTTAGCTCATATTTGGAGAATTTCTGCACAGAATTCTGTAAATAAATCCAGCACAGGTTATTACACATTTGGCAGCCGTGGTTCAGGGGTAGAGTAGTCAACCTCTGTTCTAAGATTGGCAGGTTAGGCTTGAAATGTCATTGGGAAAGACACTGAACTCAACATTGCTCCTCGTGGTTACAGGCTGGTGGCAGAGTTTTCCTCTTCAGCATTTAGGGAAAGATGAGCTGCAATGTACGGTCACTTTAGCTGGATGAGAGTTATAATTTTGACTCATTGATTAAAAAATGGCATGAAAAACTACTTTCCAAAAACCTTGTTAATTAGTGATGGATGTGGAATGTGCAAAAACCTACGTATAGTCAGAGTTCTTTTTTGTATGTGTGTGTGTTTGCTTTCCCCTTCACAGATGTCACGATCACCAACTCGTGACACTATTTTTTAAATCTTGTATTTAGAAAAACTGCTAATATGATCTTAGATCATATAGAAATATGAAACAGATGCAGGAGAAAAGTTTTGATTAGTCATAGCTAATGAGTCTTTGGGAGTTGGTGTGTTAATAAATAAACTAATTATCTGTCAAGAAGCTAAAGTAATGATCTAAGTATTGAATGCATGAACTTTCAATATAAGGAATGATCTGAAAGCACTACTGCTTCATTCGGAGTTCCAGCAGGTGTTGAGGTGTCCCTTGCATTACTTTTTCTCACCACAGAACATTCTGCTCTGAGCTTCGGAGCCTGCATTTTTTAACAACTTGCTGCCTTGTTTTTTTGTTTTCCCCCCACAGCTGTCTCCACACACACTCAGGGCGAGGACAAGATCCAAGTCCTGCTGATGGTGGAGTCTGGAAGGTATCTTTGGGAAAAGAATTTGCTAATTGGTGACATGTTTTTGATACCGCACGGGCACGCATTAGGCAGAGCTGTTAGCTTTGACTTTGCCTTTTGTCTTGTTAGTCCTAACACACTTCACCTACTGTAACCATCTGTAGTAATTAAAGCCTTGCTAGACTGCTTGCCGGAGTCGGAGAGGAGGAGTTTAGCGGTACGACTCCAGCCCTCGCACAAGCTGAAGATTTTTTGGCTCCTTTTTAAAGTAATGCAACAAGACTCTGCTAATTGCTGTTTGTTTGTGCGTTTTTGATCAGACCTCCTGGGAAAGAGGCAGTTGTTTAAAGATGTGCTCTCTGAAGAAGCGCTTTTGGATTCCTTTAATCTTCTGGGTTGTTTAATGACTCAGACATGCTTTTCCCAATATATGAACTTTAGGTGTCTCTACATACACCAATATGCTGCCAAAGGAGATGCCGATTTTGTTTTTCTCCATTTTGTTTTTTTATAGAACGGTGTACATTCACGGCTTCAACAACCTGGACTTTTCTCTGTGGCACTCTGCCATCATCTTGGCTGCAGGCACTGGCAGTAAAGCTCTTAGTGAACAACAGCTGACAAAAAATGGTATTCCAATTATAATGGAGAGCTGCATTGCATTCGTCACGCAGTATGGTAAGTTAAATTTTATGTGCTGTAGAAGTAAAAGGTTAAAAAAAAAGTAATATATGCATTGGTAGAACTCAGGTTGCTCCTGAAAGAGCTGAGTCATGCAGCAGACTAACTTTCTGCATTACAGCTCACTGCTATGACATGAACCAGGATCACTTTTTAGCATTTTTTCGAGAAATGCTGAAAGTGCTGTCCGACTTTTCCCTGAGCCTGCCGTTAGATTGCCCCCAAGATATATAAATCTAAAGTCAGTGTTGCAGTGAGTTTTGTCTTGAATAATGCATAATATATGGAAGACTGTCTCATTCTACCTACCTGTAAATTAAATATGAATGTGCATACTTATTGGTTTGAGATCCCAAAGCTTTTTTTAATGCTGATTTATTAGAGAGCAAAGGATTCTTCCAGTCTTATGCATAATCACCTCCCTTTGACTTTGGGCTCAGGTTTCTGCCAGGAGGGGGTCTACGAGAAGCTCGGAGACCCCACACGGGTGGGTCTCCTCCTTGAGGAGTTCACCAGAGACGCTCGGAGTGTGAAGCTCAGGGAGAAGGAGCACAAGCTTGAGGATGTGACCGACACCTTGAAGAGCTTCCTAAACCATTTAGAGGATGCACTCCTGGTCAAAGAACTGTACCCATACTGGGTGTCTGCTCTGGGTATGTCAACTGTGACTGTATGGAGAAGGCAGAACAAGGTTGTACTGTGGGTTTTTGGGTTGTGCGGCCCGTGGTGAAGAGGATTGGCGGCATCATAAGGGAAGCGCAGGTGTGTCTTTCAGTTCCCTTAAGGCTTGTGCGACCACCTTAAGGGAGGTCATGAAACTGGAACATACATTTGCTGTGCGTGTGGTAAGTGTGTCATGGAGTATTTGGGCAATACTTTTTTACGGTGCTCTTATGCCACACTCACAAGTAAGTAGGTTAGTAAGATGCGCGTACTGGCTCCTTACTGACTGCGCAAAGCTGCACGCACGGGTTGTCGGGTTGTGCAGGTGATAAGCAAATGCCTGTAGGACGCACAAACCATGGTCCAATGTCCTAATTTTTGTGAGGCTGCACGTAAAGAGCCCACTCCTTGCATCTGCAGGACGTGCCTGTGTCTCAGCTACTTTTACCCTTACCTACCCTTGCTCATTGTGTTTGCTACAACCTGCAGCATCCCTGTAGAAAAAGATGTGCAGAAACATTCTCGCACTGAGGGGTTAATTAGAGGTCTACGACCTTGATATTTCGTGCGGGTTATCTGTGTGCCCTGTACAGGTTTGCTCACTTTTTGCCCGCAGACAGCCTGCAGAAGGGCATTTGTGACTAAGGCTTTAAGTCTGCTTCCCGTGGCCAATTTGAGAGTGAGCCAGCATGCTTTTGTTTTTAACCTGATTAGCTTGTGTTAGATCTTGTGGAATTGCTAAAGATCTGACATCAATTCTCAGTCGATTAAACTTAGCCGTGAAAATGGAATTGTTTCCGTTTATTCATAACTAAAGTTTTCTCAGAACACTAAACATAAAGCTAAGAAATGTTTGATAGAACTTTGATATTTAGCACCATTCAGTTCCCATTATTCCATAAAGTCCGATGATCTTAACTGAATGGCAATGCCATATATAAGCGATAAACAGATTACATATTTTAAATGTTTAATATGTTTGTTTTTTTTTAGATGAGAGAGATGAAAGTCTCAGAGTGAAGAAGTATTCCACTTTTATCGAGAGTTTGCCGAAGATCAACAAAATGACCCTTGATGCTTTGCTGCAGCATCTCTACAGGTAACCTCCCACCCCTTCATAATAAGTGGAGTCTGTACAGAATGAGCTATTTTAGTTCGAAAATAATATTCAAGGAAACTAAAGTCGGAAGATGGAGTTTTATATGGTCAGATTTTCAAATTGTTTCTAGCTTTTGGCCACAGCTACTTTACAGTATAAGGATATGTGTAAGACAAGCAGAAGTCCGAAAGAGGCTTATCTAACACAACCTGCAGGGTATTGTAGGTTCTCTGTATTTGGCTTTGATTGGTGTAATTGCTTATTTTCTCAACATTGCTGAACAAAGACTTCTGGGAAAAAGGTTTTCATTTGGGGTTAATGTGATTCGCTACAACACTTAATAGACAATAAAGCAACGTTTTCCGCAGATGGCTCCACTTCAAGTACTTTGTCTATACTTTCCTAAAATGTCAACACATTTTACCTAGTTTGGTTATAAAGCTGGTAACTTGGCTCCACACGTGTTGATTAAAGGTGAAAAAAGTGTTGAGGGTGTTGCTCTTCAGCACTAGACTACGGGTTATTATTTCTTACTTGCTAATTAGCCTGTTGCCACTTCCAAGCTTTTTAGATCCTCGTGGTGTATCGACTCGTTGTGCCCCTCTGTCCGCCTCAGCAACATATAGGGAGCAGCGCATTCTGTCGCTCTGCTCTTCAACATCCATAACACTGATTCACTTCCTTTCTTTACTCTCAAAACCCATCTGTTTTAATATTTCTTATGTATTTCCAATTCCTTTATCTATTTATTTTTCCTCTCTTATACAGTGTTTTTAAGTGTAATGAAATATGCTTTCAAATTCACTGCTATTTATTTTATGATTTTACTTCTCATATTTGGCCTGTTAGTTTTATAATAAAGGACTAGATTTTTTTTTATTTGCAATTACACACTTTTCTTTTTTCTGTTTAAAATGTTTTTTTTTTGTACAAGGTTCATAAGATTTTTTGGAATTCTTCAAGAGGAATCTTTTGATTTTGTATTTAAATTCCTGCTTTGGTCCAACAAATACACAAGAAGCATTTCCAGGCATGTTAAAACCAGTGTGCATAAATGCTCACTGGATTGACAAATATAGACTTCATGCATTGGAGTTAAATGATTTGTCATTTGAAAAATGATGGAAACGAGTTTCACGAGGGACACATCAGAACAGAAATAGTCTTAGTAAAATGTTTATACAGTGGTGGACAAAATTGTTGGTACCCCTCAGTTAAAAAAAAGAAAGTCCACAATGCTCACTGAAATGACTTGAAACGTTCAAAAGTAACACTAAATTAAAATTTATTGAACATTAAATAATCAAAATTAGCCATTACTTTTGAGTTGTTGATTAACAGAATTATTAAAAATTAACAAACTAATGAAGTAGGGCTGGACAAAAATGATGGTACCCATAACTTAATATTTGTTGAACAACCTTTTGAGGCAATCACTGCAATGAAACGGTTTCTGTATTTGTCAATGAGCCTTCTGCACCTGTCCACAGGTATTTTGGCCCCCTCCTCATGAGCAAACTGCTCCAGTTGTCTCAGGTTTGACGGGTGTCTTCTCCAAATGGCATCTTTCAGCTCCTTCCACAGATGTTCAATGGGATTCAGATCTGGGCTCATAGAAGGTCACTTCGGAATAGTCCAACACTTTTCTCTCAGCCATTCTTGAAGGTTTTTGGCTGTGTTTTGGATGGTTGTCCTGTTGGAAGACCCGTGACCTGCGACTGAGACCAAGCTTTCTGACACTAGGCAGCGCATTTCTATCCAGAATGCCTTGATAATCTGGAGATTTCATTTGACCTTGCACAACTTCAAGACACCCTGTGCCAGTCAGATGCAGCAAAGCAGTCCCAAAACAGAACTGAGCCTCCTCTATGTTTCACAGTAGGGACAGTGTTCTTTTCGTTGTATGCTTCATTTTTGAGTCTACCAACATAGAGCTGATGTGCCTTACCAAAAAGCTCCAGTTTTGTCTCATCTGTCCAAAGGACATTTTCCCATAAGCTTTGAGGCTTGTCAACGTGCATTTTTGCAAATTCCAGTCTGGCTTTTTTATGATTTCTTTTCAACAGTGGTGTCCTCCTTAGTTGTCTCCCATGAAGTCCACTCTGGCTCAAACAACGATGAATGGTGCGATCTGACACTGATGTACCTTGATCTAGGAGTTCACCTTTAATGTTTTGGAGGTTGTTCTGGGCTCTTTGGAAACAGTTTGTCATCAATTTTCCTCTTCCGGCCACGTCCAGGGAGGTTGGCTACTGTCCCGTGGGTCTTAAACTTCGGAATAATATGTGCCACTGTCGTCACAGGAACTTCAAGCTGCTTAGAGATGGTTTTATAGTCTTTACCTTTTACGATGTTTGTCTATAATTTTGTTTCTAATGTCCTGGGCCAATTCTCTCCTTCTCTTTCTGTTGTCCATGTTCAGTGTGGTCCACACCTTTTCACCAAACAGCAACATGACTATTTGTCTCCCTTTAAATGGGCAGACTGACTGATTATGGGTTTGAAAACAGCTGTGATGACAATTAAAGGACATACCTGAATTCATCATGACCCCCTGGGCAATTAGTTCTCAGTCTTTTATGGAGGTACCATAATTTTTGTCCAGCTCTACTTCATTAGTTTTTTCCTTTTTTGTTTTATAATTCTGTTAATCAACAACTCAAAAGTAATGGCTGATTTTGATTATTTAATTTTCAATAAATTATAATTTATTGTTACTTTTGAACATTTCCAGTCATTTCAGTGAGCCTTGTGGACTTTCTTTCTTTGACTGAGGGGTACCAACAATTTTGCCCACCACTGTAATTATTAGGATTTTACTTCATCATATGGGTGACATCATACTTGACATTTTAAAAGGAAAACATTGTTTGAACTGCATTCAAATCTAGGCGCTTTGTAGCCCTGCATTAAATAGTCTTATAGGGGTTAGGGAGTAGTGAGGGAATTCCACCATAATACATTTTTGGGGTGGGGCCTGCTACTCAGCTTTGTGCCACTTTCCTCCAATATGCTTTTAAAATCTTCTTTTCTATAAATATTTACAAGAACACAGTTTAGAAGACAGAAATTCCATTTCTTCTCCCATCTTTAATTAGATGAAGACACAAACTCTCTGCTGTCCTCTTGTCTTATTCACTGATGCCTATTCCACTCTGCAGCGCTGCACTGGATACATGAAACATGTGCGATACACTTTCAAGAGGATTTAATTGTCCCACTGCAGAGTTTGGCTTGAGGCCTAAAACAACTTTTGCAGCTCTGTGTTTGTCCCGCTGTGAGAAATCAAGAGAGCTGCTGGGTGAAGACGTGATCTGTGTCCAGCTCTCTAGGCATGTTGATCTCTTGTCTTTCAGGATTCATCAGTGCTCACACCTCAATCACATGCCCAGTGAAAAACTGGCCACCGTCTTCTCCTGCTGCTTCTTCCAGACTCAGGGACAAACCACACAGGAAATCAACGTAGTGCAAGACCTCATCAGGAACTACGTTACACTCTTCAGGGTGAGCCGAATCGTTGCGGTATTTCATTTTATACTAGTCAACACGCTTAGTGGTATGAACCATAAACACATGAGGTAACCTTTGTGGGATCAGTGTCTTTTTTTTTTTTATAAACTTCCAAACCTGTTTTCATTCAAAACCTGCCAGCTGATAACTTTCATTTTTAAAGAGGTACTTTTTGATGCTTTCTAAGCTGTTGAACCCTTGGCGCCCAGCAACCCCACCCCACTTTCCTCTCCTATTGCTGAGAGCTCTCTGTTTACACGTTCCCACCTGCTAGCTTATAGCTACTTACTCTATGAACCTAACATTACTGGAGCAACAAACAAGGCAAACAATATTGGAGCTATCCAGCCATACAGTTTAGAGTCAGAAAGCAGCTCAGGCATGAAGAAAATTAAGGCATACATGCATGTTTTTTACTGCTGGTGGACCCAAAACACCATTTTTATGGAAGTGGGTCTTTAAGTCAAAGTTAAAGTTAACAAAAAGTTTTCACCTTTTTATGTGGTTTAGCAATGTGCTAAAAGCGAACACATCTTATGATGTTAAGGTTTGGGAAAGAGCTAGACAGTAAGACTTGCACTGAATGAGTTTGCCTCCCAATCAACTCATGGCTGAGCACATCATCAGGGCCTGGGGACTCGGGGAGGGCCAGGGATCAAACCATCAGCCCTCTAATTAGTGGACAACATGTTTCTCCCCCCTGAGATACAGCCAGTAAAGGGTGACTAACAAATAAATAAATAAAAAGAAATCAATGACATGATTGCAAGTAGCCACCAGTGCACCTTCTTGATAATGTGTATTGATATAAAAGCAAATGGATTCTGTACTCTGCTGCAGTGCCCTGTAACACACTGCTTATTAGCACATTAAACAGACTCAGTTCTCATCTGTGTTATTGGTTCCAGTCATCTCATAACAGAAAACCATTTTTTAACTTCTGCAGCCTGATGTAAGTAAAGTCGCTCTCTCAAAGTCACTGACAGAGATAAATAGACTTTCCTGCCACAACTGGTATGTGTATCTGCAGACACAACTTTATTTACAGTCTCCTACTTCAGCCGTCTGGGGAGGGGAGTGCCATGACTTTGCTGATGCGAGGTTGAGCGGTAGTGTTGAGGGGTCGCTGTAACCCTCGGAGAGCTGCCTGGCTCGTAGAATATGCAGCACCGAGCGAACGCCAATTCTCCACGGATCGCCTGGATCCCTCTCGTTCAGATGTTAAAGGAGGCGCATTTGCTCCAAATCAGTTCGGGACGCCGTCGTTCGCATGACAAATAGTCATTAAGCTCTCTCCAATCATGAACCTCAACTGCAATGAATGCGCTCCGTGTTACAGAAAACGGGTGAGACGTCTCGCTAATTAAAGCTCCAGTTCTGTGCTGGATGTCTTTGACGGGGCCCATTATCAGGCTTAAACACACACGACGAGTTTGTGAGTCCCCGCAATCTTCTCTGCCATTCGTCTAACTCTGACAAAGGCAACTGTTCTCTGAAAATGATCATGTTTTCAAATAAAACTTTTAGAAATTAGTTTTGCTTTAATGGCCTACTTTTTTTTTTTTTTGCTTTTCTGTTGAGCGTTTTTAAGTGTAGAAATTATGATAACCCAGCTTCATATTTCTCATCCGGTTTGATGTTTGTCTTACAGATGTTTTGTGCATGATTGGAACTGTTTTTTGTAGCTGGTGTCTGTTTTTCTGTGTCTTTTTCCAACAGGTCAACGAAGACCAAGTGCAACAGATGGAAAGAGAGAATAGCTTTATCACACGCTGGAACGACAAGAAGGACACTTCAGTAAGTTTGTCCAAAGAAGTATTTGTCCTGAGTATTTGTGCCAGCATTTGTTTTCCCCTATATGTCAGGACTCAATGAGAAGTTTGTGCCAACGTTAGAGTTAAAAATTGATAGTTTTTTTTTTACCTTCAAAATATTGTAGTAAAACACAACCAGAAGGAGCAGGTGGTTAGTTTTGGCAAACAGGTTTTACCCTTTTTCTAGAATGTGGTGTATGAAAGCATCACTAAGGTTTGCCGTTTTCTCCTACAAACAGCTGTGAAGGACTGTGTCGCTCTTACAAGCTCTGTGAATTCCTGCATGGTTCTATGACGTGCAACCAGTCCAGTCATGACATTTTTCTAATAATTGACAACAAAGTGAAAAAGGCCGGGCATACAAGCAACTCAGCCACAAAGTGGTAGTTCACTCAAATTGGTGAAGCTGTCTGAGGGGACTTGAAGCTATACAAAGAGCAGAGGTCACTGCTGTCTATCACTACAGACTTAAGCATTATGTGGCCTCAGATCAATGCAGAATTTCAAAGTTTGGGTTTTCAGGATTAAGTACGTAATGCATCTCAAAGAACAATGCAAGGCTTTAGATGTAGTGATGTGAAGAAAATCTCCAATGTAGAGCGATGTAGAGATGCATTCTCTGGAGTGAGGAACCACACTTCTTTATATAAGAATCTGATGGATGAGTCTGGATTAAGTGGTTGGTGGTGGGAGTTTTATGGTTTGGGGTCATTTTTTTCTAAGAGTAAAATCAACTCATTGTTGTACCACACCAGGACATGTTGGGCAATTCCAGCCTTCAAAAAACTTTACAGAAACAGTTTGGAGACGGCCGATGCCTGTTTCAAAAGCAGAGAAGCAGAGAAAGTCCATGACGACATGAATGAGTGAGTGGATGTAGAAAACCTGTCCGGCCTGGACAGAGTCCTGAACTAAACCTGACAGAAGACCTTTGGAAGGATTCAAAGTGAAGACTGTGAGCCAGGCCTTATGTTCCAACATTACTGTCTGAACTCTGAAATCTGCAGAGAACTGAGTCATCCATCCAAGCTTAGTACCTGCTGAATCCCTTTTGGGGTCACCAGGCTGCTGGAGCCAACGCAACTCTGGTTGGGCAAAGACAGGGCAGATTACCAGTCTGTAGGGACAATTTAGAGATGCCTACTAAGCATATCTTTAGAATCTGGGAGGAGGCCAGAGAAAAGCCACACATGTACAAGGAGAACATGCAAACTCCACACGGTAAGATCATAGACAACATCTGAACCAGGGCCTTCTAGGTCAAACACCCACATCAACAAACTCCTAAACTTCTGGAATAAAGTCTTCCCAGAGGAGTAGAAGCTGTTTTACAGGCCCACATTAGAGGTAAACCATGCAGATTTGTTTTAGGGATGTCACTTAGTTCATTAATAAAGAAATGTATGGATATACTGTGTTTTTAAAAACGAGTGAATATTTTTGATTAAAAAAAACTCATAATTTTAGCTAAGGATAAAAGTTTGAAGGTGTCTGTCCTTTTTACAACCTCAAATGCAGTTTTGGGGCTTTTTTAGAGCAATCATTTTCAAGTCGCAAATGGCATTTTGAGGTTTTAATAGCTCAAGTTAACTAAATAGCACAGCAGGTTAAACACTCTCATTTGAGAATAGATTTGCAAACAAAGCCAAGCCCACTGTTGGAAGAAGACCTGATTGTTTCACTTTTAGTTTCTTGCCTTAAATTTGCTGCAGCTGTTGTCATGGCAATCAAAGGTGCCCTCATCTTCTTTTTTAATCAAAAACCCTGCCATGAAGCAAATGTAATGTTTGGTTGTTTTCACCCCACTTTTTGGAAAAAAAAAAAAAAGGGAAAGAGGCTGTCCAAAAGAGATGGCACTGTGTGTGAGTGTGAAATTTCCCAGAATTATAGCTTTTTGCTCTATTGGTGAAGATGACTGTCATTTTTGTGTGTTTTAAGGCCACAAGTGTTATGTGGGGCCTGCATCTCTCTTATTATGACACTTGAAGCTGATAATGGACCTCAGTTCACCTGCCCTTGGAGGAGACAAATGAAATGTAGCTATGATTTCTAGGTGGCCGAATGAAAAAAAGGACTTTTTCTTTTACAGGAATTTTTGCTCCTCAGACACAAATTGAACACTAATTTTAGCCTTTTACCGACTTTCCAATTATTAAAAAAAAAGAATTTCAGGCAGAAAATGGCATTTTTTTTAATTTTACTATAGTGTCACATTCCAAAAAATGTAGTTTGTTTTTCTCAAAAGTAAATAATAAAAATATCCCCCAAGACAAAATTCCCTATTTCTTATAGAGAGTGCTCCAATAATATTATTGTTTTACTTTAGCTTGAAAGTCTAGCTTGGACCTTTTTTTTAATTTCCGCCCTCTTAAATAAAGACTAAAATAAGCAGAATAGTTAGCCCATACAATAACATGTTACACACACAAAAGATGTGTCCGGGTTCTAAGGCACAGGCCGTTAACACATACCGGTAAAACATGCATGCTAGTGTGTGTTTGCAAAAAAGGCAGCGGAAGCAAAACTGAGTTGGTAGTGATTTATTTTTTTATTTTTTCAGTCATCAATCAGCATCCAAAAATCCATCAAAGTCCATCAAAGTATCTGAAATGAACAGCTGGGCTAAATTTCTATCAAACACACCAGCTTCTCTTTCGTCATTGTCAGAGTCCGTCTCGTTGCGGTGCGGCTCCTCATCAATGATGATGCTGGCATTTCGGCACTTTGGAAGCAGTGCAAGCAGACACGTTAGCTCAAGCTTCTACAATCCATTCACAAACTGTGGCGTAACTCACTCAGCGCTGCGTCCCACAGCAATAAAAGCCGTGCCCCATTGTGCGTATTGCTACTGTGCCGGTCCCGTTCTTCTCGACATTGTGACTCACCGGGATGTCAAAAGTCAGCGGCGCCCCATCCGTGTTGGTGTTGTGGCTGGGCTGGAGGTGTTTGTCGGCGATCTTTTTTACTGCAGTTTGAGTGGTAGATGGACAGCTTTTCATTGTAATACGCTGGAAATCGCTGCACCACCGTAATCCTCGCGGGATGGAAAGATGAAGGCATTTCATAAAACGAAAGCAAAAGCTTCCTCTGTAGGCGTTGCTGCCCTCAGTCAAATGGTGACTGTAGAGAAGCTTCTCCCAGCTGATCGTTAATCCATCGCTCAAGTCGCCTTTTTCTGCGGAAACTCAGCTGTCACTTCTTGACTAGTCGAAGTTTGGTTTTCAGCTTCCTCCACTTATGATTCATTCATCTTGAATTCTCTCGCAACTGCTCCCATGTTTTTATCACAATAACAGTCTGATTGTATTTCTATTCCCACTATCTCAAATGTGACAACTTTTTCTTGCAAATTTCATTAAAACATTTATTTACACTTTGATAAAAGTGATAAACTTGCTTCCTTACATGCTTCAATTTAATAAATTGTCTTCTTTTTGTTTGTCCGTTTACAGTTTTGTCCAGCGGGGGATTTGATCTTTGAGGTGTACCTGGAGAAGAGGGAGCCAGAGCAATGCTTACTGATAAAGGTGAGGATGAAGTATACGCTTTCCGCACGCTCTGGTGGCTGGGTGAACAGATGAGGGTTTGGGAAGGAAGGAAAGAGGGTGGGGGGAGAAGGAGCATCTGATAGAATAGGGCTGAGGCATCTGAGGTTTAACCTGATGGGATTGCAAAGACTGAAATGAAACAAAAGCATCCTAATCAAAAAATCTGTTTAAATTGAGTGGGTAATTGTGTTTTTCAAGGGTTGCAGGCTGCTGGAGGTCACAAACTCTTTTCATAGGACGGCAGCAATCCAAGAGGGATTAGGGTAAAAGAGGAGCGCTCAGCAGCAGTCTGACCTTAATCTTCACTTTTTCTTTGTCTTGGAACGCAGCACGTTAGCTTCAGCTCAGTCCTGTGCATGATAAAACTTAAAACAAGCACCAATCATTGTTGTAGACTGGATATGCTGACTTGGGGTCATGCTTTCTTTTATATTTTGCTTGTTGTGTCTAGGTCTCTCCCAGTATGCGGCCCTTGGAGCTGGCAGAAGCGGCGTTGAGAATGAGGGGGGGCACTTTTGAAGCTGACGGGTGTTGGACAGCTTTTGAAATAATAGAGAACGGAGAGCTAGGTATGTTTTTTCCCCATCTCTGTGTCTTCGGGGGTTTATTCTGAATGTTCACTCCCATCCTTAGCCCCTGCCCTTTTCTTGACCTCTTCCTTTATTCCACAGGAAGAGCAACAGCTAAATGTCTAAGGTTGAAAAAATCTCTCCAGAGTTGCTTAAAATTATTTTACCTTCAGCCATGACAAAAGAAAATATTCCTCGTACCATTGGTCTTCCATAGTAGATACAAAAAAATGATTTGAAACCAATGTGGTCATGAGCCCATTTTATTCAGTTAAGGCCAGTTTAAAAACAAAACTCGAGCAGGTCAGTTCCACAATTAACCCCTGGTAGCTGACTATGCAATTGGTGAGTCTCTGTTTATTCCAAACTGATTCAACTTTAAAAAATAAACATATTCACAGCCTAGTTTAGTCACCACTTTTTTTTATTCTTTGAATAAATATTTATAAGATAAATTCTGATGTATATTTGAAATTATTTTCCACAAGAAAATTTGAGATGAGATCTACTATTCAAGGTATGGTAAACATTTTTCTTTTAAGTTTCAATGATCTGACTGTATGACAACAAAAATAGGTGGACTACAGAATGGTAGAGTCCAACCCCCCTCCAAAGATGGAGTTTTAGAGCCCAGTATATCCAAATCTCAACTTCCTGCATTAGCTCAGTCTCCTCTACCTTAGAGAGGACAATCTTAGTCCCAAAAGGCTAAATTCTGTGACTGGGCGTTGGAACGTCAAGCCCCCGCACGCTCGGCTGTTGGCCAAACAATAACAGCACCAGCTCCTCACAAGCTCTCCTGCAGGTGGTAGGGCCACAGTGGAGTAGTCCTACAACATTCCTTTGTGCTGGATCCAGACCAGGACCCCATGGGTATAGCCCCGGCTCTCAAATGTTTGCCTTCAAGGGGCCCCAGTGAAACATGTTCAAACCTAGTCCTCAATCTCATCAACTCATTCAGGATTTGTGAACCGCTCTGTGTCTGACTTGTACCTGCCCTGGGATACCCTACAAGGGGAGTTGGCCCCGGCCTGCTTACCTCCTCCCGTACTTGGGCTCTCAAAGCCCTCCACTACTTTAAGTTGGCAGTACACAGGGTCGATGCATTAAGCATTTTTTTTTTCAAAAGTTTTAACTGCTCACAGGAAACATTTTAAATGCAAACTGAATTGAAGATTTGTATAAAATGTTTTTTCTCTAGCTTTTTTTCTTTTTTACAACCAGGACTGCTTGTTGGTGCTAAAAATGTAATTACTGACTACTGTTAATTATTGTTGTTTCCTGCTGTTTCTCTGCAGGAGCCCCTGCATGTACAACTCCCCTGTAGACATGAACCCAGAAACCCCACTCTGTTGTCATGCAGTTTTATCAGCACTGAACTTTTTTCGGAAAGGGCAACATGTTTTTCTGTGTCTCAGGTAGCTCAGGCGTATACAACACCCTGAACTAATTACCGCTTCCTATGATCTGTTAAAAATGAAAAAGACAAGCAGTTTGTAAGGTAGAAAAGTTGGTTTCTTCTTTATTTATTTATTTTTGAAAAGTTATTAGAAAGTTTTTTTGTTTTGCAACAATTTGGACAACATTTACACAAAAAAAAAGTGAAAGACCAACAAATCTCATTTTGTACTTTGATAATTCTCAAAAAGCTTCCAAAGGCTTCATGTGAAAATTGTAGAAGAAATTATGCTATCTTCAACATAAAGAAACATATCCCAAATAAACTATGGTCTTTAGCATAAAGACTGAACAACTTAACCAACAATAACTGATTAAAAAAAAACAACAACATCATTTTCTTTGCATTTCAACTGCCCTTTTAGGGGTCACCACTGCAAATCATCTGCCTCCATATAACTCTATCCTTTGTATCTCCTCTATCACGCAAACCAACATCATGGCCTCCTTCACTACATCCATGAACCTCCTCTTCGGTTCTCCAGTCAGCCTTTGTCCTGGTTGCTCCAACCTCAATATCTTTTACCAACATTCTCACTGTTCCTCCTATCAACCTGTCCAAACCATCTCACTCTGCTTCCCCTTTTTATCTCCATAAAATCCAACATGATCTGTTCTTCTGATGGATTCATTCCTGATCCTATCCACTCTCTTCACCCCTAAAGAGAACCTCAACATCTTCATCTCTGCTACCTCGAGCTCTGCCTCGTGTCTCTTTCTCAGAGTCTCTTAACCAACAACATGCCTTCTCTCACAACAATCTTCTTCACCTTTCTTTTCATTCTTGATGACACTCTTTTGTCACACATCAGACCTGAAATCTTCCTCCACCCATTTCCACCTGCTTGAACACATCTTTCACCTCTTCCTAGCATTCTCTGTTGCTCTGGACTGTCTACCCTCAGTAGTTAAAGCCTCTCACCTTCTCCACCTTTGCTCCATTTAACCTCACCATTCCTTTTGAGTTCCTCTCATTTACACACAGATATTCTGTTTTACTGTGGCTGACCTTCATGTCTCTCCTTTTCAGAACAAACCTCCACCTCTGTAGATGATCCTCCTCCTGCTCACTGCTCTCGCTAGATCACAATGTCATCTACAAACTCGATTGTCCACAGGGATACCACAACACCAACATTCTTATGTCATTCCAGACTTTCTCATCACCCTGACACTGTATACTTCCTGGATCACTCATCCTACGTTCCTCTTTCCATCCACACCATGAATAACGGATTGAACCTTCTTCTAAAAGCCTTGCTCCCTCTTCATCTGGTCTCTTGAAGTGTCAGTGTCCACCTTTCTTCTTTCCATGATAACGGCCAAAGCACCAACACTCATAGTTCCTACTCCAAACCTTACATTCCTTCCTTTCCTTATCTCCTTCTGCTCATGAACATGCCTTCCTCCTATTCTTCTTTGACCAATAGTGGTTCAGATTTTCACTTGCAGTGACGACAAATTGAGTATGAATGTTCTGTTTCTGATATTCATGAATGATTTGGGTTTGGTTTAAAAACACTATAAAGAAAACCCACAATCTAATAAACAGTGCAAAAACTTTTCCCTCAAACTAATAATGTCTAAAAGAGTTAGAAAACAAGCAAAGTGTTCAAATAAATTTAAAATAAAGAAAAATGTATAAACAAACAAACAAACAAACCAACCAAGAAATCAAAAATGCTACAAACTATACAGAATAAATTCAAGTATGTCACTGTTAAACTCCCAGCTCATTCAAGTCTGCTTTTACAATTTCCTGTTGGCTCTGGTCAGAAACCCTGTTATCACTGATCGCTATAAACTACTATAATAATTGTGGACAAACGTTCTCCATCAGCCATCTTGTTTTGTAGTCCCAAAGAAGACTAAAACTCCGCGACCACAGCCAACGACCCTGTGATGGGGGCATAAGGGAATACAAGAGAGGAGGCTTTTCACTCTGGTTTCCCCGTCTTTGTTCCCCTTAACCTCTTAAGAACCGCTCTAATATTTGAGCTAACCCTCTACTCATGTAGTCACAGGACCCCAGTTGAGCAGGATTAATTTATATAGCCCAAAATGTGATGTCCACGCATGTGGACACCAGGTCTTTAGAGGTTATGGGCTGTTCAGTTGCAGGAATGTGGGTGACCCAACTGAAGGATATATGTGGGGCTTGAACTCTGCACCATTCAGACGGATGATGCTATATGGATGAGTGGTGAAGCATTTTAAAGAAAGAATACTCAAAGTTCAGATGCCATGTTTCAACTTCAATATAAAAATAAATATTTATTGCAATAGACTAAGCTATAGGAAACATTTTCCTCATAAAAACCATAGATGGTCGGTTAGTTCAACTGTACTTCAACATTTCCTCAGCACCTGTCATGCGTAAACATTTTGAAATAGCCTGATTGGGTTCATGCACCTCGAAACCATCACACGCCCCCTTGAAGAAGTTTTGATGAAAAATCCAGAATCTTCCATATATCCTGCTTTTATGTAGTTATAGAACGGCACCTCCTCTGAACCTTGTGATTAGATGATTATGGTATCTCACTAATGAACGTGGAAGTTCGCTGCAAAATTATCCAAGCATCATTGATTTGATGCCGTGCACAATAATTAATCATCCCCGCCATCATGCATTTATAGATTACCTTCATCTTTCTTGCGTGATCAACCTTGAGCCCTGACCCACCTCCGCTTGCATTATCATGCACTGCCGGCTCCTTGCACCTTCCACACTCGCATTTGATCATAGAAGAAGAAGCAGGAAGTGGTATGCCGTGGAGCGTCTCACCTCAACGTCCTCATGTACTTCCCTTAACTTCAGAGCGTTTACTCTGTTTTCTTCTTCGCGGAGTTGCAGAGGACACACCGTCCTCTTTAAGAAGCAAATGTGCGATGAATATAGAATGTATTTGCTGATGGTTCAGCATATTTTACTCGCCAGAATAATACATCTGAGGAAAAGTAAACAGTTAAGCTGTTTTGAAAGCTGGAGTGTGGCAGGTTTGGCTTGCAAAGCCAAATGGGATGGGGGTGGGGGCGGGGGTGAGTTAATTGCCCATTTTGGAGATAGCTTCGCGTAAACACCTTTATCGAGGACAAAAGGCAGAAAAGGGGAGCTAATATTTGTTGGGAAACGGAGAACTAATTCTGTGGCGTGGGTCTGCAGAGATTTTAGAGAGGAGATAAGCCCGCTGTTGTTAATAAGTTATGCCATCGTGGTTCTTTTACATCCTACGGTTAGGAAAAACACAGAAGTGAAGAGATGGAAGAATCAGACCAGGGGTGGTGGTACACAAATTATCTGCTTTTTTTAGAGGGGCTGACAGCATGCACCCTGTTTGCCAATTAGGAAGAGTTAATGGGTCTATTTTGCACATGAGTGTGTTTTTATAATCGGGTCCCGATATGCTGCAGATAATTTAGACTGCTCTGGGATGAAGACGGGGAGAACAACAACATAATTCTGTTATTTGGTTAACATTAATTAGCTGTGGATTTTCTGATGGGATGCAGATTTGGTTCATGCGTGCAGAATTTCTGGCAGACGAAGGGATATGAGCGGCTTTGTTGCAACCCTTCCTCCAAGTGATGTGATGTTCTCCACAGAGCGACCGCTGCACCCCTGCGAGAGGATCCTTGAGCAGGTGTTGGAGTGGAGCACTTTGGAGAGCCCCAGCTCTGCTTTTCTTGTCATAAAAAAGTTTCCCTGGACCAAGAGAATCCAGGATGCCAAAGGTAAGGTGCTGTTAGTAGATTGTTTGAAGGCTTAAAGACCCACCCCAATCATCTATTCATCTATTTTCATAGCTTTTTATTATAATTATGAAGTTTTTGGAGAAAAATGTGTTGTTTTCTAGGGCATAGTCTCTGCAGAGCGGCAGTAGATCCATAGAAATTCACCTCTGAGTTGTGGGTGGGACTGTTACTGCTAAGTAAATTAACTTTTGAACTTTGTATATTAAGTCTGGGTTAAAAAAAAAGTAAATTAAATATATCAAACTGACCTTTACTTAGAAAGTGGAATCTATTCTTTTTTTTGTAAATTATGACTTTTAAGTCGCACATTTACAAGAAAAATGTCGTAACTGTTAAACTACGATAATAAAGTAGTAAATTAACGAGAATAAAACACCAAAGTCATCCGTTTATTGGAGCCTAGCTTGAAGATGAAAGATGTGGAGCCTTTTGTGAAGCTTTATTTATGGACAGGTTTCAAAAACAAAGAAATTCTGAACCTTTTGGCGGCTCAAAATCAAATTATTGTCAGTGTAGATGGCTTCTCGGGATTCTGTGTCAGTAAATCAGAGTTTCATATGTAAAATAAGGAGCTCAGAAACATGTTTTTTGTAGCGGACTGCAACTTTATTTTCCTTTTTATTCACATACCCAAAAGCCAATTTCTCTCATTACGTCATGAACCTGTCATGCGCACAACGCCAAAGTGGAAAGTAAACATTGTTACATACATTCCCTCCTCTAGATGAAATGTCCCGTTTTAGCATTAAACAACAAAGATGAAAACAATCTGTTATAAAAGCAGAAAAATTCTGAAAATGCCAAAAAGTGCTCCTCCTCAGACGGAAGCGTCACAAAGACTTAGAGATCTTGTCTTTGGTGGAGGATGTTAGGATTGACGTGGACAGCTGCAGGGACACCGATGTCTTCATCAACAGCTGCGGAGATCCTGCAAACCACCCATCCATAAATAAAACATTAATGAATCACAAATCGAACAAAGGAGCTTCCAAACACTTGGAACACTATCAGTAAACATTCAGCTCACCTGTTCAACTAAGTTTAGTTGGTCTGTTCTGCTGCTAGGTGGCGTTCACTTGCTGCTCTGTATGCTCACTTCAACTTTAATCTTGTAAATTTGCGATTTTTTTTTCATTAATTTACGACTTTAAATCTCATAATTTTCCTTTTTTTTGGTGGACCTAAAACTCCGTTGTAGGTTTTGGAGAAAATTTGAATTTATTATTTTTTTTAACAAAATCAGGTCATATTGCAGCACAAATCAATAACTCTTGTATTCAAATGTAATCAAATCAGAATTTTGGCAGGAGCCATATTAAATACAAGAAGTAATCCAACTAGTATCTCCCTATTTAAAAATGTATCTTGAAATAAAAAGGGAAAACATGAAGAAAAGTTTATTTAATATGAAAGGGGATTTTTTTTAAACTTGCCGTTTTCTTCTTTCATGCTGTGCTATAGATCAAACTCAGTTTAAGAAATGTGACACTTTGAAGTTCAGCGATGGCTCGTCTAAACTGCTGTCGGGACACAAATTCCAGGAGAAGTATGTTGTTCTGCGTTCAGAGAAGCTGCTGATCTACAGGGATGTGAAGGTATGTACATTGATTTTTGTTTTGGCTGCCACTAGTGGTGACCTGTCCAGTATGTTCCCCGTTTTTTGCCCTGGGGTTGCTGGGTGGACTCCAGCAACCCCATGACCCCAAACGGGGAAAAAGCAGGTTCAGAAAATCGCTGGACGGATAGATTGACATAATCTGTGTTTTTGTTTTTAAACCTAAATATTTGCAAATACATTAGAAAAATGGTGCCTCGAATGGATTCAGCCTGTCTGTACATCTGCTTGGCAACATGTCTCAATGTCTCAGTTTTTCTACATAAAAGAGAACAATCAAACCGTAATGGCAGTGGACTCCCCACTCTTTCAAAAAGGAAGAATGCAGTGTGTGTGCTTCAGAGAAGATCAGCAGGGCCAACTTCCCTAGAGGGCTTTTCTTCTCTGCACATTCCTGCTGTTGAAACATGGGGTTCACAAAGGACTGTGAAGAAGTGTTAATAATTGATGGAAGTGCAGTCTTTCTGGTTGAGGGGTGGGGGGTGTGGGTAGCAGGCAAAAAAGAAACGGCGACTGCACAGTGTGGGGTGGTACTTTCTGTGACGGTGCGGTCTGGCACGACAAAATAGCTAATTATAAAATAAATACGAGGGAAATTAGAAGCCTTAGTGAAATTGAGATGATATTTCTTGGCCCCTGCAATTAGTACAAGGTCGGTATTTAGTGCAAATTATGTTGGATGAAGCAGAACCGCTGGTGGGTTGTGATGTGTAGGTGTCGGAAACGAGCTATAACTTTGATTCTGTTTGCTTTGTTCTCTTTCACTTTGTTCCTTTGTCACTTGAAGAACGAGGTTTGCTGATAATGAATCAGATTGATGATCATGTTGAGATTCACTGAAATGTCTGATAAATAATACATTTTTTTAAATTTCTTTTCATTTTAAAAATTCTCCAAGAATATTCAACTCGTCTTGGTTTTTGTTTGTTTATTTCTTCCTCTTGTGTTCTTTTTTCTTGCAGAGCACTAAAGTAGAGAAAGCAGTTCAGCTGCAGTTTGTGAAATGTTACCTGGGCCTTAAGAAAAAGCTCAAACCTCCAACGGAGTAAGTGACATTTATCCACCTAATAAGTCTCTCAAGAAGTTCAAAATATTCTGCAGGAAATTTCATTAGGTGAAAATCTTATTTTACAGTTTTTTTCCTCTGATACCTATTCTGAAATAAAAACAATATAAAAGTTTTTAATTATCAAAATGTTTTTGAAAAGGGTAGATCATTCTTTTTAAATTTATAGCATTGATAATTTTGTAAAGTTGGACAAATCTTATTAAAATAATTGTGATACAACTAATTGTTTAACTTTAATCAATAAACTTTAGTTTAAAGTATGATTGCAGGTTTTTACCGTATGAAAAATGTATCCATCCATAAATGTTCCAAACCCACTTAAATTTTTTTGGGGTTCCAGGGTTCCTGGAGCCTATCCCAACCATTTTCAGGTGACGGCAGGGTAGATCCTGGCAGGGTCTGTCAGTTTATTGCAGGGCTACACTAAGACTCACCCATACACCCACATTCACACCTTTCATTCATTCATTCATTCATTCATTCATTCATTCACCTTCTTCTTCCGTTTTGTCCCTTACAGCAGTGTTCCCCAACCTTTTTGTCACTGTGGACCGGTACAACGCAAGACACGTTTACCGCGGACCGGTCGTGGTATTTTCTCTTTAGTAATAATAATAATAACAATAATAATAATAATTTTCCCCTTGTCAAAGCAACTTTCTACAGAAGTTTGTTTTTTGCTCATTTTGGTTGTTTGGGTTTAATTTTAGCGGGGTGTATCACCTGATGTTTGGTGTCGCGACTTTGACGTGCGTTAAGTGTGACAGATGTAACAGAGAGAATCCGGTCACTTTTCAAAATAAAACGTTTTTTTGTCGGAAAAAAAAACCCAATAAAATGGAAATTATTTTTTCTTTCTGTGCGTCCCGGTGCCAAAATTTCCCGCGGCCCAGTGCCAAGTGTCCCACGGCCCGGTACCGGTCCGCAGCCCGGTGGTTGGGGACCACTGCCTTACGGGGTCACGGGGCTGCTGGAGCCTTTCCCGCCACTTACGGGCGAAGGCAGGGGACACGCTGGACAGGTCGCCAGTCTGTCGCAAAATTCTCACCTAGATATTAAAATATTAAGTTGCGTTTATATACGTTTATATATATAGATATATCTATATATATTTATATATATATATATATTATACTAATATTTGCAATGTTATCATTTGTTTTTTTATTCATCTTTACGTTTTGAGTGTTGCACACATCACTGTTGCCTGATCTGCATCTGTTTAATTTTCATAAAAGGGTGAAAGATCGCATCCCTTTACAAAATATTGTTTCACTCTCCTAAATCTCCACTTTTTCCCCAAAGATTTGTTGCAAATATCAAGAAATTAAAAATGGTGCAGTCCCTTTAAAGACCACCGGAGGCTGCTTTGCATTAGCTTTATTTTCAGTGTGTTCATGGAATCACATCATCTCATCTATGTGGGGTTTAGAGGTAGTTTGGGACAAATGTTCCACAAGTTTAAGTCTGTTCTTTTTTTAAAAAAAAAAAGTGCAGTCTAATGGAAAAGTCACCATTGATGGAATCGAACCATAGAGGGCGTAATAAAATATGCATTTAGTGTCTCCACTCTGATGCAGATTTACCTTAAAATGGATGCAGCTACCATTAGCCAGATTTTGACTGTAGTGTCTTCAAGTAAAAAATGAGGTCAAACCTGTCTTCTTTACATAACTCAAACAGCATCTGTAAGTGCACATTCCTTTTATTTGTGAGTTTTAACTACAGGTGTAAAGATTCATTTTAAGAAAGATTCGAGTTTAATTTGTCAATTCACTGAATTTTACTGACGCAAAATTGATTCGGGACATCTTCAGCCGAAAAATTCAACCAGTTGACTTAGAGATAAATATATCTGGATACTGAAGAGTTCAGATGAAGTTGTCCAGATTCTTTTCATTGCTTGCAAGATAATCAAGTGTAAAATAAATATGTGTACAAACAAACAAGTAAACAAGAAATAATAGCAAATTCCTTCCTATTCAAAGGGCGGCACGGTGGAGCAGTGGTTAGCGCTCTTGCCTCAAAGCAAGAAGGCCCCCGGTTCAAGTCCCGGCTGAATGGGGGACCTTTCTGTGTGGAGTTTGCATGCTCTCCCCGTGTATGCCTGGGTTCTCTCCAGGTTCTTCCTCCCACTGTCCAAAAACATGCTTCATAGGTAAATTGGCAACTCTAAATTGTCCCTAGGTGTGAGTGTGAGTGAATGGGTGTGTGATTGTAGACATTCTACCCTGCGACAGACTGATGACCTTCACCCATAAGTGGCCTGGATAGGCTCCGGCAGCCCCGTGGCCCCGAAAGGGAAAAAACGGAATAGAAAATGAATAAAGTTCACCCCACTGTTGTTTTTCAGCAGTGGGCTACTACTAGAAAGGAGGCTTGGGATAATCTTTCAATCAAATTTTTTTAACTTTTGACCACATACTTTTATTAAGGCATCTAATTGGCCAGTTTACGACTTGAATAATTTGTACTACAGAATAAAAAATTCTGGGGAAAAAATTGAATTATCAAGAAAATGAAAAAAAAAAACACGTTACAGAGCTATAACTGTTATGGTGGCAAATACAATGTTTCAGTAATAACTGCTTATTTCTCAATTTATATCCATGGGATTTTAACTTCTTGGAGCCAGCAGGTACTTCCTGTTTGGAATGCGAGGGGGGAGGAGCCACGCAGTCTGTGGTTTAAACATTCCCCTCACCACACATTTTAGAAAACATCTTACAAAAATGTTTAAGCACTTGAACAGTAAGCAGACTATTTCAGTCTGTTTTAGCAAACCATTTGCAGCTAATTGGATTCTGTTCATATAATGTTTTACGCATGTCACACCAACAGGTTTCTAATGATCCATATGGAGACTAATCACCTGAAACAAATTAGCAAACTAGTACTTCTGTTACTAAAGATGTCAACATTCACAGCTTTCTTTGAAGCTGTCTTTTAAAGTCTGGATTTGTCACCTTGTCAGAATGTGGGGAGTTTTGGCCCTGAACGCATCGTTCTTCCTGCACTTCAAACCCCGGCGTCCTGAGGGGATATCAATGCAACTCCTGACACCGCCCTAATTTTTCACCGGAACAAAATTGATTAAATGTAATTGCATTTTAACAAATACAAATTATTCAAGTCTGCGTTTGCGAATAGGACTCCGTTTCAAATTAATGATCTTCTGTTATTGTAATTTATGGCACATGCCAAAGCTGCTTCAGCTCTTGTTGCTCAACAGAGAGCAGCTTTTTCGCGTTGCTTAATAATAATTCTTCATACCTTTACCAGCGCCATAAATTCAAGTCAGGGGGAGTGTGAATAATTAGCTTTTTTTTTATAAAGCAAAAGAAAATCAGTAAAAGGACAAAGCATGCTGCAGCGTGGCTGAGTGGGCTGAGAGAGCGGCGAGAAGGAGAGTTGTAGTGTTAGCAGAGGCTGTGCTTCAGTGCCTCATTAGGCAAAGGTCTATCTTTGAGCAGCCTGCCGCGGCGCCATTGGCTGAGCTCACAGGAGCTTGCTGCAGGTTCTCTTCACACAGAGAAGTTTTCACCTCAGTGCTTCTGTGCAGCAAAATTAACACTAAAGTCTGCATAGAAACAAGTATGTGAGCACGCTGAAGCACGGGAGGACCAATTCTTTTTTTTTTCTACACTAAACTTACAATACAGTGCTGTTGGAAACGGCATAAGCAGGAGTCTTTTTACCAGCAAGACTGGTTTAAACATTAATTAGCTGCAATTCATCCCATAAATAATATTTCAAGGCTTCAATATGAGCAACATTTGGCCAACATGTTGTGCGGCTCATGCATAAGCAGCTATTGGGGTTAATTTTCCAGAACGTTTGGAATTGTTCTGGAGGTTTAACGTACACACCGGACGTTTGAAAACATTCAAGAACATGCTACACATGCATTCTTGAATGCATTCTAGATAAGCAGGGAGTGGCTTCTTCTTTTTCTTTATCTTTTTCTACAGTCTACTAGCGCACGTCCACCACCACCAACAGTTCAAAGAGTCTTGCCGCAAAATCTCGGTCTTTCTTTCACAGCTCTATCCCAATACATGAAAGACTTGGTGTCATTTATTTCTGTCTGACTGCAATTATTAATTTTGCCTCCATGATTGATTTTCAAACAGTAGGCACTTTCGTGAATCAAAAGGGACACCACCCATACGTCAATACCAAATCCGAGTCCCTAATGGTAAATGGCGAATACTTATCCCTTGTGCTATCCTATGACCCCACCCTTACATTCATTTTCTATACTGTTTATTCCCTTTTGGGGTCACGGGGCTGCTGGAGCCTATCCCAGTCTGTCGCAGAGTAGAATGTCCCCAATCACACACCCATTCACCCTCACACTTACATGGACAATGGACAATTTAGAGTTGTCAATTAACCTATGAAGCATGTTTTTGTTTTTGGACGGTGGGAGGAAGACGGAGTCCTCGGAGAGAACCCACACATGCATGGGGAGAACATGCAAACACACAGAAAGATCCCCCATTGATGTTGTGTTTTTCATGTCCCCCAGCCGGCACTGCATCTCCCATGATGCATTGGGTTCAAATGACTGTCTTAGCGCACAATGAGTCTCTCCTCTTAAGGTCTTTAAACAACGAACACACATCATACAGTTTTTGAATCTTTTAACTTAACTTTTAATACATCTTTTAGAAAAAAACAACTGCAGCTTCCAGCTTTTTCTGCCACAATTATCACAAAAATGCACGTGAGATTGCAGAGGGGCTGTAGATCAATGCAGACTATGAGCTTTTCCTTTTTTTTTTTTTGGATGCTGGTGTGCCGCGGGATTTTTGTCAAGGTTAAAGTGTGCCGTGGCTCAAAAAAGGTTGAAAAACACTGACATAGACTTTTCACTGAAAGTGATTACTTTAACGTGCATTGCTGAGGGCGGTGACTTTTACCTTTAGTTTTCTTAGCAATATGAATTCAAGTTACAGATTTTGCCCTTTGAGAGTCCTCATCTTTAGAAAAAAAAAGCAGTTTGAAAGCAGGTTTGCAGAAGCAACTCATTCTATGTCTGTTTTCATTTTTTATTTTTTATTTCCAGTTGGGGTTTCACGGTTTACACAGACAAACAGCGATGGTAAGTATAGAGGAGACCCTCAAACTTCATTTATTCTTCATTTCTTACTTCTTTTATATTTATTGTTGCTCTTGTCCAGGTTTTTATATCATTCTGTTTTAAGCTTTTTCTTTTCTCCATCCCCTTCCTTTGTTCCATTTCCTCTTACTTCTCATTCCTCTATCTATTTTCCCAAGTGTTTCTGTTCCTCATTGTCCTGCTTCCTCTTATTTTGACTTTTGCCATATTTGTTCACATTTTTGTCTTACACTGTTTTTCATCATTTTTCTCTCTCATGTCTTCCACTTTACATTTCTTTTTTTTCAGAATTTTTCTTAATCTACTTTCTCTTTGACCTAACAACTTTCTCTTTTGACTCCTTTCTTTTTCTTGTTTTTCTCATTTTTCTTTTCCTTGATGTTTATATTCTCTCCCTGTGAGACTTTTTCTCATTCTCCTTTTCTTCTTGTTTTCTACCTTTTTTCACCCACCTTTTTTTATTTACCTTATCTATGCCTTGTTCTTGCTTTTTCTTTTCATAAGAAATGAGTCAGTGATAAAATTCAAGCTTGAACCACATGACAAAAAAACGATAAAGCTTTATAACATTTTTTAACTCTCAGTTATCAGAAAGAGCATATGTTATGGTGTAATACTCTGGGATGGCATTGACCTCTGACCAAATTGAGAATATTCAAATTCTCTTTTTGGGAACGCTTCCATTTATTTGGTTGGTTTTCCTGCTGTTGGTGTCATTTTGCTTAATTAAACGGTTAAAAAAAATCCCTATTGAATTTTACTTTGAAAAAAAGGCCAATTGGACTGTTTAAAATGGTAAAAAAAATATAAAAAAACAATAGCTAGAAATAAAAAAACATTGCAAACCCAAGAAATGTAATCAAGCTATAATTAAGAGTTCACAAAAAGTTCTGAATTCTTCTTTGAGTAATATTTCATTAAAATTGTGGTAAATGAATTATTCAGTTCATAAAAAAATTGAAGTCTTCTTACTCTTTGCTTCTTGAACATCATGTACGCTACAAAAACAGGTTTAGAAGTCAGTTGATTGCATCTTGCTGACACATAGTTGGTGCTTTGAAAAGATGCTGAGATAAAAGGCTGTACTTTGAAATTAATCAGTTTTCGCCCACCAGCATATTACTATGTAACAGATACAATCTTCTGTAACCCTTGTGCTATCCTAGGCACTTTACTGTTGGGAGTTGGGTCATCTAGACCCACTAGACAGTGCTCTGAACCTTTTTTTTTTTCAATTCTTTGTGATCTTCACTGGTTCAATGGATTACATGAAATTTTTCCACCTTTATCCACCTTTGTCATGGTAGGGAGAACACGTCAAAGTAAGGGTGGGGTCATCCAAGATAGCACAAGGGTTAAATGGCATCTTTTCATCTGCTCCTGATTCACAATGATTCAAATAAAAAAGTACTTAGAAATGTAATTTTAAGTTCAATTTTCTTTATATGTGTCCTCCATCATCAGAAAAATGCCACAATATTAAGTTAAAACACCATATGAGTTTCATCTGAGTGGGTCTTCAAAGAGGTTTATATAAACACACTCCTGGAGTGCACAAGGAGGAGTTTACTTAACACAGTAAAAGCTAATTACCGGTAATGCAGAAAGGATTTTGATTCACACACTGCTTGTCAAACTGCTGGGCAGGGTATATTATTTAGATTTAGTGATTCCTAAGCTTAGTTATGTCAAAGAAATGAATAAAACAAATGAAAATTTGTAATACGACTGAATCCCCCCCCCCCCCCCCTCAGGCACTTCTGTTGTAACAAGAAGGAAACACAGGTCAGCTGGGTGACTGACATCATCGCCATGAAGGTAAGATGAGATGCTGCTTTTTAGCTGAAACATGAAGTTCTGTAGAAACATAAAAAAGCTGCTTACTGTTGTGTTCAAATGTCATTTTTATCAGCCTGAAATAGTAATAAATCATACATTTTAGTCAAATTTAAGCACATTTGTTGGTGCTTTTCATTTACCCACTTTGATAAATACACATACATATACATATTCATATTTATATATATATATATAGAAAAGACAAAGTGGTTAATTTTTAATAACCAACATCTCCAAACACAGAGAAGTGATAGACGGTATTTACCCCAATTGCTCCCTGCTGTTGTGCAGCTATGCAGATGAAAACCACAAACAGGGAAATAAGTGTGAAGTTTTTGAGGTCACTCAACAATGACATAAATCACTTTATGTGGAAAAGCTTTTAGAATAAGGTCAAGGCGACTGTAACAATCACATTGTGGTACTTATCCCCCCGGATAGAGCGCTTTGTTGTCGCTGTCAGCCGCTGACGCAGCACATACGACATAAATAATGCAGCGCAAAGCAAACACAGGCAGAGCAGCTACAGATCCGTCATATTCTTGGATTAGTTTTCCACTCTCATATTCATTGCTGCTACCTTCTTTGTAAAATGGCACCTTGTTTTCTCATTAGAGTAAATAAGACTGTTTTCTTCTCATTTCAAGCTAAGCAAGTGAAGTTAAAAAGCTCTGCTCGTTCTAAACAAGACAATCAAACCAAGTTTTCCCCAGTTGTTTCTATGCTCAGCACATTTCGACAGCATTAGCATTCTCCTCGGCTTCCTTTATGTGAAGTCGTCTGCAGCACAGTGTTGTTTATCACAGGTGCTTACTGTAAAAGCCTTTAAGTGCCTTACTTTGGGTTAGCAAGTAAAAAGGGCAGCTCTGTCACAGAGATATCGATCTAAAGCGCAAGGCAATTTTTGTTTTAAGTGTTTCAAGGTGTTTATTTCAGTGGACTTTTCTGTGCTCTTCGGAAAGGCTCTTAGCGCTGCATCAGCTGAATCTATAGCAGACTGGAGCCGACTGAAATTATTAGGATTCTCCCCTCAAAGCCTTTAAATATCAGGATTGACAGCTTCCAACAGAGAGGCTTGTGCTAAGGACTCAGGACTTAAGCAAAGGGCAGAGAGAAAGTGTAGACGAGACAGAAGACACAGAGCCCTTCAGCACTCATGCTTTCCCATACCTGTTAGGCAGGATTGTGCTCTTACAGTTTCTATAGTAACTAGTAATGGAGGATCTTACTCTGAAGCGAGGAAGAAGGGATGGAGGTGGAGAGGCAGATGAGGGATTAGGTTGAGGTGGGTGTAGAGGTCCAAGATTGACTCCTAGCAGTGATGAAATGAAGATTTTTTAAGGAGATACAGTGCTGTAGATGCGTGGGTCAACAAACAGGAACATTGTTAGTGAAAGATCTCAAAACCAAACCATGTCTTGATTTAGATTAAATAAAATAACTTATAAGAAAAGTAAACACTAAATTGAATTCTGTTTGAGAATGTTTCTTGAACCACAAGCCAACCTAGCCAACCTATATATTGACCAAGGGCATATTAGGGCTTCTACAACCAATGTCAAAATGCCATTGGTGTGAATCAAAATCATAGAATTGTATTTAAAGATGAGGGCACATCAGCGCAGCTACAACAATTTTTTAACAAGTCAAACAACAAACTTCCGTAAGATGTAAATTCTGAATACAAGTTATCTGCAGTGGGCCAAATGTTTACTGCATAAAAATCTTTGAAATCCATTAGCTTTCCAGGATAATAAAGGGCCAGGAATCACAATGAAGTATTTTGATAACGAGTAACTAACTTAAAAATTGGAATAACAAATAATTTGGGTCATTAATTAGTTCAACTGAAAAGTATTTTACATGTCACTGACAGTAGTTGAAACATTCATTATATTTTCATCATTAATCTTGTGATTTTTAACAGTTTAAAAAGAATATTAAATTTTGGCTTTACTTTGACTTTTTTCACTCCTAATTAAATCCCAAACTTTTTTCAAATTGGATTTCTTGAAGGGTTGGTAATCGGCATACAGTCGTCTGCCCCTTCGATGGATTCAGCTTCATCACTAATTGCTTACAAGAGACAAAAGACAGTCCTGGCCGTCCAGACAGAACACTGTTTAAGCAAACAAGAAATGCAGAAAAAAATAAACAACAGCATCTGATGTATTAGTTATGACCCAAAATAAGAGTGTTTAATATTTTATTTAAAAGGAGAATCTTTATTAAAAAGATTTTTAACAAATGAAAACTTTATGGATAAGAAATTTTCTACCAGTCTTCTTGCTTTGCCCTTTTTTCTGGTATCATTTTAAACATTAAATTGTAACGGGTTAGCAGATTTAATAGAACATTACACAACAGTCTAGAACCCATTTGAGTAAAGAGATAAACATCTCTAGAGAACTGTCAAGCAATGTGATGGAGGTTTCATGATATGAATATAGCATTGCTGTTTACAACAGGAGTACAGTAATCCAATAAAAGATTCTTTCTACACTAAAATATGTTTGTACATAAACATTTAGTCTTCTTTAATGGTTTTATAATTTATTTTTTGGTTTTGTCTTCAGTACGGGTCTGACCTCCATCTAATGCCCGCTAATCATACAGAAAAGTCTGATTTCGAATCATCCTTGGGGCCAGTTTTAACTGAAAGCAGCAAACTTCCCCAGCATAAGGTCAGTTACAGCAAACAGGTAACTGTTTTGGATGAATTTATATCTTTTTTGATTAAGTTTTAGCTGTTTAACACTGGAGATGTCATCTAAATATCACATTTGATATACCGTAACTCTTCAACCGTTTACCCGATCAAGGTCAATCAGCTGGTTCTGATATTGGAGAATGTGTTGCAACTTGGTGCAAAGGTGCTTTTGTGTGTAACAGAATCGGCTGGGTAACCACATTGCTTTTGTGAAGTGTTGTGTATCAGTGCAAGGTTACTTTTCTCCCCTTTGGAATCTGATTGGATTATGTAAACGGTTGAAGAGTTAAAAAAAAGAATGTCAACACTGTAGCTAAAGCTCTGGTGTTAAACATTTGGCAAAATAGTTGTAGAATGTGTTTGTAATAAAGATCAAATTAGGCTAAAAAATGTCACACTTTTTCGATTAAACTCCTGTGTGTGTTCTCTCACAGCTGGCAGACAGGAGAGCCTCTCTTGCAAATGACGAGCTGCGGAACGCCAAGGTCTCAGCCCTTCACCTCAAAACAAAGTCTATGGGAAACCCATCAATGTGCAGCGACCTGCCCATAGCCTCACTTGCAGCGAAAACCAAAATCCCAGAGATATCTTTTCCAGGTCGGCTCCCTCCCCCACCCAAGTCCAGACATTTACAGCCCATGCCCCTCCCCCCATCCCCTCAAAGTGGCTATAAGACCCCAAGTAAAAGACCAGGTGTGGGTGGGGACAATTTTATACCCCCAAATCTTCTAAGTGAACTGAACTCAGTGCTGAGCAAGACCGGACGGAAGGGCGATGACTGACCGCAAGCAAAGACGGCGAGGTACGGGGTCAAATGTTTTCATGAGGCGCAGAAGAGAAGACCACACTGTGCTTCAAGGAGCGCTCGGCAATTAAAGAGCTGCCGATGCACGTGGGATTCGGAAAAGCAGGTGTGGAAAACAGTGGAGGTCATGCAGACCTTAGCCAGACAAGGTCCCGACCCAAACACTACACAACGTGATTTATGGAACAGTCCTGAAAAGCAAAGTGAAAGTCACGAGGTGCATTCAGATGTTAAAAATATTGCTTAGTTCAATGTCTTTGCTTCATCTTTAATGCATTTGTAGCTGATGCGCTTTTCCATCATTTCTCAAAGATTTACGTTGTTCCTTAAAGCACTCTGGCACCAAATGTGTCCTATAGGTTGTCAATATTTAACATTTTTGAATAAACACTCAATATTTTTTTCAAAATTTGTGTATAAAGAGCAACTAATTGTGGGTTAAATGTTTTTAACCCGTTGATACGCAACATGGGTCAAAAGTGACCCGGCTGAGTTTTATTTTTTGATATCTTTGCAATAAATTAATATTTTCATTCAGCTGTCAAGGTTTTCCTCAATTAACTTGTTTTAGACCATCACACATGATTATCTTGTTTTTTCAATTCTTACTTTTTGATTAAAAACTGTTTTTGCATCACTACCCCTCTAATGCGCAACATGGGTCCAAAATGACTCGCATTCATTTTCTATGGTATTTCTCGTATGGCTCAGTATTTACACAACATAACTTTGAAATAAATTACATTTGATCATTTATTCCTCCATATATGTTCAAAATATCTTGTTTTTTGTGCCTCTTTAGCACCATGCATGATAACAAAGCAGTGCATAACAACAGTCAGAAGAAGAAACCAGAAGTGATCCAGTACTATAACAGATTAAAAGACACAATGGATCAAATGATTAGAAACTATTCATGCCAGTGGAGAACACAGAGGTGGCCCATGGTTCTCTGGTACAACATGCTGGATGTTGCCACCTTCTATGCCTTCACTGCACATCAGCCTGGCTATTTGGGTGGTGTCAGCAATGCACAGCGGCTTTTTATCACGGAGCTGAGCAAACAGCTCGTCATGCCACATAAGAAGAGGCACATTGAGGGCACACCCCAACTCCAAAAGCATGTTTGGGTGGCAGTGGCTAAGGTGGTTGAGCAAGTCAGCCAATGATCGGAGGATCGGCGGTTCGAACCCCGCTCCCCCCCAGTCAACTGTTGTTGTGTCTTTGGGCAAGACACTTCACCCTCCTTGCCTCCAGTGTGGCTCCACGGGTGTGTGAATGTGTGAATATCCTGGTGATGGTCAGGGACCGTAGGCGCCAGCTACGCCTCTGTCAGTCTGCCCCAGGACAGCTGTGGCTACAATAGTAGTTACCATCACCAAGTATGAATGAATAGTGAATCAATAATGGACACATTGTAAGAACTTTGAGCATCTGGAAAAGTGCAGATAAATCCAATCCACTATTATTATTTTGATTATTTTTAGGCAATGGGAAAATGTGGGTTTAAAAAACAAACAGACCCATCATCCAGCCTGAAGAGAGCATCTGACAGGAGGGTCAAAGGAAGAGGAAGAGGTGTGCAATCTGCCCAGTTTATCTAAGACAGAAAAGTCAAAAGCTGGTGTTCTCACTGCACCAGATCTGTGTGCAGAGAACAAATATCACATTATGTGATACACATTATTTGTGAGGAATGTAAAAACGGAGGTCACAATTTGTGTAAATGAATGTCCCATACCAGTTTAAAGTTGTTAAAATACTGATACAGCTCAGATTGTTAGACATGTTATGCTATTAGAGGTATGTGTTACAAAATGAAAATAACCATGTTTCAATTAAAGACATAAATGTTTGTCCAAACTCATTGAAAAAAATATTACTTCAAGACAAATGTTCTTATTATAATATTAAGTAATTTGCCTAAAATTACACTTGAATGACTGGGTCGTGTATCTAAATTTGTTGTAAAAACCATTCTTATTCATAAAGTATGAAAGGAAAAATGAAAATAATAATCTGGGTTAATAAAAAACAAGATATAGAAAGAATTCTTGGAATATTCAACAGTAAAAAATATATATTTTAAAAGATACAACAGAATAAAAACTCAGCCATCATAAACTTACATAGAAAATGAATGCGGGTCATTTTAGACCCATGTTGCGCATCAGAGGGGGTGTGGATATGTTGCGCATCAAAGGGTTAACACAGGAAACTATTAGCGGGAATAAACCTAAGCAATGGGATTTTTTTTTTTTTATAAATTGATTTTTCTTTTTTGCATTTGTTAATGCTACAACCTTCAGCAGCCTCTACAGTGTTCTTTAAAGCTTATTAGTGGCACACCACTTTAAAGTTTAAAGTGGCTGCCCCAAAATGAAATTTTAATGCAAACCATGAATATATTAAAACTCTCAGGCGTACATCTTTTTTTCCCCTTTTTTTTAGTGAGCAAGTGAATTTTCGATGACAACAATTTTTCATTTGACCAACATTTTGCACTATGCTGCACCTGTACGTGTTTTATTACCCATGTTACATCTTTAGTATATATTGTATATAAAATGGGCTTTTTGTTTTTAATAAATAAGTTAAAATTTTAAAGGATTAAAAGGGTTACCTGTTGAAATCTGGGAATAAAATTGTATTAGGTGAGACCTAAAGTTGAAGGAACTTCGCGTTGGAATTCAGTGAAATCTTCATGTGGGAGTCGTTCAAAGACCATCACAGAGCAGGTTTCATCTGAGAGCCGGAATACTAACAAAGAAAAAGAAGTTTCATCTTATGTGCATTTCTTCAAAGTTTCTGGGAGTTGACTACCTGCTAAAGTTCTGATGCTCACGCTGGGTAAAAAGGTATATCCTGATGTAGTTTTTTTTTTTCTTTTTTTGAGGGGGGGTATAAATAGGCAATATCTTCTTAAAATATATTCCATAAAGAAGGAAGATGGGTAATAACCACATACCACCGTGCTCGGCTAGGTATCCCCTAAAGAAAGCAAGAAAGACGTGGCTTAAAATTCTTTTACTTTGAAAATCCCTGGAGTTGACTGCCTCAAAATGTATTTATAAAACACACAGAAACAAACAGGATTTTTGCTGCTGGTTTTGACAAAAGAAACACGTATTTAAATGTGATTTGAAGTTTGCATACAGACTGTACTTTTTATTAGCTCATCTCAGCTGGAACAAAGATAAAATAGCTGTGTAAAAAATATCTAAAAGGCAAATTTAGGAGTAGACTTAGATATAAACCATTACCCTTGAGGATTTGCAGGTAAACTTTATTCACTAATTAGTGCACGAATACAAGTCCAACGCTAGTTCTCAAAAGTAATTTGAACCTAATCTTTACATTTTTATATATATATATGTAAAGGTTTTATGGTCGACACACTGATCCATATATGGGGGAGGCCGCTTGCATTTCGTAACCCTTGTGCTATCAAAGGCACTTTACTATTGGGAGTGGGGTCATCTAGACCAGTGTTTTTCAACCAGTGTGCCGCGGCACACTAGTGTGCCGTGGGAGATGGTCAAGTGTGCCGCGGGAAATTGCCCTCATTAACTGATCTAACAACATTTCCCATCTCCAGGAAATCAGCTCTGTGTTCATCCAAGCAGGCCCTGATAAAACACTGAGGAGTTAGGAATATAAAAGATCGTAAAATACTTTTTCTTTGCATTTATTTTATTTTATTAAAGACATTTTGATAAGAATGACGTACCGTGATATAGCTACAGCTCCGGCTGTAATTTGGAAAAGTCCCGCCCCTTTAATTGTCTCCACCAATCATTCTTGAAGGCTTAATCACATGTCATCAGTCTGACCAATCAGAAGTGGTTAAAGTCTTCACTTCCTTGTCCCAATTTAGCTCGTAAAGTCTCTCAGTTCCAACAAAAATACCAGCTAAAGCTCGTCTGTAGTGGTGTAGCTTTCCACAGAATCCGGTGTCAGACCGTGGAACAAAAAATAAAACAATGAAGCTCAGAGACGCGATCTCCGCCGGCCGTTTAATGCACTACATTTCCCATGATGCATTGGGTTGTGAGAGTGAAAGCAAACAAGGAGATCTGTTGTTAAACGTCTCGAAACCAACGAACACACATCAAACTGTTTTTAAATCTTCTAACTTAACTTTTATTGCATCTTTTAGAAAAACAGCTGCAGTTTCCAGCTTTTTCTGCAACAATTATCTAAAAAATGCACGTGAGATTGCAGAGGGGCTGTAGATCAATACAGACTATGAGTTTCTCCGTTTGTTTGTTTTTTTTAATTTTTTTTTATTTTTGGATCCTGGTGTGCCGCGGGATTTTTTTTATAAAGTGTGCCGTGGCTCAGAAAAGGTTGAAAAACACTGATCTAGACCCACAAGAAAGTACGCTGAACCTTTGTTCTTCAATAATTTGTGATCTTCACTGGTGTCCATGGATTACATGAAATCCTCTTCACCCTTATCCACCTTTGGCATGGTAGGAATAACATGTAAGGGTGGGGTCATAGGATAGCACAAGGTTAACAAGGCCCGATTGAAAACCAAAAGTAACAGTTAAAAAAATATGCTGACATGACTAACCAAGATGCCAATGAAATTGGAGCTAAAAGCTGGATTCAAATCACAAACTAACAGATTTTATACCTCTGTGTGCATTGAAATTCTGCATCGGTAAAGGGCCATCTTTTCATGGGAGTGACTGTCCTCTGTTTTGACCGAATAAATTCTTGCCCGTCAAAGTCGGGAATATGTTGGGCGTAAAACCTCAGTCCCATGCACCTGTTGATGATGGACTTGTACAGGTGCTCCAGCTATTTGGGTTGTTCAGGCCGAAGAGAGAAGCAGCTGCATTTCAATGAGAAGCGCAGGTGCGTCTGGCAGTTCCCTTGAGGCTTGTGCAGCAACTTCAAGGGACGTCATGAAAATGGTAAGTGTATTGTGAAGTATTCATAAGGCTAAAGAAAGTTGCACATACTGGATCGTACAACACACTGTTGTGCGATGCTGTTACGCCACTGGTCCCATTCTAACCTCGGGCGAATGCCGCATGCACTCATGGGTCTGCTATTGATATGCAAGTGTCCGTAAGATGCCAATGTGATGTCTACCCAAACCACACTCAGATTGTTCATTCATTTTTGAAGCCTACTTTTTCCTTTTCGGGGTCACAGAGCTGCCAGAGCGCATCTCAGCCACTGGTGGGCGAAGGCAGGGTACATCCTGGACAGGTTGCCATTCTGTCACAGGGCCACAGATCACACACCCATGCACACTCACATTCACACCTAGGGGCAATTTAGAGCAACCAGTGAAGCCTGTTTTTGGACAGTGAGAGGAAGCTGGAGTCCCTGGAGAAAACCCACACAGACACGGGGAAAACATGCAAACTCCAGTTCCAATTGTCTACTGCAGGGGTCCCCAAACTTTTTCCAGTGAAGGCCACTTGACGTTTCCATTCTCTGATTGGGGGCAGGGGTCAGGTTCAAACAGAAAAAGTGTGACAGTCGCAGGGGTCCCTAAATGTAAATATGTATTGTTTGCCTGAAAGCCACACATAACCAAATATACATAACCCGATCTGATATCAAATAATCCTCTCTGGGTTCTTCACCAAAAAAAGAAAATAATGAGAATCAGCAAACATTTAATAACTTAATTGCTTAATAGCTTTGAGAGTTTGTCTGCTCGCATTTGCAAGCTATCATATTTCTCTTTGTGACGGGATTCATAATGTCGGTATAGATTGTCTTCTTTGAATACCGCCACTGTCTATTGGCAGATGATACAAACAGCCTTTTATTTATGTTGGACAAAAAAATACTTGTTTGTCCACCACAGGTTAAATACCCTGCATTCTGGATCGAATGTTCTCTTCCCTAACCTTTTTGTCATTTTTCCGTTCTTTCCCAGTTGCCTGGACAGAGAGCCATTTGGCAGTTCTACGACTAGGGCAAAGTGAGGTTGCAGTAGCAACATTTTTAGGTTGGCTGACATTTCAATTCAATAAGCTTTATTGACGTGAGGAAACAATTCCAGAGATTCCGTTGGGCAGGCCCAGTTCACCATGCTTCACTTTTCCATGCTTCCATGAGTCTCAATCACGTGGCCATGCTAAAAATATATATATATTTATAAAATGCAACAAAAAGAAAAGAAAAAGGGTCCCTCTCTGGTATCATTCAGGGGGCTGGGTCAAATGTGTGGGTGGGCCATGTCCGGCCCCCGGGCTGCAGTTTGGGGACCCCTGGTCTATTGTCTTTATTCCTAACAGCACGCAATGAACACGCACTTATTTACCTAAACAGCACTAATGGCTTCTTCCTCAGTCTGAAGGATTTTGTTGAGCCGGGGGTCAAAATAAATGAATTATCAGTACAACATTTCTGTGCCTTGCCTACCTCACCCATACTTACTCTCATTTGTTGCATAAGTGTCCTCCACAACCTGTAGCTAGCATACCCCTTTAGAAAAAAATGCGCATGGACATTTTTGCCTAATGGTTTCACCAGTGGTCTACGACCTTGATATTTCATGTGGGCCTCCTGCGCGCCTCGTACAGATTTGCCTTTTTCTTTTGCCTGCAGACAGCCCCATATCCACCCAAAAGGGCAGTTGTGACTAAGGCTAACACAATAAATCCATCCAATGAATATTCTGCCTTGTATTACCTTTAACAGATATGGTAATGTAGGCGTTTGGTGCGGTCCACAAAGCAGCAATAATTGCTAAAAGTGTAAAACAGCTTTTTTTATGTGTGCATCTTTTTTCTGTACATTTTACATGCATGTTAACAAAAGTTTGTAAATGCTGTGGGGCTTTTTTTCTGTCTCTCTCTCTCTCAATTGCACATAAACTTCCTGTCTTGGATTTAGGAAACGGTTGCTTCTAATGCATCAATTAAAGGCTAGCTTCGATGTATTTTTTTTCCCTCAAACTTCCCACCTTTTATTTTTCCTCCAGACCCAGATCCAAACCCCTGCTTTCACAGAGACAGTCAAACTTGTTAAATTAATCATTAAATGTAAGTGAGTTCATTTTAAAAAACTTCTATGCTAGAACTTTGTACGCTTCAAATTCTTTTGAGTTTTGGCAATAGAGAAAGACGAAATATCTTTCAGTAAAAGGAGAAACACATCCCCAAGAAATCCTGAATATATTTAAACGATAATAGAAAAGCTGCCTTTCCTTCTTCCTTCCTCTTTTCTTACAACAGCAGGCAGTAAATAATCAAGTGCACTGCCTGAAGGATTACAAGTAGGATACAGTAAGACTGTCTGACCACAAAATATCTTTAGGAAGATTTATTACCCGTCTATTAAAAACAGTTTCAAAACATTTTCCAATTTACTTCTAATTTTGGTGCATTGAAGGTTCCAGTGGTCAAAAACAGCTTTTTAGGTTAGAAAAGTGCATAATATCATTAAGAAACCATCTGTCAAAACTATCTAACCTGGAGGTGGATTGATCATATTTCGCTATTTTGTTGGACTGAGCGGAAACACCTATACTTTTTCAAGTTAGAGTAGATTTAATTACGTAGCATAAAGTTCTCAGACTTTATCTGGGTCTCTAAGGTGACTAGTGAAGTGTGAAGCTGCAATACAAAGACTTTTTTTCCTTCCTTACATTTGTAAGTTTGTACAAAAAATTTGACATTTTTGAGTTTAGACAAGTGCAAGATAAAAAAAATAATGTGACATATTGGTCTAATGAATGCCATGTGACATAGATGTGAAAAAATATCAATATTGTTTGATTGAGATTAAAAAAGTTTGGAGCCAATTGGTTCTTTTCCTGAAATGTTGTCTTTACTAATAAAGAGCCCAGTTGGTTAAAAATTGGAAAACCTATTCAAAAATGAATTTTCTAAAATTATATTGTGCCATTTTACTGTTATTAGGCGTTTTCATAATTTTAGGGGCAGTACTTTGGTATTACTGGATTTGTACAAAAAAGAAAAACATGCACATTAACTGAAGTTATGTTTTTGAGGCCAACTTAGGACTCTCCAGATTTGAATTGTATAAAATGCACCAAAAATTTGACCAATTTATGTTGAGTTGATAAACAGGTGAACTAAATTAGAAATGTCACAAAAGAAAAACAGAATCTAACTAATATAACAGTCGTGACATGCATTGCAATTGTAGCACATTGACAGGAGAGTAAACTAAAATAGCACAACCCATGTACACAATTGTTCACAAAAGTACACAAATGACCAGTTTGAACAAGCAGAGTAAGTTGTTAAAATTCAGCTTCATTTATACAGCACTTTTCCTGCCACAGAACACCTCAAAATGCTTTACAGAACATAAATGAACAATAAAAATGATAGTAAAAGCAGTTATCATAATGAAAAAAAACCACACAGACATACTTTGCAAAAACAAACAAACGGTCCATAAAATCAGATTAAAACATGCAGACATGTAAAACCACTTAAAAGCTAAGCTTAAAAGTTCTGAGTTTTTTTTCTTAGAGACCTCCACAGTGGATGAAGCCCTCATATCCTCAGGCAGGCTGTTCCACAGGCGGGGCCCACAGTGCTGAAATGTTGCCTCACCGTGAGATTTTTGTTTTAACTTTAGGGACCACCAGCAGACATAAACTTGAGGACTCAAAGACTCTGGGAGCGTCATAAACTAAAAGTAGTTCTGATAAAAATGAAGGTCACATGGAGCTTTAACCCTTGTGCTATCCTAGGCACTTTAACATCGGGAGTTGGGTCATCTAGACCCCACAAGACAGTGCACTGAACTTTTTTCTTCAATGATTGGTGATCTTCACTTGTGTCCATGGACTTAAATGAAATCCTCTCCACCTTTATCCACCTTTGTCATGGTAGGGAGAACACGTCATTGGTCATCTTGACCCCATAGGATAGCACAAGGGTCACAAGCCTGACTGTGCTGCTTTTCCGTGTATTGCCAAAATCTGAACAATAAGTGAACAATTATTTTGGAACTATGCAACGTCGAATGTTTTCAATCACATGTGATTCTGGTGGAAATTTACATTCAAACCGCTATCCTTCTTCTGAAGCAGTTGAATCCCTTTCAGGGTCACTGGGCTGCTGTTGGGTGAAGGCGGGGTTCACCCTGAACAGGTCACCAGGCTGTTGCAGGGCCACACAATCTCACACAAACATTTTGGGACAAATTCGAAATCTCCGAAATCTCAATCAACGTATGAAGCATGTTCTTTGGATTGTAGGAGAAACAACGAAGTCGCAAGAAAAAACCTACCCATGCAGGGGGAGAACATGCAAACACAGAAAGAACCCAGTCTGTAACCCCGGGATTTTAACCAGAACCCCTGTGAGGTGAGAGTGCTAACCACTACCCCACCACACAGCTCTGTTTTGCAATATCTCTCTGGTCACACAACATCTTCCAAGTACAGGAAAAAATAAATCATGAGAACCTTTTGAAGCTTTTATATTCAAGAGTGCTGTGCCATGGAATAAAAAAAGATAGATAAGATGACCTACTTTTTTTTTTAACTTTTGTTTTTAACTTTTTTTTTTAAACATTCTTTGCAATTTTTGGGATCTTTTTAATTTTTTAAAATCTAATTTATAATTTCTTTTAGAATTTTTAGCAACATTTACCCTTTTTTTCTACTTGTCATAAGTCTATTTTACCCCCCAAAATTATGTTTTTTTAAGAAATTAATTATTAATTTAAATGTCACTTGAGAACACTGCCTCTCCAAGTGATTTTTTTCAAATTTGTACTGACCAGATAAAGGGAAGCAACAGTTGTTAATATTATTAATATTCTATATTTAAAATTTAGATTTAAAACCTTATAGCAGTCTTAGAACTTTGATGTCATTTAAAGCTAAGTTATAGAAAATCAGGGGAAAAAGAAGTTATTTACACTCAATTAGTCGTTTTTGTTGTAGAGATGAGTTTGAATAAATATTTCACCTTGAAGTCGCTTCCCAAGTCATCTTTTGATCTATTGTAAAATCGTTCCTTGTGGTCTTTTCATAAGAATTATGCCTTTTTTTTAGCCAAAATTAAAAAAAAAAAAAAAAACACTGTTGCTTTTTAGGACATAGTTTCTACAGAGTGCCAGCAGTTCATTAGAAATTCACCCCTGGGAAAAGGGAAAAAAATAGACAAAACAAAAAAAAGAAAAGAAAAATAATAATAAATGATCATAATAATAATAAATTAAAAAATAGATACAAAAAAGTTATACAAAAAAGAAAATCACTTTTAAATTTTGGGTGGGTCCATTGGTGTGGATCAAAACTGCCCCCCACCCCCCCCCCCCCACACACACACACTGCAATGCAATTTTAAGTTTAGGTTTCTTAATATATCTGGTCAATCATCAGAAAAATGCTGCAAGAACACGTTAAAAAAAAAAAACCCTTCAGGCTGCTGCCTTCTTGATGCTTCAACTAAGATATAAAAATCAAGCTTGCCTGTATGGAATTTGTTACATGGAAAAGGGTAAATTTTCACCTCTCAATTGTGTCTCCATCGCGCTTCTGATTCAGTGCAAATTAAAAATGTCTACCTTCAGCAAATGCATGGGCTTCAAATTACCCTTCCGTGTTTCTGCTGAATTCCAGATGGTGGGAGTGCCGGCGTTGTCAGAGGTGTTAGCAGCATGTGTGGAACAGGAAGAGAAAAGAAAGAGAGTTTTTTTTTATTTTATAAATATATATTTTTTTCATTAAATTGGCAGAATTTTACTTTTTGCAGCAACAGAAGTCCAATTACCTCCTGACTGAAGAAGTAAAGTGATTAAACTCACGCAGGAATAAAAGAAGCATTACCCGATGATTGGGACGTGCTTTTTTTTTCACAAGACGCTAAACATCTTTGTTTTCTACTGATAATTACAGACATTACTTCCAGGTGTGCATCATCACAGTTCTTTTCCCTTCGAGTTAAGCTTCCAAAAACTTCATGCAACTTTCATTTTTTTTCTTTTAATCATGCATGTGTCTCCCCAGGATTAGAAACTGGAATATATTACCTCTTCATCTGCTCTTGCACATACCAGCACTATTTCTACTTATTGGACAGATTACCCTAAAAGCTGGATCTCTAATAATTCAGCCGAATATTTGTACGGTTTAAGATGCAGATTACTTGCACTCGTGCCAGGTGCTGGACTTAAAGGTGAAAAAGACTCCATCTGTCCTTGTCTTATTACCATGTCGTTATATCCTCACTTTATTAATAAATGGTGCTGAAATCGTCTTCATTGGGGTCGAAAATGCAAGAATAAACTGTCTTAAGTCACATGACTATTGAATTATGTATAGGAGCTGGGAAATGCACACGTTGGCAATTGTCAGTGGCTCCTCCATGAAAAATTCATATTTATTTTCATTATGCTTCATTCGCCAGCTGCTCGTCCTTTGTTTTATGTCCTTATATTATAATCAGAAGGCGACCACATGAGTGCTCCCAAACACTTTCTTTATGGATTAGTTTCAAGAGGAAAATGGAGGTTTTCTGTACTTGAGTATCTTAATTCTCTTCTACAGTGGAGGAAACAAGTATTTGATCCCTTGCTGATTTTCTAGGTTTGTCCAGTTAAAAGGAGTTGAACGTTTTTCATCCTACTGTAGGTTTATTTAAACAGTGACAGATAGAAAATCACAAAGAAAAGCAAACTACATAAAAGAATTACGATAATTTATTTTCATTTTATTCAGGGAAATAGTATTATATCCCCTATTATAGGGGTTGTGGTTCGCAAAGACCAGGTAGGCCAAATCCAAATGACTTCCCTAACCCTACAGCAGGGGCAGATCACTGGCCATCAGAAATAAACAACCAATTATTTATACATTTTTTAAAATCTGTCAGTAAATCAAAATCCTCACCAAGAATTAAGTGACTTGCGTGACATGTAGTACAGCCAATCGAATCCAATTCTTTCTGCCAGGTTTTTAGAGTAATACTCAGAAATGCGTGAATAGATCAAATACCACTGTGGGAATTCTTTTAGTGAGAAATTAACATTAAAATACACTTAAAAAATCAGAAAGTTTGATTTTGCATGATATATAGGCCCTTTAAGTTTTATGTGTAATATATATGTGTTTGAGAGTTTTCACCTCTATCTAATGCGTGTTTTCATTCAGATTCAAACTCCAGCAGCAGAACAATCTGGTTAGCCTGCGCTAACGACAGCCTCTTACTATGTCCTTCCTTTGGACGGCAGTCTAAATGTACATTTACCTTTGTCGTCCTCTGGGTCTGTACAAACCAGCATTTTTTTTTCATCCCTTTGAGGCCTGCGCTGTCCAAAGGTCACCATATGGTGGAAGAGAGTTCAGGGGAAAAAAAAAAAATGTCCTGCAAAGTCATGAACAATTTTTAATGTGCTGACTTTGACCCCAAACACTTTGTTTCAGGGTGGGAGGCGCATGGAGCAGTGAATCGTGGGAGGTAAAGCCGACTTTAGAGCAGCGTTCCAGTCTCTGGCTTTGCAAATGAAGCATGCAGAGCTTTTCATTGATGCAGCCCGCATAATATCACAGTAGATCCTAAAATGTTTACTTAGTGATTAAACTGTCTGGTACATCTTAATAGAGCAATTATCAGTGAAATTATAATTAAGACTGAAGAATTTAGAAACACATTTAGGGAACATTTAAGTGCTTTTCCAAAAAAACAAAAAAGGCACCAAATAATAATTTTGGCTGACCAGACAACCATGTCAAACAACTCTCTTCTCCTCACTCAAGCAGCACATTTATGCAGTAATTAATTTGCCAATTTGGAGGCATTAAGGAGCAAAAGTAAACTCCAGGAAAATCCTTGCAGTGGCACAGCAGATTGTTTTTCTTGTTAAACAATGAATTTGAAATATCAAATGTATGAGACAAAAGTGATAAACCAATTTAAGTGTATAAATGTTTAAATGGATAGAAAATCATTTGACTTTTTTATATCTTGATGTTGTTTTATGTTAATTTAAAGGCAGAGCAACAGTGCTGGTGGTTTTAATGTGCTCAGCATGCAAAGAAATTAAAAGCAATTCCTTGAAATGCATGACTGAAGCCCTTTAAATGGGATCTATCAAGCATTCAGCTTTAATGTTTTGTAATTAAAATTAAAATAGTCTAAATGTTTGCAATGTAAACATTTTCGGAATATAAATCTTCCGTAATGGAACGTAGCTATATTAACTCGAACTATGAATGTCCACCTTTTCGTGGAGCATAATCAGATGGCCATAAGGGGGCAGCATTGCCCCCAGCAGTATTGGTTACTTTAGGGTTCATTTAGTTGAATGTTTTAGTGTCTGTGTTGTAAATCCTAGTGGTTTCTGATGCTTCACGGAGAGAACGTTTCTGTACAAAACTTAGCGTTAACCCTGAAGTGTTTACGCCACACGTGTCAAACTCAAGGTCCGAGAGAGCATGAAAGTTTTTAATTTCCTAAAATAAAAATTGGTGTGTATTTATTCATATCTAGGGGGAATCAGACTTGAAATATCAGATTGGGCAACTATACATAAGGACTTAAACACTGTCCATATAACCTAACCTGACATAATCCAACTTAAAAGGATTTATACTAGGGTAACAAGCAAAAATATGTTACTATAAAACTGTAATTGTCACTTTAAAAAGTGATAATAAATAAATCATGAGTTATTCAACATTAAGGTTTGTTACATTTCTTTTTCATGGCATTTAGTTATATGTATAAGTTACATCCGGCCCTTTGATGAAAGCCACTGCGCTGATGTGGCCCGCGGTGAAAATGAGTTTGACACTCCTGGTTTACGCAATCAACCTAGTGAGCTTCAGTGTTTGACCCGGCCAGGAGTCTGCTGAAAATTCCACGAACTTGCATTGATTGCATCTTTGTTTGTGATCGACAATGTTAGCTTAATTTTAACTGTCATACATTTACTGTTGACTGTCATGAAACATATACTATATGACTCAACTAGGTTTTAAAACAGTGATTTAATTCCTTTTATCATTTTCCCTAAGAAAATACAATTTTGATTTTCAATGTGTTGATTTATTTTATTTAAGAGAGATTTTTGTGCTAAACAAACTTTTGTAATTGTTTCCAAATTTTCCTAAATTACTAAATGTTCCACCTTATTTTCTATTTACCTCATTAGTTGTGTGAAAGCTATTTTTTTGTAGCTTAATTGACTTTTAAATGGAAATTTAATAAAAAAAAAAAAAAACAATTTATTTTCAATCAAATCAATTTGGACAGAATTTGTTTTTATTAATAATTGCAATTGCTCAATTGTTAGCCAGTACTTAACACCCTGATCATTTAACCAATTAAAAGAGAGCCTTTGCTGGGGGCAGGGCAGCATGTGGGAAACTAAAATAAATACAGAATGAAAATTTGGCTTACATCATGAATGAGTACATTAAAATCATTCAAAAATTAATGTTCCCAATAGATTACATGTAGTTCAGTTTTAAATCTTTGCTGTGCATCTGCTGTTCTTTTACTCCCACACTGCAGGCTCTGATCCCACAAACACATGAGCATCTTATCTGCTGCTAGAGTGTCCAATCAAATCATTTCGTAGTAAATCCAAACTTAATTTCTGCTTTAAAAGCTTTGAAAAGCAACAGCATTTTCATATTGGTGCCTTTCAGTTACATTTACACTATAAATATATCCAGTTCAGATCAGATCTAACAGACGTTCAAATTGCTGCTGTCTGTAATCAAATGCGCACATGGGAAGAGTAGAATGCGTTGACACTCAAATCTGACCTTCTATCCTAAAATGCACTACTCGGTTTCTTCAAGTTTTTGCAGAAAGCATATACTAGATTTACTTATATTACATATTCTCCTAGATGCTTGGATGAATCTCTCCAAAGTGGTCGAGCCGACAGTTATGGCAGCCTGATAAAGACGTTTTGTTTGTGCGTGTTATCCTTTGAAAGATATCCTTGACGGAAAGAGAGGGGACATGACAGGTGGTTTCAAAAGAGCAGACACGAGACCCCTGATTGAACGTGAGATTCCTCTCAATTAAAACCCACAGAGCGGATTTTTGAAGAAGAAAAAAAAAATGGGGTCACGTCTGACTTTTTCTGATGCAGTTTTGAGATGAGGAGGCTATCGATCAGCCCCTCAGCCTTGTAGAGATGTCCACCGAGGCCGCCATCTGATCTCTCATTCTCTCATCATCTTTGCCGTTCCACTCACTTTGTCTGGAGCTGTAAATTATATAAAGATCACAAGCAGGAATGATGGAGTGCAGATGAGTGACAGCCTCAACGCGGCTCAGAAACTAATTTGGACTTTGAGCCTTTTGTCAGTCGAAGCAACTTTTCTTTGTTTTATTTTTCCTCTCATATAATCTTTTTTCTTGGATCCTAAGAAGGTTTTGGAGGTACCCACACATGGGGCATGTGATGTGTGTCCAAGAAGGTGCTAAACAGACATTCTTAAACATTTTTAATTCTTCATTGTTCCATCCCAAACCTCCACAAATTGGAAAAGCATTGCAATACATTTTTGACAGACATGCTGCTGTCACATAAGGCGTACACTGAGCTACGGCCCCGGTGATTTACATTTCCAGAAAGGCTAAGTCCCATATTAATGGGGCTGTCCATTTCAGTAGCTATAAATAGACCACTAGATGAAGCCATCCTACTGCTGGCTGCCTTTTTTTTGCTGATCCACACATTCCTCCTCCTAATTTCAATTCTATTAATGTCCGGCGTGATATTTACGACACATGGAGCCTTTTAGCCTGACACGGCTGTAAAGTATATGTTCAAACCAGCCAAGCTTTATCTAAATAAAAGTCTCTGCAAATGCATCTCAACTGGAATTGACTCTTTAAAACTTCAATCAGAACCTGCCCACCCCCCTACCTTTAAAGAAAAGCTCACATCACAGCAAAGCTAATAAAATCGGGAATTAAACCTGCAGGTAGATTGACACTGCAGGTCAGGGTTCATATTTTTCTGCATTTGTAGAAATAACTAAATGTTGTCAAATAGAGGCTGACCCTTCTGTGATGCTGTCTTGTATTTATTAAATAATTTATTTGGTAGTAGCCTAATTGGCTTGTCATTAAAGTGTGATCTCATTTTCTTTTGCTGAAGGGAAATTAATTTCACCCTTCACCTACATTTTCAACCCTAAACATCTCCAATTCTTGCAGATGAGTTACAGGAAATGTGGGGTTAAAGAAAAACATGGCATTCAAAATGTAGAAATGTATAGACATTTCTGTATTTGGGTTCAGGCTCTTAGGCCTGAAAAGACCATATGTCAGATCTATGTACTAAAAAGGTCATATTCATGTACCACATGTTTCCACATTATATTGCACAACAGATTATAAGGCACATTATCCTCTGAATTGTCTATTTTTGAACTTCTGTCATATCTGAGGTGCAACAAGCGAGACACAAGAGTCTGAGACAAGTCTCACCGTCGATCAGACTTTTTTAACTGCTAATTAATTCACCTCAAGTCTAGGCCTGTGTTCGACTTCCCACCCTAACTACTAAAAAACTATATAGTGTGGGACTATATAGTGTCCTAGATTTTAAAATTAATTCAGACACATGCTCACTACTTTTTTTTTTAAAACAGTGAATATGAGGTCATTGATTTCACAAAGTTAAAATTGAACTGATATGAGCGTTTCACGATGACCATTTATGAATCTGCTGTCTTCTGAAGATAAAAATGCTGATGGTTTATTAAAAAGAAATATTAAAATGTTAAATTTAAAAATTGTTCAAACGCAGTGCATTGTGGTCTATATTCGCCATTCTAGTGAGCATTGATGTGCACTGGTTTTTCGCAGAGACTTCTGGGAAATTTCTAGGGCACTCGATTATGGAATTGTAGATTCGGACAGCACAAAAAAATTGCAAACTCATTCTAAAGTGAACTACATAGTGAGTGTCGGACAAAACCTGGAACTTGTTTGTAACATGCTATACGTCAGCTTCGTTCACGACGTTAAGCGTTTTGAATATCCCCTTAACTCCCAGCCTGGTTTGCGACATAAAAAAACAGACTAATATCCCAAATAAGCAAACATTACTGTCATTATGCTAACTCTCGACCTTGTTGATTACATGTAAAAAAAAAAAAAAAATCCGACGCACTACTCATTAACTGTGTTAAAATCCCTAATATTCTTTACAATATTAAAAAAAACAGACTGATCCCACTAAAACAAACGTTACAGTGACATGCCAACTTCCAACCTTGTTAGTAACACACCAAGAAAACGTGGTCTTACATATTTACAACTCCCAAACTTAGCAACAAACATTATTGTGACTATGCTAACTTCCAACCTTGTTTGTAGCACGGTAAAAAAAACAGTCTAATACTGCTACACGTCAGCCAAGATAGCGTTTTTATTGAAACTCGCAGCAATGTTTGCAACACAAATAAACAAACATTATTGTGACTATTTGTTGTGTCGGTCGAGTTTTAGAATAGAAATGTAGTGACTCGCTCAGTTAACCAGATCCATCTTTTTGTCTTCTTCTGCAGTTGTTCAGTCAAAGCTACTCATGCATCATTGGTTATCTCCACCTACTGGGTAAAAGGTGTAATGACACTCCATAACAACACCACACTATTCTAACTCCTAACCTCGGTAGTTACATGTGTAAAAAAAAAATTAACAGTCCAAAATCTCTTTATGTTAGCCAGGTTAGTGTTTTTACAACTCATCCCAACGATATTTGCAACACTTAAATGATTCCTTTCAAACAAACAGATATTGTTTGCAACTCATACAAAAAACAGATGTTTTGACAGTGTACCTCTCTGAATGGCTGAAGCTGTCATTATTGTTTGTTTATAGTAAATTCATTTTGAATTTATTTAAAATGGATTTACTATTGAATTTATTCAAAATGGATTAAATCAGAACATACCTTTTTGGAGTCTGGATTGCAATTTTTGTGCCTGATATTTGGTATGCAGTGCTTTAGTCACTGCAGAATAAAGAATGAAATCCCTTGGTTTAAAAATGAAATTGTGTTCACATTTGGCAGGAATGAAAAGGTAGATGACTGGAAAAACTAATGATAGAAGAATGTGATTTAGGCATAATTTTACTATTAAAATACTAACTTTTTAAATGTTTATCTTTTGTAAAAAAAAAGTAGCTTCTACCCACAAGATTGACCCATTTTGTTAAAGACATCCCACCGCACAATTTTAAACTTTGTCCAAATATTGGGCTTTAGGCATTTTCTGCTCAACTTTCTTTTATTTTAAACAAAAATTTGTTTTGAATCGCTCAACTTTAATAATGATTCATTAGGTGTTTTTTTTTTTCAAGTATACAAAATCCTGGAAAAGAAAAAAAAACTTTTTAGTTGGATAGACGTCTTGTTACTGAAATGGTAATTCCATTGTCACCATGGAGACTGGAGAATGTTGGTCTTGGGTTACCAACATCCTCATCCTGGGTAGTTATGGTGATGGTGGGGGAATTTATATATATATATATATATATATATATATATATATATATATATATATATATATATATATATATATATATATATATATATATATATATATATATATGTATGTACGTAACCGGCTGGGTAGCTCGGGTTCGATTTCCAGGGCGGAATGAACAATCAATGGTAATTAATGGAATGGGGCAATTACCATAACAATGGAAATGGGGCAAATGCCATAACAATGACAGGCAATTAACATCACCCAGTGAGGGTCCTTGGGCAAGACCCTTAACGCTAATGCCTACCTCACTATATGAGAGACAATGAACCACATGTCATGCGTCGCCCGGCCAAACAAGGTCTGCGTCAGATGCTGGGGGACCAGAGCACTCTGATGGAAAGTGGGCTACTGGATCAAGACGGAAATGGACTAGATGCTATAACAAGGATCTGTTAGGATCTGTTAGCTACTCAAGTAATCCAACCCAGAGGGGTTACATGCAGAGAATGTGGAATGAATGGATGCTTCGAAACCCACAATCAAGGCTAACTGCCAAACAACTGGTAGCCCAATGCTCGAATATCCACAAACGCCAACTCCTATCACAGCTTGAGATTGAAGCTATACAATACAATGCCACGGGAGATCCAGAACAACAGGTCAGAGAGCCAGAACAACAGGTCAGAGAGGAGGTTATACCACACTCACACCCTGAGATTGGGTACACAGCCCCAACAACCACAATTACTCTGAGCGAGGCAGCAACTGACCTGAAAAACAAGATAATGTCTACAATGAACACTAGGCAACCCCGACACCAGCTACAACGGTTAAGTGATGTACTGCCTGAAAGTCTACTGGAAACTGTGAATGAAGCATTGAGGGCAATTCCTACCACAACCATCACAGAAACTGGTTTACACTTCAGCAGCAGTGATCCTTGAGATGCTTGGCTATAAGAGCAACCATGGAAGAAAACAATACCCACCATGGAAGCAACGGTTAGAGGCCAAAATCAAGGCAACTCGGAAGGATGTGAGTAAGCTGACAGAGGCTCAAAGAGGTACAATCAGAAAGCAAGTATCTAAGAGATACAGCCAGATGCCCATACCTGAAGCACTGGAAACTGCCAAACAAAGGCTCCTAGCCTTGAGTAGCCGCCTAAAGAGGTACACAAGAGACAATGAAGCCAGACGGATAAACAGGCTGTTCGCAACTCAACCTGCGAAAGTGTACGCTCAGTGGCAGGGTCAAAACAGCCGAGCAGACCCACCAAGGCTAGAAACTGAACAGTACTGGAAAAGTATATGGGAGAAAGAGACAGCACATAACAGCAATGCCCAGTGGCTGGTCTCTCTGAGAGAAGAACATAGCAACCTCCCTGAACAGAATCCAGTAACCATCACAGTGGCAGACATCCAAGAAAGAGTCTCAGGTATGAAGAACTGGACAGCACCGGGCCCTGACATGATACATGGCTACTGGCTAAAGAAGCTTACCATGAGCGCCTGGCAGCACAAATGAACCAGCTGCTAAGAGATGGGACTCACCCCGAATGGCTAACAGAAGGACGAACGATCCTGATCCAGAAAGATCCCTCAAAAGGTGCAGTCCCATCCAACTACCGACCAATAACCTGTCTCTCCACAACATGGAAGCTCATGTCAGGCATCATTGCAACCAAGATAAATAGGCACATGGATCAATACATGAGCAACTCACAGAAGGGCATTGGTAAAGACTCCAGAGGAGCCAAACACCAACTCCTAGTTGACAGAACAGTCGCTCAAGACTGCAAGTCACGACACACCAACCTGTGCACAGCCTGGATTGATTACAAGAAGGCCTATGACTCAATGCCACACACTTGGATCACTGAATGCTTGGAGCTGTACAACATCAACAGGACTCTAAGAGCCTTCATAAGAAACTCAATGAAGCTGTGGAAAACCACCCTTGAAGCCAATGGAAAACCACTTGCACAAGTGTCCATCAAATGTGGGATATACCAAGGTGATGCTCTGTCCCCACTGCTGCTCTGCATAGGTCTGAACCCCCTCAGCCAAATAATAAGCAAGACTGGCTATGGATACCGACTCAGAAATGGGGCCAACATCAGTCACCTCCTCTACATGGATGACATCAAGCTATATGCTAAGAGCGAGCGTGACATTGACTCCCTGATCCACACCACCAGGATCTACAGTAATGACATTGGGATGTCATTCAGGCTCGAGAAATGCAGCCGGATGGTGACAAGGAGAGGCAAGGTAGTCCACACAGGGGGGGTCTCACTCCCAGAAGGAACAATAGCAGACATTGAGGACAGTTACAAGTACCTTGGAATTCCCCAGGCAAATGGCAACCTGGAGCAGGCAACAAGGAAAGCTGCAATAGCTAAGTACCTCCAACGAGTAAGGCAAGTCCTGAAAAGCCAGCTCAATGGCAAGAACAAGACGCGGGCAATAAACAGCTATGCACTGCCAGTTATCAGATACCCTGCAGGAATAATAAGATGGCCAAAGGAAGAGATACAGACCATGGATGTTAAAACACAAAAGCTCTTCACCATGCATGGAGGGTTCCATCCCAAATCCAGCACCCTGAGACTGTATGCTAGCCACAAGGAAGGAGGCCGAGGACTAGTGAGCGTAAAAGCCACTATCCAGGATGAAACATCCAAGATGCAGTACATCAAAAGAGTACATCAAGCTCAAGTCCCCAACTGACTGTGTGCTCAGTGAATGTCTCAGGCAATGGAGAGCAGAGGATACAGTGCTGGAGGACAGATCCTCAAGGGAGGACAAACCCCTGCATGGGATGTACCACCGGACCATAACTGAAGTGGCTGATATCAAGAAGTCCTACCAATGGCTAGAGAGGGCTGGCCTACAGGACAGCACTGAAGCGCTCTTCCTGGCAGCTCAGGAACAAGCCCTGAGCACCAGAGCAATAGAGGCTCAGATCTACCACACCAGACAAGACCCAAGGTGTAGGCTGTGCAAAGAGGCGCCTGAAACAATCCAGCACATAACTGCAGGATGTAAGATGCTGGCAGGTAAAGCATACATGGAGCGCCACAATCAAGTGGCTGGAATCATATACAGGAACATGTGTGGAGAATATGGACTGGAAACCCCAAGGTCAAAATGGGAAACACCTCCGAAGGTGGTAGAGAATGAGAGGGCAAAGATCCTGTGGGACTTCCAGATCCAGACTGATAGGATGGTAATGGCGAACCAACCAGACATCGTAGTGGTGGATAAAGAACAGAGGAAAGCCGTTGTGGTGGATGTGGCAGTGCCAAGCGATGGGAACATCAGGACGAAGGAACATGAGAAACTGGAGAAATACCAGGGACTCAGAGAAGAACTGGAGAAAGCTTGGAAACTGAAGGTGACAGTGGTGCCTGTGGTAGTTGGAGCACTCGGGGCAGTAACCCCCAAGCTTGAGGAGTGGCTACAACAGATACCTGGAAAGACCTCAGACCTCTCAGTCCAGAAAAGCGCAGGCCCCTTAAGCTCCCAGGCCTCTGGTAGAGGATCCGAGCTTGGAGGAGAAACGACCCGCAGAGGGTGAGAGGGGCTTTTTTTTTTTAATATATGTTATACATATTTTTTTATTGTGTATCCTGATTTTTCAAGCACTGATGCACTTCTATCTTGTGACAATTTAAGCATAATTTCCTGTTTTTAATGACAAAATGATGCACTCTTAATTTGACTTTGGCATCTGTCTGTCCATCCGTCCGTCCACTCCTCCCTCCCATCCCATCCCTTGTAACTTGCTTATACTATTGTGGATGCCCTTTTTTCTGAATAGGGGAAGGGCCCAGGATGCAATTGGTGCCTCAGGGTCTGTCGTAGGGTGTATTTGACAGGGTTTCTGCATTCCTTTTTAATTTTCTTTTAAATCTATGCCATCAATTCACATTTGATTAAACACACCCTCGCTTTATGTGATATATGTTTACCATGCTTATTAAAGCCTGTCTTTGTGCATGTGAGTTAGTTTGTAATTGTGTATGTGTGGGTCTGTACTGATGTTTTTGATGGTTTGTGCAGTCATTGATCACATATGTGTCATCTGTTATCATATGTTGGAGTGTGTGGTTGTGTGTGTCTGTGCACAAAAATCTGCCCCAAAGTTAATATTTATATATCAAAAACATGGATGTTCTTGGATAGATGGATCCATTATGGATGGATACTCAAGTCACTTTTGCTGCTTATTCTGCTTTTTTCTTTCTGTCTCTAATCCTTTGTTCTTATTTCTCTCTTGCTGTAAGTGCCTCCCCCATTTTACTCCTTCCCTTTACTGTCCCACCCATCTGCCTGGCCATACAACGGGGCTTGCAAGACATCCCAAGTAGAAGTTCAGGTACAGTAATACGAAAATACAAAGCTGGAGATAGTAAATATATTAACAGGATATTACCAAAATAATACCTTTATGTAAATACAGTATACCAACCCATTTTTGAGTGATAATAAGATAACATACATGTATATCACTATGGATTGATGGATGGATAGATGGACACTTTCTTGTTATTGTACAGGTAAACTGAAAAATAAAAACTGCTCTTTGATCAGTGCATCGTTCATTCATTATAAACAAAAGAATTAAACTAATAAAAGTTACAACTAGTTAATTCACTACTACTAAAAAGTTCATTGTTTTTTTCTTTAAAAATAAACTGTTGTCTTGATATAATGAGGTAAAGGTTCATTTGAAAAAAGTATTTAATGGTTGAACAAATGTAAGGACATTTCCATCAAAGCATTCAGTATTACTCATTCAAAATCTCATGCATTTAATCTTTAAAGTCTTTACTACAAATACAACAGTACTTTAGTTGTATTTTCATTCCTATTTATTAACATTTTCAATTTGTATTTTTTCTATTTTCCATGTTATATCAGCTTTAAAGTTTCGTTCACACCATCTTCAGCAACACGCCTTTAAGCAACCACTTACAATGGAAAGTCTATGTAAACATGCATAAATGCATGTTTCGGGCGTACGCATTCGAAATTCTCTTGTTCACGCACAGCTACACACATGTACAAAACATGTGGTCATTGAATGCCCACTGAAAGTGAAACTGACCAATCAGTGATTGGGAGTTGGTAGTGACACGGGTGGTATCATTTTATTTGAAACTGTATCATTAAGGAGAAATGAATAATTGTGGTTTGTGCCTGGCTGGAATTACAGTCTATATCACAAAGTCTTTCATCTATCAGAATAGAGTGTTGAAAAAAAAGCGGGAAACAAGATTCATGAGATTTGTACCACTTCGACATTTTATGCCCCGAGCCTCTTCAAACTGTACGTGGCGGACACGCGCTAGTAAACAGTAGCTTCCGTGTCGGTAGCTTCAGGAGAGCGACTCCCTCTTTAGTGTTTGCTGAAGCAAACACTAAAAAGTGTTTAAAAAGTGTTTGCTGAAGCTGCATGACAAAAAGTACAGAGTGAAACACAAGTGCAGTCATAAAGACACGTGAGTGAATCTCCAAAGCTGAAATGAATTCATTGCTGGATCCTTTTTATTTTGTTTCACTCAACTTTTAGCCTCACTGATTGAATTTGAAGTTCCCCCGCAGAGGGCAGTTCCATTGCAGTTTAGTCAGTCTGAGTCAGCTTTGGCTTATGAAGTCATCACTGTACAGACACAAGAGACTAGGGCTGATTTGAGAACTTTATTCCAGGCAGTCTACCTTTTTTGCTTCAAACCGGAGAAATTACTTTATATTTATGGCTGCAACAACAGAACTAATTGAATCTCTGGACATTTTTAAAAGGTCAAATGATGTGAATTGGTTGAAGCTGATGATTTTTTAAATTAGGCTGAGATTAGTTTGAATGGAGATTTTAAGTCACCCTGTGAAAACTCTTGAATAATATTATCTTTGACAGTTTGGAGGGTTGGGTATTTGGAGTTTAAGCATTCAAAAAAAAAAAAAAAAAGCACTTTAACTGTAGAATCTAGCCTGTTTGTTCTCTCTTCACAATTCACGGATTTCCAAGCCTCTGCCGCACATTCATATTTTATTTTAGCCTATTTTACGTTTGCAACAGTTTTGGAAAATCCGCTGCTACATTTTTTTAGAGCAAGTCCGTAAGGTGAAAGACAGAAATCTCTAGGTTCAAAGAGAAATGCTGTTTCCTCACCGTTCTCCTTTGCGTACCGGGGAGGGGAATTTGGGATCCTGATGGAATCAGAAAGAGTGGATGTTTATGGATGACTTTTGTACCCGGTGCTGGTTCCGCATCTTGCAAAGGGGAGACAGAGGAAGGTCCTTTTGATTTAATGGGGCTGTACCTGCAAACCCAGAAGTCATTTCCATTTAGTAATCTGCTTCGGGGGTGGAATGAGAAGCAAGGCCGAGCCGACCTCCTCATACTACTTTCCAACGATGTGCTTGACCTCACTGTTGGGAAAGCGCATACAAGGTTAAGCAGGCATAAAAAGGATCACAGCAAAGTAAAGAACAAATAAATGAGAGAAAATGTTGAATTTTATTAAAAACCGTGAGCGTTTACCTCACGAAGATTAAATGCGTAAAAGAGCGAGTGGATGAACGCGCAACCCCGAATCACAAAATCTGTACTGGCTTTCAGTTCACGCGCCAGGACCTTGACCAGCTTATTAAAGCCGGCAGCCAGCTCCCCAGAGTGAGCAGCAGCACAACCGCAGGAGACCGTCAGCAATTTTTTTTTTGTACACCGTGATGCCCAGCGGCTTCCTAAATCACACCATCCCAAGGACACGAAGAGACTGCTGATGTGAACTGGAGAAATGAGCACAAGTATTTATTTGTTCTCCTCTCAGACCTCCTAATCGAAACAACTTTTATCTCAAGATTGTTGTGTCTGAAATGAACAGATCAGTGTGATGGATTCAATGACAGGGGTTTTAATGGTTGCTTGATGAAAATGCAAACGCCAGAGTGTTTACCTCCGAATTCTGAGGACCATTTGGAAGATCGCTAAGAAGGGCAGAGAAAAGCTGATGTCCATTTAATCTAGTTTAAACTACCCATCTGTCCAGCTGTCCATCCACCCATCCATTCATCCATTTATCCATCTTTAGAGACCTCTTAATCCCTTCCAGAATAATGGGGCTGCTGGAGCCTATCCCAGCTACTGTTGGGCAAAGGTGGGATACAACGAAGTGCTAATACCAAATGTCCAATAACTAAACTTTTATTTTAATCATTTTGTATGTAATTAAGCAAGTAAGTAAGTCTGCCTTCATTTTGTGAGTAAGTTTGTTGGGTTTTTTTTTTGCACTATCCTTTCTTTTTGAGGTTCAAGTTTTTGGGACCCCCCATGTGTTTGGCATTCCAAATACTTAGAACAACTCAGCTTTGAAGTAGATACAGTTTGGTGGGAGGGGGGTTCTTTTCTTATTTTTTCTGTTTCATTTTTGGACCGTTGTGTCTTTGAATTTTCTACAGGCAGATGAATGAAAGTGTCAGATTTAAAAACAGGAAGTTAACTAAGCGAACCAATAAACTTTGACGTTGCAGGTACCAAAACTATTCAGCCAGAAATAACTGTTTGGGGTCCATTCGACTGAGGATGACATCACACTACGGTAGCCCCACTTGGACAAACTACGTCGCATGGAGATCTGCTGGGGCTCTACATATTTTCATTTCCTGTTTCCTTTTGTAACTTAAAGTTCTTTTCCTTCATAAGTTGTGTCAGACGTTATTCTTTGTAGTGTTCATAGAGAGATTTTGCCACAACCCACTTTGTAAAAAGATCTGTGGCTGTAAGAATAAACCTGCTGCTCTACACAAGCGAACCGTGTCTCTGATCAGAGCAGCTGGAGTCTCGTAGCTTAGTGTTCACAGGCAGTGAAGGTGCTTTGTCATAGTGTGCAGTCCGGACAAGGGTTCGAGTCCGTATGGCTGCTGTGTGTGAGCGAGCTGCTGGACTCAGGAGAACCGTGTCTCCCTGGAGATTTGCATCTCCAAGCAGAGAAGCGGCTTTGGGACGGTGTGTGCGTTAGTGGAGGGGGCTTTTGAATGAACAGTCCTGAGAAACTGTGCAAATTGTCATGTGAATTCGTGTTATCAGTCAGGTCCAGACAAAATAAAGGCTGATGTTATTCCAGTTTAAGTTCATCCCTACTCTTAACTCTTCTTCCGGGTCCGTTCTGCCAATAATAAAGCACTGGGCGCACAGATTTAAAAAACAAGAAGTGAACATGCACTTAATAATAATCATAACAAAAATAAAAGCACGTTATGAAGTTAATCTCGCTCTATGTCGGAGCTCTTTTTGTTTACAATGGACTGCGTAAAATCTTCTTCAATGGTAGTATCGTAATTTGTCCAGACCAATCACTATCTGATACAGCATCGGACCAACGGACAGCCACAATGTGACGTCAGCATTAGTCCAAGGACCCTGAAGGACCCCAAACGGATATTGCAGGCCGAATAGTTTTGGTACCTACGTCATTCATGGGATTCTGAATGGAGTAGAAGGGTAGAAGTCACAGAAATAACTCTTGTATTTAGACTATTTTTGGCATAATTTCGGATATCTTATCATAACACTTAAGAAATTTGGCCAAATCATCCATTTTTGTTAAGTTTCAACCAAAGAGCTCCATTTTATGTACATGTTTCATTTTTTATTGCAAATCAATAGCAGAATGTGATTCACTCCATAGTTTAACTTTAATGTTTTTTTTAATTAAGGCCTCCTTGTGGAGAAATGTTAGGATTTATAAAGTCCAATTATGCTCTTTTAACCCATTAAGTTTTCCTGAATTGACAACAGTGGATTTTTTTTCTGTGACTAACTGCACTTGTTTTGTCTTAAACAAAAACTCTTAACATCACATTTGCATTTCATGAGGGGGAAAGGAAATGAAATGTTTCCAAGAAAATACATCGGTGCTTTCTGTGGCACAACCTTTTGATTTGATTTCATTAGATTTCATAGAACCATGTAAAAAAAAGTTTCTGTTTATGTTAGAAACCATTCAATGCTGTACAGCTTTCTCAGTACAAAATCTCTGCAGCGACATTTATATTTTGAAATACACTATTACTTTATATAATGGTGAATTTTAAAACATTATTATAAAAAAAGGATGATCTTTACATTGGGAAAAAATGAATTGCTGTATTATTCCACAATCCCTATAATTAACCAGATAACTTCTCATATTCAACTAGTAGATGTGTTTTTTGCACATTATTTCAGATGGGAGGGGTCAGTGTCTGATCACAGGGAGGTGGATGTGTACTTTTCACCCATAGATGGTAGACGACACCACTCCAGGTGTGGAGTTACTAAAAATGGACCAGGTGGGGGGACAACCTGGGGTTCAGATTTAGATGTTAGTGCCCCCACTGCATTCCAAGATGTGATTGTGTTTGGTAAGTCTGAGAGTAGTTGCTTTCTTATCCAACTCAGTATAGATCTCAGGTAAGCAGGGCTCTCCCTGAGCTCCATACAGGCATAGGGACCACTTTCAGTCTGGATTGGAGAAGCCAAGATCTTTTGCTGGGGCTGTTAGGGTTACTATGGCAACACCTTCCTCCTCTGTTTTGGGATGTGTGAGTTGTTCAGATCCATTGACTGTGTAAGAGAACTGGACAGACTGAGTGTTATATAGAAAATGGCTTAGTCCCTGTTCCAACAAAACAAGTCAATTAAGTTGCAATTGTTTTGCAATACAGCTGTTACCCTGCTGGAACCAGAAATCGCCAATAGGCAGTGATTGGTCCAAGTTTGTCAGCATTTCTTTGGCAACCACTCTCACCTATCAAGAATGAGCTTGTTGGAAGTCCCTACCACTGAAAGGAAGCTGGGTTTTTGGGGACCAGCGGGTACTTCCTGTTTGGAAAACAATGGGGGAGAAGATACTCACCCCAGTTGTCATATACAGTCGATGGGTAAAATGTAATGGAAAATATACCAGTAACACTTTTCTTTTTATAGAATTCTGGTTGTCACCACCTCAGCCAGATCTATTAAGAAACTTCTTGCTGTTTTCAGAAAATTGCCCAGTTCAGAAAGAACAGCCTTATGTTTGGACAGTCACTTGGTATGAATCCCCTAGAGGCTATTTGGTGAACTGTATCTAGATCAAGTCATCTTTATTCTTAAACAAGCTTCAACCTGGAAAGCATAAAAGTGCTGCTTGAATTAAAAAAACACCATAAAATTTAACTAACAATTAAAAAACTCAAATGAACTGATGAAATCAGAGACTGATTAACCAAAGACTGATTACAGATAACCAAATGAAGGTGATCTAGCTATGGCGTTATCCAACAGAGTATATCGATTTTTACTGGTTTGCTACAGAAACAAACTTTAAACAATTCAGACTCAACAGCTCTCACCACACAACAATATGTTGTAAAAGGTAAACATCCAACCATATGATGGGTTTCCCAAGATTAACTGTAAAATTAAAAAAAAATAAAGTTTGGAGGAAAAATGAACAGTGTTATTCTGGAATTGAAGGTCCACCTGCAGGTAGCCCCCCCCCCCCTCCCCGCCCCTGTTGGACAGCTGTCAGGCTGCATTTTTGATGTGATTGTGCTGCGCTTCATTATGCATGCCATATTGAACCAAACCAGAAGGTAATCATGGTGAATTAAATATTCATTGTTACACACGGCATCAGAAGCCACAAAGTGACCTCAGTTGAAACAATAGGAGACATCAAAGCCAGTAAACTCTGACGGCGTGCGGGGAATCTGATGGGGAAGCTTGAGAAACGGTCATCTTGTCCATAGATATAAACATCTACAGGATCCTACAGGTCCTTGGAAGTACTGTGGTGTATACATGAGCTCATTTAGCACACAACACCAAACAATTGATCAAGAAATCTTAGTTTTCATGTTTCAGAAAACATCAAAATGTATCCAAAAGTCATATTGTCAATTTTTTTTTCTTTTTTTAATCTCTGAATGGTCAAGGTTGTTGGTGCAATTAAAAAAAACTTGCTAACACTGAGCATAATAAGCCCATAAAACACATTTTACTCACACTGGCCACTTCATTACAGACATCTGTGCAATTACTTGCAATCATTAAGTCATTCACATTGCAGCAGCTCCTTTCATCTAGGTATTCCCACATTACAAAAATGACTCTGTAAAGGATAACAGGAAATAGGACAATAAAAGATTAGGAAAATGGTCATTTTATCACCAAATTAGTTTTTTGACCAGCGGCCGTACAGCGGGTGTGAAATCACTCACTGTTTTTTATTTGGCTGATTAAAGGCTGATTTTTCAGCTCCGTGGTTCCCAACATGTTGGACATCAAGAAGTCCATATGAATACAATTAAAAAAGGGGGAATTAGGAAGAATAAAGATGCTTGTTGCATGTTAAAACCTGCCCAGTAAGGCTGTTTGGGGCAAAGAGATCAACCTTCAAAAGCCACACTCATGTTTCTCTGAGATTTCAGCGTTTACTCATTTACATGAGATTGGGAGCCGGTTTGGCTTCGTGCTGGTTTGTGGCGCCCTTCTGTCCAGTGAAATCAGGGTTCGAATCCGGGCTGCTCACTGTTCCTTCATCCACCTCTGTGTGCTGGTTCCAAGCCCAGATTGTTTGAGAGGATTGCGTCAGGAAGGGCATCCAGCGTAAAACATTGCCTAATTAACCATGCAACTCGTCCTCAGAACTGAGGATGATCCGCTGTGGTGACCCCTGATGAGCTGAAGGAGAAAAAAAACTCATTTACATGAGATCCATACTTTAATGACAACTTCCAGTAAAATTTTGCAGTTACAATCAATCCATCTATCTAACCAACCAACCCAGCCCAACCAAAACCTAACTATCTCCAGTCAACCCCAGTCAATCTTTAGTTATGTAGTACTTGTCATACTTGGTAACACAAGGTGTTGTACACCAAGATAAATAATATTAAATAAGCAAATACATTTGAAGATACAGCCAACCACACCCACGCACAACATCACAACCCACTCCTTCAACTGATGGAGATAGGCATCGGCAACACTGCTGAGCACTGAAATAGTTAGTAGGTAGAAATGTGTGTGAATGTGACAGATGTTCCAAATCATGAGTGGAATATGTTAATCTTGCTGTAGATGTTCCTTCTTCTGGTTCTGTTGGAGGTGTATTTCTATTTAAGGGCATACAGTTGCAGTCTCAGTGCAGGGATTCCACCAAAAATCCATTGCTGCATACTGTTGATTACTTATACAAAGTTTTTATTTTTTAATTTTGCATTCTATCGACCCTTTCTACAACCTTGTGTATGAATGGGAGCTTGAATAATAAGTTGTATTAAACCGTACTCCAATGGCCTTGAAAGTTATTTGATCTCACTTCAATATTACATGTTCATATTGACAGAGAACAGAAAATGATCATCTTGGATTCCCAGCTTTAGAATATGCTACGGCTATAGAAAGCGATACCATCAAAAAGAGCAAAAAGATTTTTAACGCAGTGCTAAATCCATACAAACAGGAGGAAAAAGAGCATCAAAGCTATTTCAACTTGGTACTAACAAGGTTTTTTTAAGGATTAGGATCGCATATCCCAAAATCCCACTGCGTGGCAACCTAAATGTTTTTCGGCAAATTTAGCAGGTTAGTTGAGAGGCTACAGACGCATTTTTACACGCCGCGCTCTTATAGTTCTAACCTTCTTTTAATAATTTTTTTAAGTTCAGTTTTATAGAATCGCAAGACTTACATTTTGTGCAGGAATCAGAATGCAGAACACAATGAGATCTAAAAAAATTAAATAAAAATCTACAAAAAAAATCTAAATTGCACTGAAAAAAAAGCCCTAACAAGGGGAACTGCGATACAACGAAAAACACTATTGTACCAACCCAAGGAAGTCTTTGTTTTGTGGAATTGTTAGTAGTTTTCCTTTATTTTTATCTTTGTCCTCTTCTTTTTTCCCTCTTTATATTTGAAATGACAATAAACATAAAAGAAAGCCCACAAATATATCTTACAAACAGCACAAAAGGAGGAACATGCCAGCAGCCATCATCCCGCCAAAGTTTCATGGATTCGAGATCCATGACATCTGACCAATTTGATCCAATTACTGCGTATCAAGGTCACCTGGTTCCAACATGGAGGCGTCCGTAGTGAAAAAATTGCGACTCAATTGGCTTCAATTGGTTGGAACCGGAAGTAAGCCATTTTCTATAGATGATGTCACCCTCACTCGGTCCAGTTCTCTCATACAGTCAATAGTTTTCCCTCTTGTTTTTGCTGGGAAAAGACCTGCAGGTTTAAAAGCTGATGCAAAGTTGCCCCTTAAAGGACTAAGTTACATTTTGCCTGCTTTTAGTGAAACTACAAAGAAGTTAATTGCAGCCCTCGTGATATGAATCATCCCCACAGCAAGAAAATCTTTTTAATTTTCTGTCTGCCTGCATTTGTTCTGCAACATCTGTGCAGGTCTCCAGGTCCTCTTGGAGATGCAGCTTTTAAAACTACCCTGTTTCAGACAAGATTGCTCAACATACATCGTCTTTCTCCCATTTCCAATCAAATGTTTCCATCCACACATCCGTGGTTTAATCCCTTCTCTCTTCCCTTTTTTAAAGAGCCTCTTTTCTGCTTAATTAACTTTAGCTGGAGCCTGTTTGTGCAAGCATGCTATTCAGGTCATGAATAAACTAGGGATTGCAACTGGTTTCTTTGCATTCTGGAGACTGTTTCGTTTCTCAGTATTCATCCTGGCTTATTGGACTCATTGTATGCGGACGTGTGTGTGTGGGTGTGCATGTGGTTTCTTAATGAATAGAGAAATGCTAATGGTGGTAAAACAGTGATTTCTCCAGCTGATTGGGTGTAATGGATGGTACTCAGAACTCCTTCATAATTGATGAGGATGTCTTGTGGATGCCCCACTGCCTTCAGGCTCTGATGCTGGAGTGTGTGTGTGTGTGTGTGTGTTTGCTGAAGCTCTAAGTCTTGGGTGGGGCCTGCTACACCAGAGAAGTCCGCCTCTGTGTTTTTCTACAGCAGCTCCTGTCTATTCCTATTAACAGAAGCACGCTCCACCATCTCCATAATGCATGACTGTCTACTGCAGGGAAAAAATAGTGTCAGATTCCTTCATCGAATTGAGAGAAACCAAATGTGCAATCTAATTGTTTGCAAAAGAAAAATGAGATGATTAAATCTGTTTTTCATATCTTTCAGTGTGATTAAAAAGGGGTGTGGGGGGGGGGGGGGGGCATCACAGAGCTGCAATCTGCACAAAGCCGTTTCCACTGAATCTCCATGAGGTTTAAATGAATAGTGCATGTCGACAAATGGTGACTCTGAACGCTACTGGGGCTGTATGTGTGGTTTATTTAGAAGGGGAGTTATCCATCTGCAGCCCTTGGAAATATTTCATTAATTTAGCTCACCTGGAAACATAAGCCTCGTTACCACTGACCGGTACCGTCCGGTCCGGTCTGGTTTAGAATGATCCAGGTAATTTAGTTTGACTGTCCCCTTGCTTCGACGGTGCGTTAAACTAAAACAACAATGGAGGTCATCCAACAACTCCTTCTTTCCGCTTGGCTTTTGGTACTTCATATAAACAAAGCAATTAGGGTTTTTTTTTAGAGAAGATTACAGAAGGCGAAGAAGAATACAGCCGCTTTCTTGTAGATTTCTTTTGTCATAATGACCTTCAGCCATTCAATGGGTTTCAACAGTAGCTCCACCCTAACCGGTCCATTCCATTTTTCTATGGACCTACAATTATTGGGGACCAAAAAATGGTACGGCTTAGTCTGGCTTAATGGGTCAATATTGAAAATTTTCAAAATAATGGACTGTTCAGTACTGGACTGCACAGTGGATATTAGGCTTTAATGCACAAGGCTGGATATAGGCATAGGCAAGAGGGGTCAATGCCCCCCATTAATGCAGTGACCCTCCCCACCCTCCACCCCCCAAACGTGATGGCATGCAAAAATTCTCAATCTAAAAAACAAAAACAAAAATTACAACCAAAAATAAGTGATGGTCCCAAGCCTGGTAAATACAAAGGGTAGTGTCAGGAAGAGCTTTTAACATAAAAAAAAAATCAAATAGATTAAAAGAGAAGATATATGGACAGATAAGCTCATGCACATTTTAGGGGCTTGGAGGGATATGACACTCCAAACTCTCAGCACACTGAGACTTGCCCCCCTTGATATTCTACCTGCAGCTGGTACCTGGTACTGGCTAAATCCAGGGCTGTTAACGTGAACGACAAGGAGGAACAACAGAGGAAGCCATTGCTAACTTTATAATTCGCAGCAGGTAAAGTCTCAAATGAAAACACGGAACTTGAAGCCCTTGTGCTCTGATTCTCTCCTAAGGCAGGAAATGACAACAATTGGGCCATCTTGTCTGTTTGCAAACATGAAAACACACGTGTGAAGAAACCCCTGGGCGCCGCATTGGGTCTGTCATCACTAATACACAAACCCCTGCAGTTAAACGGGTCTTACTGTCTGTCTTTGCCTGCTTTCTGTCCTGTTTTTTCCCCTCCACTTTGCATTTTCTAGCTCCTTCGGCACTATTAGCGCTGTCTTGTTTTACAGTCTCTCCTCTCTCTCGTTTTTTCCATTCTGAAACTTTGATCATTCTTTGTAAACATCACAAAAAAACTAAGTCTGGAGTTTGCATTTGCATTCTTTGATACCCATTTTTGAAAGAGACCATAGGTTTAAATACATAAAATGACTGAAAGTAACATGCAGATACTTTTTGAGGTTCTTCTTTTTGAAATTCGATTTACTTTTTTTAACCTTTTATTTAATGCAGTTTGTTTGCAGCGATGTTCGGGGTAAAACACAAATAATTAAACTTGAGAACTACCTGAGAACAAAAGGAACACAGATTTATAATCGTTTGTGTTGTTGAGTTCCACGAATGTCTGATGAAAATTGTTAATTAAAAATAAAATAAATATTCCATTCTCTCCTTTTTTTCCGTCCGGTGTAAAAGAAATGTATATAAATATAGTTGATATAAATAAAGTTTAGCCTAAACTATTGAAGGTGTTCATACAAATACACTCCACGTGTGACAGAAGATTGATTGTACCCTAGTTGTAACAGTAACTTCTGTCCAACACAAGAGGCCTTCAGCTCTGATCTGTTTGCTCAGCAGCTGGACAGGACAAGTTTAAAAAATACAATTTAAAATAGGTTCAAATCTGTTGTAAAATGTTAGGTTTGATTGCAAAAAATTACAAGATGCATAAATCTTTAAAAGAATAACTTGCAATATGTTTCATATTTTAGAAAAACATATTTGAAGAAATGGTTACACTTTCTTGTTTTAAGAACTTAGTTCAGGACGCAGGGCCAAAGGACACTGTGTGGGCAAAGAATCTCTGGCTGGCTTTGAGTAGTTTTCCTTGATCTGGAAATGAAAACGTGTTCATACTGTTTGGTTCTGCATGATGTAGAAGGTACCTGCTGGTTTCTCTGCAGTTTCTTCAGAGGAACATCTGAACGCACAAAAGGGGAGATAGATTGCCAGTTGGACGGCGTGGCAGCTGCGTGTACAGCAGCTGCTGATGACGCCTGATTGCATAATAATGATTATGAATATCGTTGGCCTGTTCAGGTGTAAAGTTTCAGAACTTAATCTCAAGGAAAAACTCAATTTAGGAGAAAAAATGCTAAAATCTGCATAGTTGTGTTGTTTTTTTTAAAAAAAAGGAAAACTAATCTTCTTTGTCAGAGAGGTCTTCATCTCTCAAATCCAGACAACTTTAACTAGCTACTAAGAGAAAGAAAAACAAAGAGAAACAAAAGAGTCCTATATTTGGACTCTTTTGTTTCTGTGCCTGTTTAGAGTTGTGACTGTAAGGTCTCTGATGCCTTTCGTAATAAAGTGTTGAAGAACAAGTCCTACTGAGCCTGGCCGGTTGGTGCGCCACCTGCTGCAGCTAACAAGTACTGGCAGTCCAAGTGACCCTGGCAGCTATGGAGGCAAAAACTCAGCAGGGAGGAGTTTGGTGAGGTCATAGAGAAGGACTATTGGTTGACCATAAAGAGATTCTGGGAAACCGTGTGACGTCTGAAGAGGAGGAAGTATACATAAATATAAATAAGGACATAGTTTCTGCAGAGCGTGAGCAGTTCAACTCAATTGAACTCTGAGCCGTGACACAGAGCAACCCCGCCCCCCTTCCCCTTACTGTTGCTGAGAGCTTGGAGCAGATAGCTTGTAGCCCACCCAGCGTCCTTGTCACAGGTGCAATCTTTTTCACATTTTTTCCTCTCTGCCTGGTTTACAACCATTTTAATAAAGAAAAACTAAGAAATGCGCTTTTGAGCTTAATTTTCTTTATATTTGTCCTTAGTCAGAAAAAAATGCAACAAGAACCAAAGACACCATTTTCATTGGGGTCTTTAATATGTATGGGTTTTTTTTTCAAAGAAAGAATACAAAATCATTTTTGTTTTTAAAAGTAAAACTGAAGAAAAAATAGCAGAAATATATGTTTTGTTACATTTTTTCTAAACTAAAATCATTGTCATTCATTAGTACGACCTGTTCAGTTGTACGTTTCCAATCTTTGTTGCCAAACAGCAGAAGACATATTCCCAGCTCTTTATTTGAAATGCGGAAATGCGTAGTACTGTAATTCTTTTTAAAAGCCTATTTAGCCATCCTCTCTACCCCCACCTTAAAGAAAACCAGGAAATCCAATGTAAAGTCGTTTGTGGCTTCATGTTTTGTCTTTGTAACAAATACACAGTTTAGCTTAATCTGTTTTGTTTCATTTAGTTTAGTTTAGCAATTACCTATTAAATATATGACTGCATGTTTATATACAATTACCGGTATGAAGCCCATTGACAAAACTGTTGTTGTAATTTTGGGCTATATAAATTAAATTGAATTGAATAGATGACTAAAGGAACAGATCATTCAGAATTTCATGCACAGATGCAAAGGGTTCCAAATGACTCATTGGTTTATTTTCCTCTTGAATTTATAATTACTGAATGAAAAGCTGCAGAAGCAAAGCTAAATTAGCCTCCAGCCGTACAGAAAAGAGGACATTTTCAGTAAGGTCACTGACCCAGTGTGTGAGAAACAAAAGCCCGTTTTAAGAGGAAAGAAAAGGAGTGCATGCTTTTTGTTATTTCAAACTGCAGTCTGTAATTTCATACTTGAATGAAAATTATGCCGAGTAAGCAGCTTGCATTGTTTAGAGCGTCTGTGGGTCGGCAGCAGCAGTGTTGTGTATTATAAAGTGCCACAGTTTTACACAAAAAGCACTTTGGCAAAAGCTTCATAGCCAAGAGGGAACAGAGAGTGTGAAAGCACTAAGGTAGAGGCTGCTGATTCATTGATGGAAAAAAAGAAGTGAGGCAAATAGATGAAGACGATGATGAAGACAAAGACAGTGGATGGGAAGAAAAATACTGCACAACAAAACAAAACAATAAAAATAAAAAGTTCTACAAAATGATAGTTGCAATAAAACGATTTAAATCTGTTAATCTTTTAACACCAGACACATTTAGAGGAATTTCAGCAAATTCTAAACCGGAGCAACAGTGGAATGCATCAGTGCAAAGCTTTTCACCACGTCGGAATCCGCTGATTGTCGACGACTGTGTCAACGGTTGAAGAGTTGCGATAGATCACAGAGTGTTAGTTCTTCAGGTGTTGCTGGTAACATCCCCGGCGTTAATAAAAGGACCTGTGTACTGACATTAGCGGCCAGAGCAGTACTCCTTGACTGGAAGTGGAGGTCCCCCTCCTATCGCTCGAAAAAAAACTTAATTTGAACTGGCGACCCTAAGAGCTATGTACACACCGGGCATGTGTGGCATGCGCTTTCAGCATGCAATGTACACACTGAAATGTCGCTAGCTACAGTTGGAAGAGGCTTGGTGTAAAATGTCAAAGTGGTGCAACTGCTTCAACAGCTCTATTCTGATTTATGAAAGATTTGCTGCCATAGAATTCCAGCCAACATGATCAGCTGATTCTGACAAGTAGAAAAGGGTAATTTTGCATCGCCGAGGTCTAACGACACAAAGCTGCTTTTCACCAATTCAGATTTATGTTAATTGCCTAAACAATTGAAGGAATGTAAATACCTCCTATGGGGGACGTTAAAGATCACCATCCAGTGTAAATCTGTCTGTTCTTTTCTGAATTAAAGAGAGTCGATGTTGTGCGCTTGCTAGGAGTTGGTTAAAGGAAGAAAATAAACTTTAGTTTTTGCCTTTTTCTTTTAATCTTTTAAGAGGACGACAAATGGAGATTTTAAGCAACAAGACAAAAGTCAGATATGGACCGAAAACATGGAAATGTCAGGAGACTGATAAGGATCAAAACTAAAAGTTTGAATTATGATAAGGTGAAATTGGGAGCTAAAATTGCGAAATGACATCAATTCTGTCTTTATTTATTTATTTATTTTATTGTCTACGACAACACTCCCGTTCTGGGTTCTGCTTTCCAGACAGACATCAAATTTGTTCGCCAAATGGTGAACTGCCTTCATGATCCACTACCTCCCCTTAAATTGAATCTGCCCTGCACCTTCCTCTGCTGATAATGATAGGAAATAACTGTGTCAGGTTTGAAATTAAAGATACAAATATCCACATATACGGCACTGACACGTATATATATATATATGTGTGTGTGTGTGTGTATGTAGCACACAAAATGTTTCCTGACTCGTCTGTGGAGAGTAACATGATCAGAAGTGATCGGGGTGAACTGAGTTTAGATTTTACATGTTTCAGAGTCGTCATATGGGTGCATAGAATTCTCTGCACCAGCTGGCATTGCTTGTTATAATCGACCGCCCCCCCCCCTCCAAAAAAAAAAAAAGAAAAAAATTTGAAACTCATCTAAAAATAAAGTTATTTCTAATAATGACAGAAACAGCTGCAGGTGTAAAGCCACTCTGCTAGACTCTGTGTAGGATGATGCAGTCATGAACTAATCTGCCCATACCGCTTAACTCATAAAAGAAAAACCTCACAACTGTCATTGCAATAGCTTTAGAACAGACAGATGTAAAAAAAAAAGAGTCCTTTAGAACTCATGTTCAGAAAAACACAGAAGAAAGCAAACTAAGAGAAAAAAAGTGAACGAAATTTTTAATTATGAACTACAAACCCAAGATAATTCTTTGAAAGATGACAACAGGTCAAATCAGTAGTCAAGAAATGATTTGTACCTAAGTTTACCTTTTTTCTAAAAACATCAGTGTTGGAATACAAATAATTATGCAAAGCTAAAACTCTACATTATGCTGTATTGTCATTTTTACTGAGATAAAACAACTCTTCATAGAATGAAATACAAATAATATCTCAAAAATAGATACTATTCTGTGTTTTAATTTCTTTAAGGTCCATTTATTACATACACATCTTCATATAAGTAAATTAGTGTCAAATAGTTTTTTTGTATATACTTGAAAAGAGCTGTTTTTATTTTATCATATCTATCAATTGAACACAAAACAGTTAGATGCTTAAATTACAAATCATAAGCAGATTAAGAAATATTTGCTCACTTTTTGTGTGGATTTCCAAAGTCTCATTGAAAAACTGCGTGGGATGTATCATGGTATGGGCACAAGCTAAAGACAGAATATCAACAAGAGGCATGATCCCTGTGCATTACCACAAAACTTACCAAAATGAATCACTTATACAAAGCAGGTTTTACTTTTATTTATTTATTTTTTTTAACTCTACCTTGCACCAATAGAGGTGGACTGTTCTCGTCCTTTTTGTCCACCATCATGAAGCTCAAAATAACATGATCCTGGAAACACAGTTTGACTCTAGAGATGTTGTTATGGACAAACATTCTTTGATGACACATTTAATGGAGACCTGGTTGAAAACATCTGAAATTGAGTTTTACTGGAGGTTTAAATCAATTTTTATGAAAATAGGACATTGGGAGAGAACTAAAGTTTACAGCTCTGTTGACCATTTGCTATATGGACACAATTTAGCTCCAATTTAAATCAAAATGCCTGATAAAAAAATCATACACATATTGAACATAAATCAAAATACATTTCCATGGGAATCCATTTTGAACATTGAGCTGCAGCCTGCCCCCAGTGGTTTTTGGTGGAGCTGCAACAAATTGATACATTTAAGGAATTTAGGCAGGAACGGTAGGAACTTGAGTGTGACGCCTATGAGGCGTCAGAAAACATTACATTATTATTAATTGACAGAAAAAAAAGGTTGTGCAGCTCGTGTTTCTTTCTACACTTAATACTCCAGCAGGATTTTTCAGGGACTCGGCCAAGAACAACGAGCTGACACGGGTTCAGAAGCAAGTCATCCGTGATTCATGATAAAACAAATAGAGAAAAGCTGTGAAATCTTGATTCCTGTCTGTATTATGAACCACATGACCAAACTCTTTGTCGATGGTTGTTAAACTGATTCAGTTTTTGTCACATTTTTCCGTTGTCCTCTATTTTCTATCTTAAAGTGGACCAATGTAAAAAAAAAAAACCCACAGTATTTGCACATTCTGGTCTGCACAGCCAGAATTTGACACTGTAGAATTCAGAGGGAATCCTGCAGAAGACACCAACCTTGTCTGAACACATGGGTTCTATCGTTTTTTTTTTGCAGACCAGAACTGCTGTGGGGGGACCGTGCAACCTCTGACCATGTGTGCGCTGTCATTTCAGACGCGCACAGAACACTGAGGAGTTGTAGATCAGTTGAACAAGGGGGAGGGGGACCAAGCTTGTGTGAGTTAGGCAGCAAAGGTACTTTTGGATTTGTCTATATGTGAGAGAGAACAAGTCATAAAGACGTTGAATGGGATATCATGTCGTTCTGCAAAAAGAGATTCTGTGTGTACCAGGTCCTGTCAGTCAGTTTGTTTTTTCATTCAGGAAGCTATCTGAAAATAGTAAGATGGCACTTCTTAGAGACCCACTCCGTTTGTCTTTTGATCTATCATATAGTCTGCTGTTTTAATTTGTGATTCTGCCATTTTTAGCCAAAATCAAATATACCACAGATGGATAACTTTTATATTGTATATACAGCACATATATCATGTTAAAATTGCTTAAGTGCCGCACAAATCACTAAAGAATTACATATAAACAGCGCAATAATCAGGCATGGTTTATGTTCCACGTAGATTTACGTGGTCGTTGCGTGGTTGATGCGTACTTGTTCTCTGGTTTTAACGTGGTTCATTTCTGATACAACTGTGCAAATTTCACATGTAGAACCACAACTTTTGTCACTTTCCACGTATGTTCACCTATGCAATATGCGCAAAATGTAGGTCGTGGTTGTGTGACACGGCCTTCACAAGGATGTCTGCAACCTCCCTTAACAAAGACAGTGGAGTATTTGCAGTTCTGTGGGAGGAGTGTTGTTTTCCGCCTTTAAAGGTGGCCAACTAGAAAGTAATACTTGCAAATTTTAAGAGACGTGATTTTGGATCTTTCTGCATCAGCAGCCTATCGTTTGTAAACACACTGTGTACATACAACACAGCAAAGGCTGGGATAAGAAGAATTCTCCATCTGTCTCCAGCTGTCCAACACACAAAAAAAAGACTCACACACAAACAGAAAGACACATGTCGGGAGTACAGAGCGGGCAGCGATGCGATTTTTACTTTGCTGCAAACACAAGATATGACTAATCACTTTTACGAGCCAGCAGTCTATTCCAGGCCAAGAGAGCCTATCGCTGCATAATCAGTGGAAAGGCAGAGAGCAAGGGAAACTCCTGTCACTAGATATTCGGCTGGAACCTAATATTTGCATAACTGCGTGTCAGATAAGGGGCAACCGTTACAGCGCGCCACAGACATAACCCGCGGGTATGCAGACAGCAAGGCATTATGGGGGCTGATTTGGACATGTGTGTGTGTGTGGCGATTGCAATAAAGATGGGGAGCTGATGCGGAGGACTGAAAAGCGACTGTAGGGGAAAGTGTGACAGACTTTCCATGCACTGAAAGTATTTCTGTACGTGGCTTCACAGTGAATAATGAGCAGTTTATGACATCAGTTCTGCCTGACGTGGAAGAAAAATACCCAGAGAAGGCACGGCGTACGGTTGATAGTATTGTGCCGAAACACTTTAGCAAGCCTTATAATCGTAATCCCCTTAGCTCATTATGTTTGTTTTACGCTGAAAAGCTGATCTTGGCTTTCAATCCCTGAACTGCTTGAATGAAAAGAAAGTAAAAAGCAAAAGTTTAGTTGCAATAAACTTTTTTTGGGGGCTTTTTCTTTTTAGTTTCACAGAAAATAAGCGTGGCTGGAAATTATCAGCTTTCAGCATGTCACCTCCTCTCTCAGTATGCAAGTGCATGATTCCGTCTAGACAATGGCAGACAGGCAGCTGCCTGGAAAACGCGCACACGTTCTCACCACAAACACATTCTGTCGCTTTCTTCCCGAGTCGCTTTGCAGGACCAACATTAATAGATACGTTTGTCTGGCTTATCAATCACGTAAGATGAACAGGAAATCGATTTGCACAGAGACATCTGGAGGAATGTGACACTTACATGTCATCTGGGCTACGCAAATTCCCCTCCCGAGGGAGGCGGCTATCTGATCGCTCCGATTTTTCTGTGATCCACAGCTGCCTTCAACATACTGATTTTTTTTGTCATCTCCGAGGATTCTGGGTTAAGATGCCAGAGTTGTGGTCTGAAACATTTGGTTTGAAGGGAAAATTCATCCTTTGGAAGCCTCTGAGATTGAAAAAATGTTGAATACTTTCAGCAGACTGTTAAAGTTCCAGTGTGATCATCTTTTGATCTATTGTAACTGTGTACCCAGTGGTCTTTTGATTATGATCATATCATTTTTAGCCAAAATAAAAAAATTGTCGTGTCATTTTCTAGAACATAGTTTCCGCAGTGCGGAAGTAGTTCAGTTGAAACTCACCTCTGAGTTGTATACGAAACTGTTGAAAAATTTCCCATTTCCATCATGTGTCTGTGTCTCTCTCACTATCCTACAGCCCCTTACAATCCCAATATAACATTAGCGGTACAACAAAAATGGCGAGTAATATTGGATGAGGAGAATGAAGAGGTACATGGTTGTGATGAAGTATCGATACCCGTCCATCCCCAATATGGCATAGACTATGCTATTAAGTTATCGATTAATAGTTAATAAACATGAAGTGTGCATATTTTTGGTTATTAGGTGAGTTACTCCAGTGTTTTGTGTTGAACCCCCCCCCCCGCCTACAGCATATTGAATGAACTGTTCTATCAGTCACGTGACCAGAAGAGCCACAAGATGCATTATATGCATTATATATGCACTATATGGACATATTTTACACCTGTTGATAAAACTATAACCAGGTGTAAGCTGTGGGAGTTCACACCTGACTCTTGGGTTTTGGCTTCCCAGAGCAGTCGTACAGTTACATGGAAGAAAAAGTGATCCCATGAAATAAGAAACCTTTGCTTTGGTGGAAGGCATGTAAGTGGGAAGTTCCATTATTGAGCAAAGTAGCAAGGAAATATCTCTGAACTGTTGCTAAATATGTTTTACTAACTTAAAAATGTTAAAAATGTTAATGTTTCCACAACCCGATGTAAAGCTATAAAGACAGTGTGCACTTTTTTTAAGGCTGAGTGTAGTGCTGGTGCATTGGAGCCCAAGGGGTTAATTTCCCAGGGGATGCACTGAGCTTCATGTGGTTCTTTAGGCATGACTCTTAACCCTACTGCCTAACTATGTAGCCGCAAGGGGCCTAAGTCTGGGTCTCCCTGTGCCGGTCCCCAGCCCGCACAAGATACAGTTTTGTATCAGGAGCAGATTTTAGTGTGAAAGTATATTTTAAACCACCTGTGCAAATCAGTGAAAGCTGTGGGGACTCCTGAAGGGATATGACGAAAGGTGAACATGACTCTATTTGTCTGCAAGTGGATGCAAGTTGGAGTGGTACAAGGCTGCCGATTGTCACTATACTACAGGATTTTTCTGACGGCATTTTCTCATCTGCTCTTGATTCTCAACGATTTGAATGAAAACATACTCAGAAATGCCATTTTCAGCTTAATTTTCAGTCCTTCATCGTCAGAAAAATGACACAAAAACATTACTTTCAAATGTTAGCGGTGCTGCCTCTTTCTCCTCCCGTGTTTTTGCTCACTTCCGAGTCCCCTCAGCCACAGAAGAGCGTGCGGCACATCCTCCGTCGCAGGCCCCAAACGTGGCATTTCGAGACACACAAAGGCGGAGGGCGAACAATAATTAATGAGACAAAACTTCCCTGTTTTGTCGACAACAAAGCCAGCGGATGAAAGGGGAGAGAAAAACATCTGGAAACTCAGATGAGGGCCTTTCCACTGAGACTGAAGATAAAAACTCTGGGCTAAATTAACAAATGTTTGATAAGGCGAAAAAAGAGAAAAAAAAATCCTCAAAGAAACACATTTTTGACTGGGGAGGGGCCTCTTTCAGTGGGACCCCTCCAATGGGTTGAAGGTTTTCATCACCAAACAATCAAAGAGAATTTGCAAGCAGCGCTTTAGAACAATCTGTGTCTATATTTAGAGAAGGAAATGAATCCACAGGCACAGGCAGTAATCAGATAATTAGGAAAGCAAATTAAAAAAGACAGATACACTCTGCTTGCTGGAGGCCATGTTTAAATGCTACTTTTTTCCCTCCTCTTTCTGCATCTTTTCTTCTTTCTAGTCCGTAAAAAGCTCCTGTGTCCCTTTACACCTTAAATTGCATCAGCACAATCAATACCAGGGGGAATTTTCACAGCACTTTACTTCCACAGATTAATGGATTTGTGTCTAGGTGGATTTGCTTTTTTTTTTTTGCTTTTTTTTCTTAAACTTCTGCACAAGAAAACTATGGTGGTATTCTGATCATGGTGTGTTAGTATGACCATGGCCTGCAGCAATATTTCCTGCATGGTTTGTAGGAGTTGGGGGATCAGAAATCATGGCCTCCAGCCTCTGGCTGAATGTAAAGATTTGCTACAGTATATGTTATATTCCTCTTCCCCCTCCCCCAAAAAGCTCAGAAATACAGTATAAGCTCAAGATGTTTTTCTGTGTGTGTAGTCTCTTCTCTGACCAAGGTACAGACAAACTGTAACACATGACAGATGAGCTATAAAGTATTTCATATTTAGATGAGGCGGGTTATGGTTTAAACACCTACTTTGATCAAAATCATTGTTTTGGTGTTTTTAACTTGTTCTTGTGGCATTATTTCTGATGATGGAGGCCAATTTAAGCCTAAAATTGCATTTGTGGATACGGCTACATAGCTTCAAGATTGTGCACCATTTTTGGTGTACCAGTAATGTTGTGTTGGGGTTTTGAGGGGCTGTTAGATAGCAGGAGGGCGTATAAAAAGATGGATGATGGGAAATGAAAGCAGGCTTACTCGACGTCAACAGTCCCACCCACAACTCGATGGTGAATTTCTAATGAACCACTGCCGCTCTTCAGAGACAATGTGCTAGAAAACGAGACTGGTTTCATAAAACAATGGAACCCAATGGCTGACTCAGCCTTAAAAGTTGAATTGTTGGGTTAAACCAGCAAATGGTTCCTGAGTTTAGCTGTGACGGCAGCTCATTTCTCCCGCAGAGGAGGAGTCAATGTGGACAACAGATTTCACACAAGTGTGTGACACTCAGGATGAAATATGAGGTAATATGAGTGTTTGTGTGCATATGATTCTTTTTATGTCTAGCATCAAAGTAAAACGCATTGCACGTATAGATTCCCTAAAGACATTTGGCTTATGAATTTATTTATTTTTTTCTTATAGGTGGTTTGCAAATTTAATTTGTAATGTGTATGTTTTCTGTGGTGACCTTTCTAGTATTTGCCACATTCTAGATGAACTCTATCAATGACTTGAACTGATAAAGCAAGTTTACTCCATTATTTATTGTCTTAAAGGGCTTATATCATGCTATTTTTAAGCTTTCTATTGAAAATAATATCCATATATATGATGACATATTACCTTTGGCACACTAAAGAATGAATCTATATGAAATATTACTTGTTTTCCTGAGCTGTTTTCCAACCCGAAAGTAAGAGGACTCAATCTCTGAGGCGCCGCCTTACGCTCTTCATGGGTGCCGCCCATTTCATGACGTTAATTGAACGCATCAAGCAGAGATGCTGGTTGGCCCTCAGTTCTGTCGCTCAGCCTGTCGTTGGAAAGTTTGGACCAATGGGGTTCAGCTATGGGCCGCAAGAGGGAAACCCTTGTGCTATCCTAGGCACTTTAAGATTGGGAGCTGGGTCATCTAGACCCACTAGACAGTGCGCTGAACCTTTTTTCTTCAATATTTTGTGATCTTCACTGGTGTCCATGGATTACATGAAATCATCTCCACCTTTATCCACCTTTGTCATGGTAGGGATAACATGTCAATGTAAGGGTGGGGTCATAGGATAGCACAAGGGTTAAAAGAGGTTAAGTCTCTGTGCCTCAGTGTGGGAAAGGGACGCTATATGATGCTGTTGCTAATAAATTATGATTTCCTACAATTAATGCGACTTCTGGTGCTGCATGGTTTTGCTGATGGTCTTGTCTGGTTGATACGTGGTGAGTTTAAGCTTCATGCAGGCGTTGAGACTTTTATCTGTTAAATGTGATCGTAGGTTGGTCTTAATGGTCTGTAGATGTGAGAAAGACTGCTTACATGCATACGTGGAGCCAAACATTGTCAGTACAGCAATACTCACACGCTGCAGCAGTGTGTGGTATGTGATGGGCAGCGCCAGAGAAGGACTAGTCTAATGAAACTTTTTTTTTTTTTTTTATTAAAGATTTGTCTGCAAGCCAGATGTGGCCATCAAAAGAGTCGGATATGGCTCGCGAGGCATGGGTTCCTGACCCCTGGTCTATAATTTCCATAAGTAACAACTGTGACGCCCCCCAGCAGGCTTCATCAAGACCGCAGAGAACAAAGTCCTGCAGAAACAGTGAAAAATGCACACATCCTTTATCATAACCACTCAGTTTTTCTAGTGTGCACATTCAGTTTTAGGTTACAGCTAAACAGGGGTGAAACTGAAGGGACTCGGCTGTACCTGTGCCTCCACCTGTGAGTGCCGTGACCTTCTTGGTCGGACATTCACAAGCCTCCATCTGCTTGGGCACCTGTGCCTGATAAATCCCAACCTTCAACTGATTATCCTTTTGGGGTCCAACCAAGGTTGAACAAGATTCTCCAAATATTTTGTGAGGTGTCCAGGAGTCAAACGACTGTAATACGGGCACAAATCCTTTTACCATCCAACAAAGGTAAATTCTGTCAAATTTCCAAAGATTTCTTAAGGCAAAAAGGGGGTAAAAACATAATACTTACAAGAGTCACCAGCTGTGGTCATTGCGGTTCAGCATGCTGCCTGTTTTCCAACTATACCGTACCTCTTCAAGTGTTTTGTGTCAAAACCTGGAATCACTTTATTGAGTTTATAAAGCAGGTGAAGCAACCCTGTTTAAAGGTTGGTAGGGGCCTCTCTCTTTGGACCATTTCCTGTCCAAAAACCACCTCAGAGATCTTTTCTTCTGTTCCAATGGGCATTTGGGCCAGCAACATTTACACAACATTGCGACCAGAACATAATTTTTTGGTGTCCATCAATTATAACTGTCCATTATCGGTTAGTAATGGACACTCTGCAGCCAATCAGAATTGAGTACTCGGACTATAATATGTTTTAAATCAAAATGATCCTTATTTGTATTTACAGTTTGGTAAACTACTTTTATTTCTAGATTACAAAAAATCAGATACTGAGATTTTGCTGTCAAATAAAACCATATTTGCTTTTATTAGTTTTTTGCTTTAATATTTTCAAAGTTCCAAGTTTAGAGTGATGTACTTGGATACTAGATAAAAGTGTACTTGTATTTAGGCTTTGCTGTCTATCTATAAAACGTGATTAATTTTTTCTTTTTTATCAATTTGACAGAGCTTACCGGAATTTTTTTCTTTCTTTCAAACTGTTGGTTGACTTTGACTGAACAAGCGCTCCTTTGCTTCCTTCCAACTCGGACTGCGTGCATCAAAAAAAGTGCATTCTATTTACTGTTCCTATGTTGACATTTGAGAGTTGACCTTTGAAATCAAATGGTGGCGTAGGCAGGGACCAAGGATGGCATTAATGAGGGAATTTGGCGCAGAGTGTCGATTTAAAAGTCCATTAACTTCGCAGAGCTCTCTGCATACCAACTCCGCACTGTGTTTTTCCCCAGTCTACCGCAGCTAATTGCCATTCTGGGTAGGAAAGGCAATAAAAGTTCCCGTTTAGCCATGCGCAGAGGTTCCTTGGGTGCACCTCTTGATGCATCAGACAATATAAGCTTTTCTCTGAATAAATAAGACAAAGTGGGAAATGGCTCCACGGGGCAACTGACCCTGCATGCTGAGTGTGATAGTTAGTAACAGATATTAGCAAGAATATCCCCTCAGTGACAGTAATTTTGTCCCTTGGCATCAGAATAGGCCATCCACAGCAGGAAACACACCTCTGATTGGGCAAAAACAACAAATAGACAACACTGATCAATATTTCAGTGTGTGCTCTGATGAAGTTCTGACTGATGAGTTTAGACAGAGGAAAACCTGCAAAAAGTCTAAAGAAACTTCTGTTTACCGGTACTTTTTTTTAAAGCAAGATGGGCGTAAACAATGTACTTTTATGTCTAATTTTACTGACCTGGTTACAGTTTTGTGAGAATTTATACCTGTAAATATCAATCTGTTAATATAGTAACACATGAATAAAATAGGTTAAAGCTAAGATTAGAGAAGAAAGTCACTTTGTTTTAAGACTAATTGCTTAAATGAAGAAAAAAGAAATCAGGGTCATCGAAAGAGACTGATGAAAATCTACCATCGTTAATTATATAAAGTGAAAAAGAGTCTTCATTTTATCAGTATGAAGACACATCTACACAACAGAGGTCATCTTGGCTAAAGCAATCAAAAGTAATTTTACTGTCCTTAAGTTGTTTTTTTGTTTTTTTAAAAAGCTCAGTAAATTCCTGAAAACTGTTTGTGTACTGTATTTGTTTTGCAGTATGGTGCACCAAACTATAAGGTACACTAGCAATAAATGGTCTTTTTTTTAATAATAATGTCAAATTAAAAGCCCAGAGATAAGTCAGTCAGTCATTCTTTATCAACTGCGTTCACAGTAACTCTAGAACTTGCTTGTAACACGATACACGTTACTCCCAACCTTGTTTGCAACATAAAATAAAATAAAATAAAATACAAAATACTGCTAAAACAAACGTTACTGTGATTACACTAACTTAACCTTGTTAGTTATATGTAATAAAAACACTGTCTGATACTGCTACGTGTTAGCCACGTTAGCATATTTACAATAACATCCAACTGTGGTAGCAAATTATAAAGAGAGTCAGAATGGCATTTTGATAGAGAACCGTGTTCCCCTCAAAATTGTTTCTACCTTAGTAAGCAATAGAATAGAATAAAATGGAATAGATCTTTATTTACTCATGCCCTAAACAAAAAGCTATGACTAAAAATAATAAATGATACATAAAAAGTGCATTATCCAGTATCTAAAATAGAAAATTTTAATTAATTTGTTGCCAAATAAAAGTGCAGAGCCAGAAGTAATCCATGTGTAAGAGACTTTGTCGTTTTTTCAATAGAAATCAAGGCTTGTAGGTATGTCTTAAAGTGTGTAAAATACGATAATTCCCTTACTGCCCGACCCACCAGAATGGGAGGATTCAGCTTCTTATGTACTTTGTCACACACATATACACACTCACACCTACACAAGCACGCACACAACCAAACACACACACACACACACACACACATATACTTATTCCAGCCACTTGATTGTGGCGCTCCATGTATTCTTTACCTGCCAGCATCTTACATCCTGCAGTTATGTGCTGGATTGTTTCAGCCTCTTTGCACAGCCTACACCTATATATATATATATATATATAGATATATATATATATATATAGATATATATATATATATATCATATAGTATATATTATATATATATATATATATATATATATATATATATATATATATATACTATACACACACATATATATATATATATATATATATATATATCTATATATATATATATATATATATATATATATAACACATAGACGCCTCTTGATGCATCAAACCACTTCTGCTTACTTACCACAATTTAGCATCTACATCTACAAGTGTTTTTTTCTTTTTCATTGCTGGAAATAAATTCAAGCATCAAGAAGTTTAAGACTCCTAATGGTCCACAGTCCTCCCAGTTTGTTATGTGTATGGGTATTTTTAACCAAATTTTAGAGATTTAAGCAAGTCCTGTAGATGTTTTGTTAGCCTGATGTTTGACCCTGTAAAAACTGATCTAGATGTTTTCCCAAAACAACAGAACGTGCCTTCCAACATGCTTGAGATTCGATAAGCTAATCACTACATTAGTGGAAAAAAGAAAAATGTCGGCAGCTGAAACATAATCATCCATGCCGTCAATATCCAATGGGAAACTCAGCACTATCTGCCTAATTAATTCCAGGTGATTATTGCAGACGACAGTGTACACATTTGTCATTTCTTAAGACATGTAGAAATGACTTATATCTTTATTTTTGACCTATATTCAAAAACATATTGATTGGAAAGCTGCAACATTTACTTTATTCATGCTTTCCTGCTCATGCTCAGATTATTTTCCAATTAGACTGTTTAATCATATAGATTAGATTAACCATTAAAACCTTAGTAAAATACTCTAGTAACACACAGAAGCACACAGGTTCGGGTGGTAGCTGTCCGTAGTGCTGAAAAGGCAGGCTTATCATTTCCTCTGGGGCCCGCGGTGTGCACGTGTGTTTGTCTTAAGGTTCTGAGACACTGCCAGCTCTTCCTGTCCTTGTTTTTGCCCTGAAGGCAACCCTCCGTTTCGCCCTCACTGAGGGGATGCTACTTGTACAGAAGACACCCCCCCAATCCCCCACCTCATTCCACCAACAAGACTCCCAACAACAAACAGCAAAACACTAGTTTCCACTCGGCTGCACCCACCCCATGTCTCTCCTGCAAAGATGTAAGGTGAATTGTTTCTGGGAATTTGCTGTCAAGTTTAAGTCTTATCATTCCAACTTTGTTTTTAATGTGTGCAGAACATCCTGGGGGAGTCTGTTCCAGTTTTTCTCCTTTTTTTAAGAAGCATCTGTATAATTTCTAAAAAAAAATTTTTCAATGCTGAGAATGAAGTCATTTTCCTGGAAATCCACATTTTTAACAGACAGCAGGAAATTGCTCAGAATAGATGACATTCAGCCCGCATTCTATCAAGATTTGAGAGTGTCTCTCCCATCGGTAGCAGATGTTTGCCAATCACAGTCTCAATACTGCACCCTGCTCATGCAAAACTGAGTGAACCATTCCAAACAACATTCCAACATCCCCATTTGTGTTTTGGAACTGATAGGATTCATAAGAGAAAAATAGCCCTTCAGGGGACCTTTGAAACAGAGGATATGGGACATAAAAGAGGGGAACACAAAAGAGGGCCTGTCATGAAAGCTGAGGATGTTGCATAGTAAGGAGTTTCTGTGACTGCCAGCCAAGGTTGTAGCTGCAAACGTCTTTCTTTTCCTAAATGAAGTTTGGTTTTCTCCTGCTGCAGCTCCTTCTCCAATTCTTCTAAATGTAAAACACTGAGAACGATGAGAGTGAGGAGTAATTAGACTGTTTTTGTTGGTGCTGTGTCTTCCTTCCGAGACCATCTGCCGTCACGAGCAGAAGCCTATTCCAGATGAATAATCCTTTTGAAGCAAAGGGATTGGTGAATCAACATTTCTGACTATATCCTTCTCACAAAAAAAAGAAGAAAACAAAAGAATTTCTGAAGCGGTTTCTGAGGAAAGTTTCTTATGGAAAACAAAAAAGATTGCTGCAGCTGATGTTCTATTTATTCCCATCGAGTGATTCACTGCAGAAAGCTTTTGTCGGATGACTCATGACTGTTTGGACCAAAAGATTCACATATTTTTTATTTGCTGTTCAGCACTTTGGTCGGTTTTACCCATAATTATAATTACTTTTTTTTTTTAAATAAGATCTGAAGCTTGAACTCTAATGCTTGAAAAACGATGACACAAGATTTTCCTGCATTTCGTGAAAGGCCCAAAAATGTAACCTTAGACATTTACACAAAAACCAAGGCTTCTGGTGAGCTCTGATGTCCCACCAGCAATGACAACGGAGGAAGATGTTGCTGCCTTCTGTGACCGCACTTCATCTTTTGATTTTTTTTCTTTATATTTTTTTACCCGAGCTGATGGCATCTGACCCCAGACTCGAGTTTGTCTGCCATGTACAAAAAGTTAAAGGTACAAGTACAAAATCAAAATAATGAAAAAGCGGTTTAAAATGTGTGTTTGTTATTTTGTAAAGCCCACTACATCAAAGAATTGACAGAAAAGTCTTTTTTTTAAATAAGATGTTTTGATTAAGATAAAATTCACAAAAATATGTTTGCGACATCAATTTTTAATGAGATATAGATCAATAATGATCCGTTGAGTGATTTGGTAAGTTGTTGCTTACAATGTTAGTTTACAGAAAGATGCAGTCTCAAATTTGATCCACACATTTTTAACATGTATTATAAAGAAGTAAATACCAACAAATTGTTCATTTTTCAACACAAAAAGTGGTCATTAAAAAAACAAAACAATAGATGAGTTATTCAACCATAAAGTTTAGAAAATTAGCAAAACTTTTGAGATCTCATGGAAGCAGCCATTTTGAAATGATCAGGAAAAGTTCTTCCACTGCCCCTACTGGAATGATAAGAAGCCACAGGGCAAAAGACATGGACCAAGTTATTTATATAAAACTATGGGTTATATATATATATATATATATATATATATATATATACATATATAAACGCCCCTCTCACCCTCCGCGGGTGGTTTCTCCTCCAAGCTCGGGTCCTCTACCAGAGGCCTGGGAGCTTGAGGGTCCTGCGCAGTATCTTAGCTGTTCCTAGCACTGCGCTTTTCTGGACTGAGAGGTCTGAGGTCTTTCCAGGTATCTGTTGTAGCCACTCCTCAAGCTTGGGGGTTACTGCCCCGAGTGCTCCAATTACCACAGGCACCACCTTCACCTTCACTTTCCAGGCTTTCTCCAGTTCTTCTCTGAGTCCCTGGTATTTCTCCAGTTTCTCATGTTCCTTCTTCCTGATGTTCCCATCGCTTGGCACTGCCACATCCACCACAACGGCTTTCCTCTGTTCTTTATCCACCACTATGATGTCTGGTTGGTTCGCCATTACCATCCTATCAGTCTGGATCTGGAAGTCCCACAGGATCTTTGCCCTCTCATTCTCTACCACCTTCGGAGGTGTTTCCCATTTTGACCTTGGGGTTTCCAGTCCATATTCTGCACACATGTTCCTGTATATTATTCCAGCCACTTGATTGTGCCGCTCCATGTATGCTTTACCTGCCAGCATCTTACATCCTGCAGTTATGTGCTGGATTGTTTCAGGCGCCTCTTTGCACAGCCTACACCTTGGGTCTTGTCTGGTGTGGTAGATCTGAGCCTCTATCGCTCTGGTGCTCAGGGCTTGTTCCTGAGCTGCCAGGATGAGCGCTTCAGTGCTGTCTTGTAGGCCAGCCCTTTCTAGCCATTGGTAGGACTTCTTGATATCAGCCACTTCAGTTATGGTCCGGTGGTACATCCCATGCAGGGGTTTGTCCTCCCATGAGGATCTGTCCTCCAGCACTGTATCCTCTGCTCTCCATTGCCTGAGACATTCACTGAGCACACTGTCAGTTGGGGCCTTGAGCTTGATGTACTCATGCATCTTGGATGTTTCATCCTGGATAGTGGCTTCTACGCTCACTAGTCCTTGGCCTCCTTCCTTGCGGCTAGCATACAGTCTCAGAGTGCTGGATTTGGGATGGAACCCTCCATGCATGGTGAGGAGCTTCCGTGTTTTAACATCCATGGTCTGTATCTCTTCCTTTGGCCATCTTATTATTCCTGCAGGGTATCTGATAACTGGCAGTGCATAGCTGTTTATTGCCCGGGTCTTGTTCTTGCCATTGAGCTGGCTTTTCAGGACTTGCCTTACTCGTTGAAGGTACTTAGCTGTTGCAGCTTTCCTTGTTGCCTGCTCCAGGTTGCCATTTGCCTGGGGAATTCCAAGGTACTTGTAACTGTCCTCAATGTCTGCTATTGTTCCTTCTGGGAGTGAGACCCCCCCTGTGTGGACTACCTTGCCTCTCTTTGTCACCATCCGGCTGCATTTCTCGAGCCCGAATGACATCCCAATGTCATTACTGTAGATCCTGGTGGTGTGGATCAGGGAGTCAATGTCACGCTCGTTCTTAGCATATAGCTTGATGTCATCCATGTAGAGGAGGTGACTGATGTTGGCCCCATTTCTGAGTCGGTATCCATAGCCAGTCTTGTTGATTATTTGGCTGAGGGGGTTCAGACCTATGCAGAACAGCAGTGGGGACAGAGCATCACCTTGGTATATCCCACATTTGATGGACACTTGTGCAAGTGGTTTCCCATTGGCTTCAAGGGTGGTTTTCCACAGCTTCATTGAGTTTCTTATGAAGGCTCTTAGAGTCCTGTTGATGTTGTACAGCTCCAAGCATTCAGTGATCCATGTGTGTGGCATTGAGTCATAGGCCTTCTTGTAATCAATCCAGGCTGTGCACAGGTTGGTGTGTCGTGACCTGCAGTCTTGGGCGACTGTTCTGTCGACCAGGAGTTGGTGTTTGGCTCCTCTGGAGTCTCTACCAATGCCCTTCTGTGTGTTACTCATGAATTGATCCATGTGCCTATTTATCTTGGTTGCAATGATGCCTGACATGAGCTTCCATGTTGTGGAGAGACAGGTTATTGGCCGGTAGTTGGATGGGACTGCACCCTTTGAGGGATCCTTCTGGATTAGGATCGTTCGCCCTTCTGTTAGCCATTCGGGGTGAGTCCCATCTCTTAGCAGCTGGTTCATTTGTGCTGCCAGGCGTTCGTGGAGTGTGGTAAGCTTCTTTAGCCAGTAGGCATGTATCATGTCAGGGCCCGGTGCTGTCCAGTTCTTCATACCTGAGACTCTTTCTTGGATGTCTGCCACTGTGATGGTTACTGGATTCTGTTCAGGGAGGTTGCTGTGTTCTTTTCTCAGAGAGACCAGCCATGACTGTTATATATATATATATATATATATATATATATATATATATATATATATATATATATATATATATATATATATCCTTTTATGTGTGTGTCGAAGGGATCAAATGCGGCCTATGAGCCATCAATGAAGGAATTAAAGGAAAAAACGTTTTATTAAGGACCATCTCCCAGCTATGTCCACTTCAATTATATGAGCAGTTGGCGGACCAACAAAAGCCTGTTAGTGACTACAACAATAATGTCCTCTTTGAAAATGACCTTAACCCTGTTTGGCACAGATTAAATTTGCCGTGACAGGAATGCAAGACTTAAAGGGATTAGACTTCCCAACTGGCTCAGCTCTACAACTTTAAAGCCATCCAAACTCAGAAAATGTGCATTTAGCCCATTTATGCTAAATATACTAGAGGGTTTTCACTTTCATGAGTTAACATTACATCTTTTAATTCGGACATCACTCCGCCTACAGTATGGGATTTGAAAAAGGAGGAGGAGGAGGAGACGAAATAGTTCAAGAGGAATGCAGAAATGCAGAAACCTTAAGGAATAAAATTCAGCTACACGCAGCAGGAAAAAGGGGGAAGAAGAAAGAGACTGACTGAGGGGAAGGAACTCCTTGATATTTGACAAAAAAAAAAAAAAAATACACAGTGAAGCTTCTGCTGTCAGTGGGACCCAGTGTAAATTCCACAGATCCATTAATCCCAAAGCAGTTCCATTCCAAAGCTTCCCTATTGCATTTCTAACGACTGTGTCTCTACTCCTTTTCCTTCCATCCCCCTGTTGACTGATGGGGCACAACACGCATGGAGCCAAGGGGGACCAGATAACAGGACTTTCATATCAAGTTGTTCCATTCTTGAGATGCAGAAAGGTATCAAGATTGCCAGCTCTCTTGTCAGCATTTGTCACTGTCACAGATTCAGGGACGAGTAAGAGGAAAAGGCCAAACGGCACGGTGCGAATAAGAAGGACAAGAGGGTGGGAAATGGTACTTAAGGGAAAAACAAAGCAGCCTGAGTGGGCCCGAGACATTTCAGGGCCTAAAAATATATTCAAGACTGAATCTTAGCGACGTTTAAAACTCAGGTGGAGAGTTGGAGGATGTTTTTTTATGCTCCTTCACAGCACTGGGTGTGTGGCAAAAATCGAAAAAGCAGATAAATATCACATTCCATCATAAAATGAAAAATCTGTGTCTTGAATTATTTATTCATGGAGGAACAGTAGGAGTCACATACAGGGAGGATAAGAAGTGAAGGGATATAAAAAAGAAAGGAAAAGAGTGTCTGTGCAGAAACAGGAAACGGACTCCATTTGTCATCTGATGCGATGGAAATGATTTTACTTGCAGCGAATGCACCTGACCTTTGTTTTACATGTCCCCTAAGCCTGTGTCGGAACATTTATCAACGTGAGGCAAGAGTTCTGGAGCTAAAAATGGAGACGTTCAAAATGTGAACTTGTCCCTCTTGAGATGCTTACATTTGCAAGAATTTAGGCTAAACAAATGTGATGAACGGCGGCCGTGTTTGCGCTGAACTACCTGGTGGTTGACATTGAAATAATGTCGGAACTTTTCCCAGCGTACCTTTTCTGGAACTTCTCTGCCACCTTGCTTGTAATTATGAAACATTCCAGGAAAAAATATCATCGCCGCTTGGGCTTTGTTCTTTGACGGGTTGCATATAAAAACGGATTTGCAGAAACAATATACTTCCCATAAGTCTTTGATGCCCTAATGATGGACGCACTTTTGGATTGATCCGGCACTGCGTGAGCCAGATGAAAGATTTGAAACGTAGATCTGTTGCTTTGCCCCGGAGGTTTCTCCTCTCTTATCACCTGTCCGTCCACGTTTATCTTTCCATCTTTATGTATGCAAATTAAATGGTTGCTTTCCCCACAGTTGCTTTCTTTGATGTCTACTAGCTATTGATAAGTATATGAGGCCAAATTTTCTAAGCCACAACAAAGAGGTAGATAGATTGGGCTGTGTAGACGTAGAGTAGGATAAGGCCAACATCTGACCAATGAGAATAACTGATCAGAAGACGTGTGGGGGGAGGAACAGCAGATGGAGGAAGGAGGAGCGTATGGATGATGGATGAAGAAAGTTTAAAGAAAAAGCAAAGGGACGGTTTAATGTATGTGGAAATAGCGGCCCATGGATGGATGGTTTATGATAATCTGACTTGACTCGATTGGATTATAACAGACATAAATAATGAATCAGTTTGACATTTTTTGCTTTTTTTGAGCACTTTGAGATGACCTCACTTGTGAACCATCCCTTTGTACATAATCTTAATTGTATGGATGGATGAATAAATGGATGGAAGGTTGTACGGATGAATATATCTATTCAGGTGAAATGGGGAAAGCCTTGACAAGTGAATGAGGTAGATGTTTTGGTAGATGGTAGGGATGCTAAAATTCTCTGTTTAAAACCCAACAGTATGATGCACCATTGAACTGAAGAGTGGGAAAGCAAATCTTTGCATCCATACCTCATACCAGTACATTTACATTGAAATGTGATGTGCTAAATTTAAGATGGATTTATTGTTTCATTACAGGATTCTGGGCTTAGTATGAGCTAACCGAAAGGTTTTTCTTTATTGCTATTTGCTTATCAGCAAATTTAAAGAAAGCTTTGTTTCCTGTTTTTTATTTTTATTTTTTTTATACACAAGTCATATATCTAACTGACCCCGCCTTTCCCCAACAGAGGCCGGCAGCCACGTGACCCTGAAAGAGATATGAAGATGGATGGAGGGTTGGCTATACCGAACTAAAACAAAACTGTTATCCAATATTCCAGATTTGAACCGAATCAGTGCAAAACTGAATCGCTGTTCCTTGTTTTTCTCAAGTGTAAATGCTAATCTGAACTTTGGTACATATCAAACATACAAACTCTGGTCCACAGGGGAGCAAGGAATTACTTTATGAAGGAAGCAAAGTGTGGAAGTGAATGACAAAAGGTAGTTAATGTTGTGAAAAGGGCGTGACTCGTGAAAAAGTTGTAAAGCCTCTAATTTAGTGCACATGATTCAGTAAGAAAACACATACCTGAAAGTCCCACTCTGATCATATATTGACATTATTTCAAAGTGTTCCCAGAGGTCTTTTTACTATGATTATGCCCTTTTAGCCAAAAGTCCAAAAACCTGTGCCGTTTTTATGACAGTTTCTGTACAGTGGCAGTGGTTCATTAGAAATTCACCCCCGAGTTGTGGGCGTGTTGTGTGCATCGTTGGTGTAGTAGAGCAACCCTGCCACGCCTTCCCCTCCCCATTGCTAAGAGCTCTCTGTTTACATGCTTTCTCACTGGCCATATTGCAATTTATTAAAAAACACCCAAAACACAGTTTTCATTGGGGTAGGTCTGAAAGAAGGAAAGGATAGATTAATTGATGAGAAAAAAAAATATGGATAGATATACAAAAAAAGTATTTTGAGTGTTTGGGGAAATTTGGTTGAGTTTCAGCAAACCATTAAAAGATAGTTGCCAGATAGTTGAGATGCAGTCTTGATCCCCCACTTTGGTTATCTGTAAAAACTTTATTTCATTTAAGCCTTAAATTTCATCAGTGGTTTCTATTTAGTTCAGCTCCTTCCTCCCTCACCTTTTTCTGATTTGTTCTCCAACTCTCATTGAAAATAAAATATCACAGGAATTTCCCAATTCAATTAACCGCTCAGGTCATGTTGGAGCTCTCAGTCCCTGTGCTTACCCAGGCTCCTCTCGCCCTGCACTGCGCTCTTGATCATCGACTCTCTGCAGGGAATTACATGCTTCTAATCCATCAATTAATGATATCAGCGCATCGCTTCTCTGCCCCATTAAGGGCTGTGTCATCGTGTGGCTAAGTATATAACCTCTCTGCTCGCCTGGGCCCCTCACTAATATCAAATTTAATCTGATCTCCTACCTTTAGCTTCACCCTCATTTAAAAGAAATGTCAAAATGTCTGGAAATGAGGGTTTTTCTGCTTTAAAGAAATCTAGATATAAAGTGGTTTGCAGGACTAAACACTTTACAGGTAATTAATCTATATTCTAGCTCTCTGAAAGCCTTGAAAAAGTCACTTTGAGAGGCTTTCCGCATGAATAAACTCCAAACTTGACCCACTTGTTAGTGATGAGCTAAATAAATCTTGTTCATGTGGGGCCCACAAACAGAAAGGACACTTTGCCCTTCTTGGCTAAGTCTAGATATGTTCTGAAAATCATATAGGATTATTTTTGTTAAGCCCTATTAATTTATTGAGTGCAAATTGCAGATGTCTGCTCTTTATTCCTGATGACTGCATAAGCGTTATAAATTACCATTGTTTAGCTCTTATGCTGCAGCCAAAGGTGAGGCATTGCAAATGGGCTTGATAAAAAAGCAAAAAAAAAAAAGAAGCAGTTATTGTTTTTTGCCACCCTTTTAAGCCTTAATTTTTTTTTCAAAGAATGACTGCGTGCCTTATAATCTGCAGCCCCATGAACATGAATTAAATCTCGTTTTGCTTATTGATATTAAAGTGATAGAAGGAGGTACACTGTGCTCTGTAAGAATATGTAGTTGGGTGTTATTGTGAAAAGGTTAATGCGGATAACATGTTGCGGTGGTAGACTGTGTTATTATTACGAGTTACTTACAAGGTTGGGAATTAGCGTAGTCACAGATATGTTTGTTTAAGCGGTATCAGTCTATTTTTTTACATGTTGCGAACATTGTTGGGTCCTATTGTAAATATGTTAATGTGACTAGTGTATAGCAGTTTTGGACTGTTTTTTTTATTTTTACGTGTTTTTTTTTTTTTTTTGAAATGGTTTATTTCAAGCAATCAAGTAGGAACAATACACAAAAGCAGTACAATCTGCAGTTTTACATTCATACAGTAACTAATCAAACTTAGGATAATTAGACATATTAATAAATATTGCTTGAAAGGGAGTGGAAGGAAGCGAACTTATATAATTCCACCCCGTTATACTATAACCATTTTAATACATAATTTAATCAATATCCGGTTCCCAGTTTTTATCAGACAGAATTAAAAATCATAAGGTATCAATAAAGCACATGACAAAGATGAATTACTTAATTATTATGTTAAAAATAACTTTTAGAAATCAACATGGCAAATGCAGATCAGTTATCTAAAATATATGTTACTCATAAAAGTCATTCATATGATTAGAACATAATACTATATCAGTAAAATAGACAACACTGTTTCAGAGATTTTCATAGTAAACTTTCATCAAGTATCAAAAGTTAAAAACATGTGCAAAATTATGTTACATTAGGAAAGATTTTTGAATCAATTTATCAATTTTTGGAGCAAGTGAAGTAATATCATTAACTTATTATTATTATTATTAATCTTTTTATTTTTATTTTTTTAATATTTAATAAGGTAATGCTGTAAGGGAGAGAAAAAAAAAACAAAAACAAAAAAAAACAAAAATAAAAGGGTCCATATTCTGTCAATTATCCAAGGTTGGCATATCTTCTGCTGAAAAAACAGCTGATCTTCTGGGTTCAAAACAGTTTCTAGTTCTCTTCCATGTTATGTCTGCAGACATTAGATTCAGGTCCATATCCATCTTCAGCTGATATCAGCTCGGTGAAAGTTGAGGTCAAGTTGTCTGCAGGTCAGAACTCTCTGCTGTTGATTCAGGTGACGTCAGACAGATGGAGAAAGTGATGAATCCAGGTGTCATATTTCTTGAAATTATTTGACTCTTTGGTTTATTACTCCATGCTGATTTAGACGACCGTGATCAAGCACTTCTCAAAATCCTTCATGGTGTTCACAACCAGAACCTTGGACCCGTCCGGTGGACCGAGTGGTTTGACGTAAATCCTGCAGCCTTTAACCTAAGTGTTCTCAATCTTCTTCTGCTTCCTGAGAAGCCGTGCATGTTTGGAGATTTCAGCATTCCTTCTGGTCAGATGGTCGTTTAGATAAACAGCTGAACCCTTCAGGTTCTTCCTGAGGTTCATCAGAGCTAGCTTGTGTTTGTGATTCACAAACCTGATAAGGATCGCTGGTTTATCCGTCTCCTTTCTCCTGGGGAGCAGGTGACAGGTCTCGATGGTATTGAGATCCAGGGAAATCCCTTTTGATGTGAGAAATGAATGTATTTGCTGCTCCAGAGACTCTGCACCGCGCTCCGTATTAGCACTGCTAGCTACGCTAGCGCTAGCATTAGCATTAGCAGTGCTTGCTCCTGGAGTTAGCTTCGCTCCAGGTTTGATTGGTAATCCAGTGAGAATTACATTATTCATCCTTACTTGCTGTTCCACATCGTCCAGTCTTTTCTCCAGAATGTCGACCCGGTTTTCTCGTTGCTCGACTTGAGCCCGAAATCTTCGGAACTCTTCCAGCATTTCCATGAGTGGCGTTAGCTTAGCCGGCACCTGATCCATAAAAGATTTAAGCGTTTCTTGAATGCTATCGATAGCTTTTTTGAGCTCTTCATATTCCTGGGATTTCTTAGGGGGCATGGTCAGCTCTCTTTTTGGAGAAAATCAGCTTTTTAAGTAATTTAAGATAGTTGTATCCGCAGAGAGACACTCCACGCGCCCTGCCTGTAACCCCGGAACCCCTTGTTACCAGCAAGGTTGGGAGTTAGCGTATTCATAGTAATGTTTGTTTCATAACTGTACAAGTCTGTGTTTTTACAAGTTACAAACAAGTTAGGTTGGGTCTTACTATAAAAAACACTAAAATGGATAACGTGTAGTGGAGTTGGACTGTGTTTTCTCTTACATGTTACAAACAAGGTTGGGAGTTAGTTGAGTCACAGTAATTAGTATTTTAGCGGTATCAGTCAATTTTTACATGTTGTATAGCAGTGTTGGACTGCTTTTCTTTTTTTACGTACTACCAGCAAGGTTGGGAGTTACAGCTATTGTGAATACTCTAACGCTTTTAAACCTTGTACTATCCTAGGCACTTCAACATTGGGAGTTGGGTCATGTAGACCCCACTAGACAGTGCGCTGAACCTTTTTTCTTCAATAATTTGTGATCTTCATTGGTGTCCACGGATTACATGAAATCCTCTCCACCTTTATCCACCTTTGTCATGGTAGGGATAACACATCAATGTAAGGATCGGGTCATCTGGACGCATTAGGACAGGCTAATGTGGCTAACGTGTAGCATGTTACAAACAAGTTCTAAAGTTACTGTGAATCCAGATGATAAAGTCTTACCAACTCACAGGCTTATCTCATACTCTTTTGTCTCACTTTACGCAGCTTATAGTTCGGAGCGCCTCATTCAAGACAAAAGAAAAAAAAATAGACCATTTATTGATGCCGTGCCTTATAATCAGTATAAGGCACTTTGTGTTGCCAAGCATGAAAAGTGCTATATAAATAATGATTGATTAATTGATAATCAGGTGAGCCCTACAGTATGAAAAATACTGTGAAAAGAAAGCATTGCTCGGGCTGAAGGGAAAAGACAGTAAAACATGGGATTCGTCTCACTGAACAAATAATCATTTCTTGTGTTGTGCTGTTAAAAGATTAAAGTGCTGCTGAGTTGGAATAAAAATGTATTGAATTAAGTGCGATCCACCGCTGGTGCGTCACCGCATGACCGCTCAGTTCACACAATCAAACACTCAGTTGTGTGCCATTGGAAGAAAAAAATCTAAAACACATAAACTCACCCCGGGGAACAGAACACAAAGTGTTCCATTCACTCCCAAGAAGGGGCCATCAATATTTCACGGCCTCAGCTCGCCCGTGGGTGAGCGTGCCAGCCTGGCAGACTGTGTGCTAATTGAAAGGGAAAGGGGTACACTGATTGTAAGAGGCCATTCCTTTGAAGTGGGCCTCCTTCGCTTTAAATGTTTAACCAGCGCCTGTCTGACTTCTTCCGGCCTCAAAGTCGATGTTGCCTCTCAGAAAGAGCAGAAACACCTTCTTGGCTGAAAAGAAGTGGCTGGCTTTGTAATATGTGCAGAATAGAGGTACTTGATTTGTAGCTTTTTGCTCCAAAGATCCTAGTTGGAAGGTGGTGTATTTCTCCTGGTAATGCATCTGTAAAGGAAGGCAAATGCTGTGATCACATCAAACGCATGGCAGGGTTGTCCAGTTTCAATGTTAATTCAATGTAAAGACCCCATCAGAGGTCCTCTGGCGCGTTCTGATGGGTTGGCGACACGTGGTGTGTGAACACAGCCAGAATTAGTACATGTGGTGCACTGTCAAGTTTTAAGAAAATGAAAGGTTTTTCCATAAACCATATAGTACAAAAAATACAGTACGTGCACAAATGCACACATATCATGTAGCTATACACACAATTTTTTGGAATATGTCTAATTGGAGTAGAGTAGCGGCTAGTGGACACTGGCATTGAAAGTTAACTCACCAATAGGTTGAACATGAAACACCCTCACTATATGCATTCTAGCTGATTCTTATTTTGCAGCAATTTTGCATGCTTTTGGTTTTTTTTTTTTACTGCCCATTATGTTCTGCATCCTGATTGGTCAAAGACCACTGTCATCAGTCTTCTCTGTAGTGTGTCCCCTGTATAGGATTCGTTCAGCTTGCCTAAATTACATAAATCTTCAACTATACGAGCAGATCTTCTTTAATCAATAACACTGGACTCATTTTTTGAGGAAGGTTTGAACTTAGGGAATTTAAACAAGAGCAGAAAAGTGTGAAAGTGTAAAACATGTGTAGTGAGGGGATTTTACAGCCTTGATACAGCTACAATTATTTCAAAGAGTAAATATCACAGGTTATTTTCAGTATAAACTCCCAAATAAACAAAGAATCACTGGATAAAAAGATGCAAGTAAAACTATTCCGGTCTATGCTTGTGTGCACATCACCTACACAAACTAAAGCCTCCTCATTTTTTCTTACATTTCAAATTTCGACTCCTAAACATTTTTTATCCCTATTTTAAACATACATGCAAGCATTTCTAGTATTTGCTTACGCTGCAATGTTTTTATATATATTTTTTCATTTTGTGGCTTTTAAGGCACTGTGAGTAACAAGCTTATGACTTCTACCTCTCAGTTTTAATTTAGCGTCTGAATTTCTTTATGTAGCTATTTGTTGCTTGAAATATTTATTCTAGGACAAATTGCAGTACAGTAGAAGTGTCAGCTGAGTTGGTGAGTTGCACACTGTCGTGGGGGGATGTTAAAGAAAACTGCTCTTGGCTATTTTTTCACTGCAGCTTTCCATGTGTGTTTTGACTTTTGAAGAACAGGGAACATGTAATATTAAAAAGATTTTTGAACCCAATCTCATATAATGAATGCAGTTGTTTTAATCATTGATTTTAATTAGGCAACTTGTGATGAAACAAATTCTAAGTGCATGTTTAATCCTGCCTTACTATGATTTTAACTAATGAGCTTCAAGCACTAACCAGCAGGGTTTTTTTCTTTTTTCCTTCCTCAGCTTTGAATTTAGTAATCTGGTAAAAGAAAAAAGACTACATCAAAGATTTGACAGAAAATTCATTTTTTTAATTTGGAATTAAGATGTTTTTTAAACTCTTTGATGAAATCCTCTAAAAATATTTGCAACCGCATTTATTAGCCTGTATGAGACAGATGGTATCAATTGTGATTCATTGGGTGAAGTTTTTGCTCACAGGGATTTTAGCTTACAATGCAAAAATATTGACATGTTCTGAAGTAAAGGACCTTTACCCACTGACTCAAATGTATTCATTTTATTATTTTGTAGCAGTATTATAAATAATTAATTATTGACAAAGTTTGCATTCTTTGTAGAAAGCAAGTAGTACTTTTAAAATAATGAACATCAAAAGATAAGTTATTCTCACCATAAGGTTCTGTAAATTAGATATATTTCTCCCGCCAAAAGTGTCCGAGATTTCATGGAAGCAGCCAATTTGAAATGAGCAGGAATTGCCCCCAGTGGAACAATGATGAACTACAGGGCAAAAACCAAGGAGCAAATTTCATAAAATATGATTATGCTGTTTTCAGGCAAAACCAAAAAAACCTGTGCTGTTTTCAAGGACATAGTGGGATTTTAGGAGTTTGGGTGGGATTATATAAGTTCGCTTCCTTCCACTCCCTTGAAAGCAATATTTATTAATATGTCTAATTATCCTAAGTTTGATTAGTTACTGTATGAATGTACAACTGATGATTATATTGCTTTTGTGTATTATTTCTACTTAATTGCTTGAAATAAACCATTTCAAATTAAAAAAGCAAATCGATAGTTTTTGCAAATTGGCAGTACTTTATTAGAAATTCCTTTCCTGACTGTCACCCATAACTGAGAGGTTTCTGTTTACATCCTCTCCCGCTTAGAGCCTCTTACCCCCCCAACCTAACCGGTGCAACAAAAATGGCAAGCAATATTGGAGTTTACTGTACAGTTTTGAGCCAGATGCCAGATTGAACAAGGAAAACAAAGACTTACACAGATCTAATCATTTATAAGTGGAGGCATTAAAATGGTGATTTTAGCCTTCTTATCGCATATTCTACCTCAAAAACACGCTGTTTGCAAAACTGCATTTTTTTCGTCCTTATTTACATAATTTTGGATGAATTCTCAGAAATGCAACTTTAAGCTTTATTTTCTTTATTTATGTAGTCCATCATCAGAAAAATGGCACAAGAACATGTTAAAAACACCAAAAATATGTTTTATCGCAGTGGGTCTTTAGGCATTTTCTCCAGAAGAACATTTAGTTTGCTTGTAGATAACGCAAGCTTTCAGGGAGAGGAGTAGCAGACAGGTGAGAAGGGGAGATTTTTTCCCCCCTTTTTTTCCTCTACTCCTTTATTCCCCAATACTCGTACCTGGTTTCCAGAAACCGCAGAGAGTGTAGTCTTTAAAGACTCTTTTTGAAGTTGAGCCCGAGGATTACCATGGTTGCTTCCTCAGCAGTGGCAAACCCGCGTCTGATTCCTTAGACTGCAGGAGAGGCAGAAGTGTGCGAGGGGAGGGGGGTGGGGGGGGGGCTGAGAGAAGATGAGAGGAGGAAAGTTAAAGCCCTTGAGAAAAAGGCAAAAGCTTGCATCTGAAAGCAACTCGGATGCGATGACAAAAGCAGGGATGGAGAGAAAAGAGGATGTTTTTGCATTAAAGAATTAGACTCAAACATAATCAATATCTGACAGAAGCAGCCACTTTTCTGACTATTAATCCTTTATGTGAGTCATGCTTAATGCCTAACTTATGTGAAACCAGGTTCTTTTTTTTTGTAATAAAGAAGACCGTAATGTTACACTTTTTTTGATTATTATAAGCTAATCTGGGAGAATTCCTGTTTTCTCAACGCACTGCAGCTATATTGTTGCTGCATCACAACAAGCAATTATATTCAGCAAGACCTGTCAACAGGTAGGTGTTCATGATTGATGCAAGTAATTAGTTTTGTTACAACATGAAGGAGTCGGTACATTCTGATTGGCATTTTTTTTTAACATAGCGTTAGCATTTACCAGTGCACACTTCCAGAATGTCACTCCATTCATCTTTTTTGTTGTCAGATCTCTTGTGAACACATTTAGTTCCTACTCGTCTTGTGGTTCCACAATAGATACATCTACCCACATTCAAAGGTCATCTGATTTGAGGACTCAATGGTGGATTGAGCAAACTTGGTAAGAAAAAAAAAGCAGCTGTTATTGACATGTTTCGTTAGTGTAATGCAATTTTAGAGTTAAATGGTGCATGGGATTCAATGGGTGTGAGGACACATGAGCCTCAATGTCTTTAGGCAAAATGTAGATCATGAAAGCAATGTTTTGTTTTGTGTAAACAGAGGTCTGGGGGATATTCCAGAAAGCATGTTTAAACTACCCTGACTTTAAGCCTGAACTCTGGCTGAAATCTGCCTGAACTTGCTTACTCTGGGTATGTCGGTTCCGAAAGACCGGATATGAGTTAGCGTAACTACGCTCGCCTTGGTAACCCTGGGTTAACGTGTGTGCACAGCAAGTACATAAAGGCATTATCAATTGATAGCTGCTTTCCGGAGTCACCGTGGAAACGGGTGGAGAAAAAAAGAGAGCGCTATTCTTCAATGAGACGGAGTCTGAGATTTTAATGATGGCGTATGAAGATTATACGCCCATCAAAAAAAGTAACACGGCTGCATCAGCAAAAGAAAGAGTTTCTGCTTGTAGAAAAATAACGGACAAAGTAAACGCATGAGTTTCTATCACATTTCCATTTTCATTGTGATGCAACAAACTAACCTTCAACTAAACCTGCTCCAGACCAGGTTATGTTAAGAGCATGAGTTGCTATGGAAACTTGACATACCCTGAAACATACCTCCATTTTTGGAAGCGAAAGCTGAGGTTATCAACTTCCTTCGCCTCAAACTACCGTGGTAACTAACATAACCTGCCTTTTGGAATACACCCCATGTATGCGCCATCTGCAACGTTGTTTAAACCTTTAACACCGTAGATGTTGCCAGAGACACTTAAATAACACACGCTCTGTGACCAGCTGTGAAGCTAAGTTCACACCACCCTCACCAACGTGCCTTCAAGGGATCACTTTCACACTCGTAGACTTTTCATTGAAAGTCTATGGAAATGTGGATAAACTTGTTTCAGGCCACCAGGTTCTACACTCTTGCGTAGAAGATTCAATGACCCTTTTTGTGCTCTACTTAGAAAACATGCTGCCATTGAACCCACATTGAAAGTTAAACCAGGTGAAACTTTGGCGAGTGAGGGACTCAGATTTGGTAGTGAATTATTGTTGCCATCCTTTTTAATTCAAGGAAGCGCCAACAGGTTTATGCCCGGCCGGAATTTTATGACACCAAGTATTTCATTTTTAGGAATAGAGCTGTGATAAAAAATAAAAAGCCTGGAGAAAGATTAAGACATTTTGCACCAAGCCCCTTCTACCTGTTGGTGGCGGACATGTGCTAGTAAATTGTGAACAAAATGGGTTAAATGCGTATTCAAATACCCACATTTAGTACGCTGTTAAACACGCCTAGCATTTCAAGTGTGTGCGTAGCTAAACTCTTGGACCGTTTATGCGATTAACGTGAATTAGCTGATTCTGATGCGGAAAAAAGCAACTTTCATATGGCTTTTGCACTGATAACACCTTCATCAAGTGTTACAATGAAAAAACTTGCTTTCTCCATTACAGAATCAACCATAATTAATCATACTACATTGATTACTTAAAGATTTAACCACTGTAGAGTGTTACATATCAGGGCAAAGCCGCTTATCTCCACTTCAAAATTTGCTGGATTTACTTTAATTGTGTAAATGCTTGAAAAGTTACGGTACTCAAAAGAATGTCAACACTGGAGCTACATCTATGATGTTAAATTGTTCACTCTCTAAATACTCATTTAAATGAACTTCCGCCTAAGCTACTGAAGTTAGAGTTGCTGCAAATTCATCTTTTTTCCTGCAAAACATTTGAGGAAAATCTTTCAGAAGTCTTTAAGAGACAATTAAACTTGATGTGTTGGAGACAATCAGCTAGATTGGCATAGATAATGTCAGGAAACTTTTTCTAAAAATAGACAGTAAAGAAATACTGTAGTTTGTACCCAATTTCAAGACTTACAAAATAGATTCCAGTAAGACTCAAGGGTCAAAAACGTAATTTTTTTTTATTTAGTCACAGCAAGGATGACTACATTCGCATCTGCACACTAAGATGCAGCTGTGATCCTTGAAGTTTAAATAAAGATGTGATCACATACACACATCTTCATCAAATACCACAATGGCTACGCAAAGCAAAGTGTAACAATAGCCCTTAAGCTGTATCTGTATTCTGTGAGATACTTTCATTTGAGATTTACCAAAAAACATAAAACACAAAGCTTAACATTTCTAAGAAAAAAAAGTATATATGATATTGTGATTTAAACTAAGCATTAGAAATAACTAGCATTTCTATGAACTATGATTTGGTATTATACTATGGGTTAACAAACTCAAATAAAAACTTTGAAAAAAAGCATCCATCCATCTTCCTCCGCTTATCCGGGACCGGGTCGCGGGGGCAGCAGTCTAAGCAGAGATGCCCAGACCTTCCTCGCCCCAGCCACTTCCTCCAGCTCCTCTGGGGGGACCCCGAGGCGTTCCCAGGCCAGCCAAGAGACGTAGTCTCTCCAGCGTGTCCTGGGTCTTCCCCGGGGCCTCCGCCCAGTGGGACATGCCCGGAACACCTCTCCAGGGAGGTGTCCAGGAGGCATCCAGACTAAATGCCCGAGCCACCTCAACTGACTCCTTTCGATGTGTCTACTCCAAGCTCTCCTGGGTGAACTAGCTTCTCACCCTATCTCTAAGGGAGCACCCAGCCACCCTACGGAGGAAACTCACTTCCGCCGCTTGTATTCGGGACCTCATTCTTTCGGTCATGACCCAGAGCTCATGACCATAGGTGAGTGTTGGAACGAAGATCGACAGGTAAATTGAGAGCTTTGCTTTTTGGCTCAGCTCTCTCTTCACCACAACGGACCGATACAGCGACCGCATGACTACGGACGCCGCTCCGATCCGCCTGTCAATCTCACGCTCCGGTCTTCCCTCACTCGTGAACAAAACCCCCAGATATTTAAACTCCTCCACCTGGGGCAGGGACACTCCACCCACAGAGAGATGGCAAACTACCTTTCTCCAGTCGAAAACCATGGCCTCAGATTTAGTGGTGCTGACCATTTTATGGATATATAAATCTGGTTGGATCGTAGAAATAGAAATCTATTCATTAATTACCTGGGTTAATCAGTACGGTCCTATGTGGTAGTGATTACCTAGTGTAAGTATGTTTTTAGTGTCTCTCATTGTTTGTCAAACTGGAAAGCCTTCATCATGTCATACACATCAAAGTCACGGCTAAACTATAGTATCAGTCCTCCTCGGACGAAAAGAAAATCAAAGGAATGATGGTTAATGAAGTCAAAGCACTTGTAGTAGATGTAGCAAAAGAAGGGGGCAAGGAGAATTGATAAAAAAAAGATGGATTGAAGTTGTCCATATGCTGCGTGCTACGGTGTCCATGGACGTGACACAAAACAGAGCGTAATGGGGCTGGAGGAGCCCATGTGTGACGGGGTGTAGAGAAGACACAGGGGAGGGGCTTTAGAGGTAGGGGGTAGAATAGTTATAAATCAGGAAGAGATGGAGAGAGTTCTGGAAAAAAAAGGGAGAAGCGAGTTGTTGGGATTTTTCTTTTTCTTTTGCATGTGTATTGTACTCTCCCTGATAGCATCAGTTGATTTTATGAGGAGACGTTTGCTAATATCTGCTCTGTCATTTTAATTTACATTCCTCGCCGCGTCGGCAACATGGCAGCAGAGCTAATGAATTCAGCTGCGAATGAAAGAGAGGCGGCGAGGAACGAAGGAGGGGGGAGAAAGAGTGTCATCCTGTGAGAACAGCATATTGCATACGGGAGCAACTCCTCCAGCCGCTGACTTGGAAATGAGTCACAGTCCTCCGCTCGACTAATAAAATCTACAGCATGTGTTATACTGTTTCTCCTTGTTTAACACCATGGCAGAATGTGTTGGGTCATAACAATGAGGTGGTAAAGATCTTTTAAATAAACTCCCCCCAATGGAGGGTTGATTTCTGTACGACAGCCAGCAGAGGGGGGTAATGGCACACTGAAGAAACAAAGGACGCCTCAGATGTCATATTCCAGCCAGACCTCTTAGGAAAACATTATTCGGATTTAAGTGGAAAAACAAACATGTGCTCCTTGTGTTCTTCAAGCTTCTGCACTTGCGCCTTACAAGGTTGCATTTAGTGGTGTTGATTAGACTCGGTTGCTTTGCCTAGGTTTCATTCTCCTTTGACTTTGAGGACAAACTAGAGGCTTTATTAGTCATTAAGCCAGCAAGATCTGGAGAGATGGGGACTGAGTTTCCTCCCTAAAGCTCGTTAAAAGTAAGTTTGAATATAGTTCATTTAGAAAAAAAAACACTTTTTTCTTGGCCCTCTAAGCTTAACTCCTCAAAATCCATCTTTAAAGTGTGTTTTTTTTTGGTTATAAAAGGAAGCAATTTGCTGAGGAGTGAATAGCAAAAATTAGTATGACATTTCGATGTAGTTGAGATCAAAATGAATTCATTTAGATTTTCAAGTCAGGAAAATGAAGTAACATCTGGCAATGGTAAATGGTAGAAGCGTTTACTTGTGCATCCATCCATCCATCCATCCATCCATCCATCCTCCCTCTAAACCCACTGTACCCCCCTTTGAGGGTCACAGAGCTTGTAGGGCCAATACAGCTACTGTTGGGCAAGGTCGTGGTAGACCCTGAACAGGAGGCAATATAGACATACCAATCAACCTATGGGGGCTGTGGTGCAGGGGTAGAGCAGTTGACATCTGATTGGAAGAATTCAGTTTTGGTTCCCGCCCATGTGTCCAATTGTCCATGGGCAAGACATTGAACTCTTGTTGGTTATAGATTGGCGTCAGTGTAAGGCAGCAGAGCCACTGACGATGTGTAATGCACTAGGACTGCCATAAGTGTCACCCTGATGTCCGCCAAGTGGAGTGCAAAGCCCCATCGCACGGGGACAGCCACAACAGCCAGCCGGAAATTAGTCCCTGCAGCGATCAGAGTGCATTGCTAAATCGGACGGAGATGGCATCACCGTCATCCTGATATCCGCCCCTGCAGTGAGCGGCGTGCAATGCTTAATCCCCAGATAGTAGGTATTTTATGAGTATGAAAAATATAATTGATTGAGAGCATAGTGACCACTGCTTTGTCTTTATTGATACACTAAAGATAACAATAGTCAACAATAGTCAAAGATAACAATACAAGCCAGTTTGATCTACAACTGTAAAATTTTGATCTGCCCCCAGTGGTGAATTAAGGTCAGTGCATGTGCACTGTGAAAAGGTAAAGGCAGATCATCTGTAGACAGATTATCCTACTACTACCATATTCTGTTAGAATGTCTGTTGTTTCAAATATGACTGACATTTTTTAACTTGATTTTCGGTTTGCGCTACCTCCACACGCTACCTGGGCTCTGAAACTCAGTCCCTTGAGAGAGGTTGGACTCTCTACAATTCTGGAGTTGCGCATGGTGAGAGGCGGCAAGCTCTGGGTCGTGACCGAAAGAACAAGGTCCCAAATACAAGCGGCTAAAATGAGCATCCTCCGTATGGTGGCTAGTCGTTCCCTTAGAGTGTGGGTGAGAAGCTCAGTCACCCAGAGAGAGGTCTGAGTAGAGCTGCTGAAAAGAATCGAGAAGAGCCAGTGGCTTGGCCATCTGGTTGGGCAGCCTCCTGGATGCCTCCAAAATTGGAGGGGTCCAATCTTAGTTGGACCAGGAACCAAAGGTCAGTGTTCTTTGTTTTAGCTCGACTAAACTTTCTTCAGTAAAATAGATCAACCTGGCTTTTAGTTAAAATATATTTTTAACTGTTTATATCATCTCATTTTTTCAGTCACAACAGATATAGGTTTGAAAATCGCAAAATGTTGTGGTCTATGTCCTTTTTTTATTAAACCACAACAGTCGCTGCATCTGCTTTACACCGGACACAACCGCAGTCTCACTGACATTTCTCTTTATCGCATCTCATTTATTTGCATAACCATGAGTGGTTTCAGCTCCTTTACTTTAAGAGGCCTGTCCACTCTTTACTGAATGATGACGATGGCTTTTGCCTGAGAAGTGCTAAATCTCTTCCATTCCACTTCAAGGTTGCATGCCTGTGTGGCGCTGGCTTAAAGTGGCCTCCACTAAAGCCGGCAGGACTTCATCAACTGGCAGAAACAAATATGATGGCTGTCCTGACCCAAAAAACATAAAAACCATAAAAATTTTTCTGGATCTAGAAATACTATGTGAACAAAAAGGGAAAGTAAAAATGCATTCTATCTACAAATAGTACCGGATGATGAACAGAGCAAAGTTGGTTTCTCTGCTCTTTATAACTACCCGAAACCATCAAAGGAAAAGAAGATGGAATGACTGGATCCCCACTGGATCATCTCAGGTCAATCAGCTGAGTCATCAATTTGCCAGAGGCTTAATGCCTGGACCTGCACTTTACAGCTGACAATGATCAAAATTGAGTGACAGTTGGGTCCCAGCTGCTGCACACCTGGAGCCGCTTCTGATTAAGTAGAAAACAAAGGACAAACTGGGAGGAGAAAAAGCAATAATCAATAAAATGATCGTAGCAGGAGTTTAAGAAGAATTTGCTGCCAATTCTGCAAGGTCTACCCAGCTACCAATCAAAAAACAAATAAAACAAAACAAAAACAATAAAAAAAAACCTCCAATAACTTCTACTCTTGTCTAGGACTAATTGTCCCAACATTTCTTACTCCTTGGAAGACTGCTCCGCATTCCCAACCACTTATATACCTTGTGTTTTAAAATCGAAAACGCTCATGTTCATTCCTTAGGATTTATCCTTTAACATCCCTTTACATGTTTCATAAAACTCTTGATGGAATTTGTGCTCAGTAGGAAAACATCTTATTTCTGCCCAGACTGCAATTTTTGTATAAGTGAGGCTGACAAGCAATTGCTATGGGAGAACTTTACCGAACATACAAGATGAATATATTAATTTCATGCATGGGGTACAACAAAATAAGTCAGGAATCAATTACCTCACAGTAATGTTTCCCTCTCTATGTACAGAGTTTGTTTTATTGTAGCAGGAGTCCTACTGGGTTACATTAGACTGTACAAATTATATACAATATTAGCAAAATGGGAAAACCCTTTAAATTAGTGCTAATAAAAAGTAACACAACAGCAAAGTCAGCTTCATTTTTATAGCATGTTTTGTACACGCAGGTGATTTAAAGTGATTTATAGATGTGCATAAACTTCAACGAAACAGAAAGGGTAATTCAAAAGAAAATATCAGTATTACTATAGATATATTAAATGAAGCTGCAACATTTTAAGTTTGAACCTAAATTTAGAACCAGTTGCTGATCATCTGGTTTCATCCATGTGCTGTATTGAATCAGCATAAGATGCTGATTCTATTCAGTTCTGTCTCTAGGTTGTACCATTTGATGGCTTTCATATCTAAGAGTTTTGCTGTTTTTCTGTTGTTGTTATTTAAAAAAAAACACAACTGTTAGGGTCGCACGTCTGCCTCCCGTCACGTTTTGGGCTAATGATGTCTGGGCGCCATCTTGTTGTCCGCAGCCAGGTACTCTTGCAGGAGTAGGGGTTACTTTTGTGATCTTTGGTTTCTTGAAGGTGTTTGTTCTCTTTTTTCCAAGTCTCTAGTTAAGTCGAATGACAGAGGAGAAGGTTGACAACAAACAAATGCATCCTGGATAAAGTCTGGAATAGTCTAGAATCTAAAGAAAGTAAAAAGATTTGTTATATTATCTGTCTTGTAAGAAAATAATCTGATCAAAAATGTTTTCCAATAGCAAAGTAATCTTAGTTTGAGAAAACATGTCTTAGGAACTAGAATGTTTTGCCTTTTGAAACAGTTTTTGGTAAGGCCATTTTTCTTATCCAGGTGGCAGATTTTTTGCTTATTTACAGAAAAATTGCCAATGGGGCAAGATATTTGGACTTCTTTCTAAGGGGCTGGGTTTTGCAGTGTAGTGGGGGTTGGGTACCTCTGATGAACACCTCAGTGAAGATCAGTAAAGTTATATTTTTTCGAACTTTTGATAGACCTGTTTTAAAATATCAATTGCACCAACCTTCATAGTGCTAACTGTAGGTGTTGAGAGTCTAGCCAAATGTTTGGGATTCTTTTTCTTAGCTCAGAGACCATGTTCTTGGAAAAACATATCAACATATTTTTGCTTTTCAATTTTACATTTTATCCACAATCAACTTTTCCAGGGTGTACCCTACCTTCACCCAACAGTAGCCAGGTTAGGCTCTGGCAGCACTGTGACAGCAGGTCAAGAAAATGGATGGATGTAATTATCCACAATCTAAGTTTCAAGCCCAGTTATAGTTTTATTTCTTTGTGTGTGTGTGTGTGTGAAAGTCCTGTTCCATGTTTACTCTCACTCCTTACTCTGATTCGGGAGGAGAAATGGTGAAGGTCATCAAAGGGAGGTTCTCTAGACGGTGTACTAATCTATTCTGGAGTTGTATGCCAGATTTATGAGGATGTTCTTTGTTAGACTTCCTTTTGTTAGTTGTCCGCTGCTGTACACATTTATGTTCAGGGTTTGGTGGAGACCTCTGCTTTGAGGGCAAATCTGGCCAGCCAGGAGCATTTCAGATGTCAGACCCTGGGCCTGCGATCACTCCTTGACCTCTATTTTCCCAGGGACATGATAATGGAAAAAAAAAAGTACTGTCTCTTCAGTCTATATACTTTTATTTAAAACTCTGGGTGAAATTATAATTTACTTATTTTTTTCAGTGTTGAGCGCTTTTGGACATGTTTCTGAATGTCTTTTGGAGAAAAGTGGGGCATTGTGCTGTCTTTGTTTTATTTTTTTTGAATTTTTTTACTCATGAACAACAATCCAAGACACTTTGGATTTAAATATGTTGCATTTAATGTTGTGTAATCTGATATTGTTTCCCTAATTCCCTTTAATGTTTTAAAAAAAATTCTAACAAGAAGAGAGTTTAAAAAAACAACAGACAGAACTGGGGCAAGCAGACATATGTTTGCACGTTTCAAGATAGACAGTTTCCTCCAAAACACTTCAAGCACAGGAAGCAAAATAACATATTTGACAAACCATAAGGCGCACTGGATTATAGGGCGCAATATAAATGGAATAAAGCGAGAACGGCCTATTTTCATGAATGAGGCACATGGGATTATAGGCCCCATTAAGGAAGACTATACAATCAGATCATTTGGTATGAGTACACTGGTGATGGCTGGTGAGTCTTTCAGTCAGATTTACAAATTAACGAAGTATGTATGTTTATGCTACAGACATCTGATAACGTAGACACTCTCATGCACGCTGGTCTAACCTTAACTTGTAGTTCATACACCTCTCCTTGGCAAAAATCTCTATGACCTCCTAGTCTTTTAGTAGTCTCTCAGTCTCCATGTTGGTCTGATTTAACATTTCATTAATACTACATCCACCATTTTTGTAGTCAGTTAGAGCAAAACAAAACAAAACACGAACTCTTATTAAACATTTTTAAATAGTGCCCTCTTTGTTGAGGCAGAGTAACTACCTGCCTCACCAAATGTTTTTTTTTTCCGGTTCGGCTTTATGCCAGATCTGAATGCTAAAAGGAGGACAGACAAATGTTGAAAAAAACAGCGTATATCCAACAGAAAGTGAGCATGTGTAAAAAAATGTCTGCCATTTATAAAAAAGGTTTTATTAAGACATTACGTTATTAATATACTCTGAGTAAGCTAAAAGCACATGCCCAACCCAGTTAGCATGGGGTTGCACAATCTGCCCCGCAGCCTAGGCAGTTATTAATAGGAAATACACAAAATACAGGGATTTTGAGTAAAAACAGCATTAAAATGACCAGAATCATATACATTATGTTTTAGAACAGATTACACAACACAAATATTTGATTATTAGTATATATTTTATGATGGCAGGCTGCACTACCCAAAATGCCAAGAGGCAGCAGACAATTGGTCAGAGGGGTCAATAGGAAGCTCTTATGTTTTCTAGTGAACTTTAAGTTAGTGAACTTTAGTTCTTTATGTTTTCTTTTTTTAATCTGCAATAAGTGTCATTACAGTGAGTGTAACACAACACATAAGTCAAACTTTATTGACAATAACTCTCAGTATTGGTAAGCCATAACACACAAACGATAAAACTATACACTCACTTTGTCAGATCATTATGTCAAAGCACAGTCTGTATCACCTCACCAGGCTCCTGACTACGGTACCTGAAATGCTCCAACAATCCATCAAGCAGTGCAGCTTCATACTATACCAAAGTCGTACTAAAACATCAAGGTCACTCAACACAACTAGAATTCATACAAAAGATGCACCGGATTAAAAGGCGCTCAGTCAATTTATGAGAAAATGAAATAGAATGGCCGGAAAAAAACAGAAGTGGCGCAAATAATTTTAGTTAGCACTAGCTAGAAACTGTTAGGCTGCGTTCACACCAAATATTAGAACAACCTTAGAACCTTATGATTCTACTCATGAAAACATGTTATTTTTCTCATTTGTATTGTAGGTAGTCTAGTTTTTGCTTTGTGTAAAGTTATGTCTGCCTCCTTTTTATCTTAATGAACTTATCAAAATGAATGAATGCAAATAGGTGTTTCAACTGATCATCACATTTGGCTTTTTTAATGTCTAAAATTAGCTTGTTATGTTTGATCTAATACACTAGGTGATGCAATTGCATGTGCATAATAATGGCCGGAAAGCTCAGTTGGTCGAGTGCAGGACTGGCACACAGGAAATCAGGGTTTGATTTCCCAAATTGGATTTTCCTCCTGCCTTTCCACTGCCTAACCATGTAGCTAGCCACAACAAGGCCCGAGTCTGTGCCCATCTCCAGCCCAGATAAAACACAAGGTTATGTCAGGAAGGGCATCCAGCATAAAAATCTTTGCTACAGCCATGGGAACCCCTAAAGGGATATGCTGAAAGGGGAAAGATACAATTGCATGTGTATATTATTATTTTGTGAAGTAATTATTTTTACATCCTACTAGAGGAGTTGGAATTAATGTCAAAGGAATAAAGACTATTGACTGAAATACATATCGCAAAGTTTCGCTTCTCAGAGGGGGAAATGGAGGGTAGCTGTGTGACATAAAATATGGGGGCTTTTTGGTGATTATATGAATCTCAGTTTTCATTAACTCCAAAAATAAAGCTTTGTTTGGAGACAAAAACTGCCAAAAATAATGAATACAGCACAAACTGCTAAAGATAATATTTACTATGCTAGAGTGACTGCCATTCTGCATCAAATTCACATCAGTGCATTTCACAGCTACTGTGGGAGGTTGTAAACAGTGAACCTGGTCTGTGGGGGGAGGGGCAGGGCAGTATGATGAATGTATTGGCACAACCGACTTTGTGTTCCTCTTGTACGTTCCATTTATTCATAACCTCAAGTGAATGCCAGTGTTTCCTATGACTTTGGTTTAGTGAACGTAGGTGTTCGCTGGAAGCAAGTTACCGTCACCTAAGGAATTCCCATGAGAAGGGTCAGGTTATGGCAGATTATATTCTCTCCAGGTTGGTCTTTTTGACGTCTTTAATGTATTTAGGTGGGAAATTGTGTGTGTGTGTGTTTTTTTTTTCTAGCACCAAGCTCAGAAATTTTCGATTATGATAGCGTACTATGCTTGGAGGCAAATCTTTCAGTCAATATTTGGAACGGGATCTTTAGAACTGTTTTGCATTAGTCTGTTGAGTGTCAGGAAAAACCCACTCTGTGACCTAAAGGCAGCTGTTCTCCGCTTAAACATAACACAATTTCATGCAACACTACACCTTTTGTCTTTTTATTTGAGGCACATAATGCACTCATAAACACTAAACTTAGACTTTTACAGATTGAGTAGAAAATGGTCTTTAAGGACAAGCATTTTCTTTAACTAGCATACGAGAAACTGTGTCTACTAATTTTCTACGTAAACCATTGGACTATTTTGTTTTTTAAGGCACATGCAAAAGTACAATGTATTTTGATTTACACGCACTGTTAGGCATACATATACAACTATGCGGTGATTTTTGTGCCATCACTGTTTTTAATGTAAAAATGTAAACATTTTGTGTGCTCAAAATAATATTTTTGACTTAAAACAGAAAAATGAAAGCAATTTTTTTTTTACTCTTGACTCTTAAAAAAATGAGCACAATAAGAATCAACCTGCATGTCCATGTCTGTGATTGGCTCACAAAAGCTTCATCTCAAGCGCACAAGAGAGAATTTCTCTCCAGTGTAAATTCGTTTTATTGCACGTTTTTAAGTTTTAAGAGTGAAATTGTTTTGTTTGCACATATTTTTGAGTTTCAATTGTATTTTTCTGTTTCAAGTGCAAAATTCACAAACACAAAATTCTTTCCAGAAACAATAATGTGTGATGATGCAGCATGACAGGTTGAAGGAGAGCACATTAATGTGGCAAAGATGCTTTATTTACATCACAGTCTGCACCGTTGCAGCCCCGCTTTCTCACATGCAGAAGTAAAACAGTCTTCGGCACAATGTTGGCATTTTTCAGAGCGTTGTACACATCAGTCTGACCAATCGGGTCGCTGAACTAGAATTTATTGCTAGGAGGTTCTGCAGAACTTTGGCCCCTTAGCCGTTAGCATTTTGGCTGATGCTAAGTGCATTAGCCTATTAGCCGCTGTGCAGCTGCAGTGCTTTACTTTTTTTTTGTGCTTCTAAAAAGAACTGCAATCTGCATTTTTATATGTTGCTGGCAGCAACATGGCACAGAGTTTCAGTTCGCTACCCATCCCAAGTAAAAACTAAGTAGTTCATGTCTCATGACAATAAGAAAAGCCTGCCTCTGGCCGAGGTCTTCCGGTTGACAGCATTTTGAATCGATGCAAGTATCGCCAAATGAACTATCGCGTTATATTGCCGAATCAATTTTTTCTAACACCCCTACATTATAGTACATATGCAAAAAGACTATCTATTGTGTAGGCAAAATTTCTGTATGTAGAAATTGAAAGTAGTGAATCATGCCATTGAAGTAAACTGCTTTCTTGTCCTCTAATTATATTTCATGTTGTGACAAACATGCATAAATTTGATGGGGGTTTAACACTATAAGATGTCACTTCAAAAGTCCTTCACACCTCCTGCCAGGTGTAGAAGCTATACACCTGAGGTAACCACATTCTATAGTGGGATTTCTCCAAACAATGGCAACAACAACAACCAAAAAGAGAAAAAAAAAGGGAAAGGGTTGACACCACAGCTGTGCTGAGGAATATGTGATATCTGTGCCCAGCTGTCATCTATAATCAAACTCTGCTGTGATGTTATAATGGACTTGACATTCCGGTGCTCTTACAGAACCTGGCAGCTTGTCCAGTGTTACAGACAAGCAGCATAGGAGGTGGATGAACACCCATGCTGCTTTGCAATCTGAGCAGGATTTCCATCTGACCGCTCACATTAACCCCACATTACCTAACAATGTCTTGGCCATGTTTAGATTTTGTAGACACATTGCAGTACAGGGGCTCTGTTATCCTGCTTTTGAAGAGAAGTGAGGCGTGTAATCCTTATTATTACAGTGGAATAAGGATAAGCATGTTCATGGAGATAGATTTTTTCATCAACATCAGGTATTTATACAGTATATACATACATATAGAACAAATTTTAAAGAAGAAATGAAGCACTCAGAACCAACGCGCATTGACTATGAGATTGATTTTAGACTAAAACTTATATTTTTAAAGGTCCTGGTAGCTCAAATATATTACACAAGGGACAGACACTACTAGGTCTCTGTTGTGTTGGTGTATTTGACTGCAATGCTCCAGAGCCAATGTGTTTCATAGTTTTTGTCTGCCTTAAGAGTCAGGCAGAGACAAAGATTACAATCTCCAGTTTCTTTAGGTTACATGCTGTTTGGTTTCCAACTCACAGCTCATTTTACACGATTTTACACTGAATTTCACAAAGTGCTGCACAGACCTGCATTTTACTCTAAAATGATCAGGGTTTTATGTCACACACAAACGGTTGTAATTCTGTGAAAAGCTTCCAGTAGCAAAAACTCTAAATCTATATCAATGCACTGAAAAAAAAGAACAACATGAGTAAAAAAAATCTAATTTTCTTATATTTCTTTTCTTTGATTTGCTACATGGTTGCACTTTAAAGAAATAACCACAACAAACGAGGGCAAAGTTGCTAGAAACAAACACCAATCAAAGTTTGGACTCAATTTTGATAACTTTTGAACACTTTTCCTTTCCTTTTGTTGAGCTTACATCAATGTTCACTCAAAGGAAAATGCAGTCTTCACTATGCTTTTCTTATTTTGTCAGTGGTTGTATAGAAATACTTATTTTTAGTTTTTAATGACAATCTGACAATCTGTGGTTAAAAAACACCCATTATTTGTTATAAGATCCGAGATTAGTAAGAATTGAAGATATATCATCCCCCTTCGTAAGCATTGCAGTCATGCTTCTCACTGTTAGATTCAGGCTTGTTGTCTCCTGCTTCCTCCAGCCTTCCCTCCTTACCTAAACCAGGTTACCAAGCACCCAGAACTGTCTGCTCTGTGGTTCTCTGCTACCAAACCAGAATGGACTACCCTTTCTGGATTAAGTCGGCCTTTTCCTAGGTATACATATTTCCTCATATGATGGAGGATCTTAGGACAGGGATATCAAGGGCCCGTCTAGTTTAGCATTTAGCTACTGTTTATATTTTATGACTGATTCTATGTTTTGGTACAATTATTGGTGTGAAGACTGTTGAGACAATTGTGTTGTGATATTGGGCTATATAAATAAAATGTAACTGAATTTAATCTTTCCTTGTTTCTTCAATCGTCTGAAATCTTTACAATTTACTCATCTCTAGTAATTAGTCGTTGTAGCATCAGAATACTAATAAAGAATGGACAACCAAGAAACCCCTTAAGAACAATCAACAGATTGATAGGTAGTGACACTTAGTCCCTTCCTGTTCTTCCAAAAGAATACTGTGGGAGGAAACCTGGATATGATGGTCAGATTCAGGAACGGGAAGGGATGATCTTGTGTGGTATGGTGATCCTGAGAAGGTTTCAACCAGAAGCTGCGAATAAGGAATCCTGTGATTGATATACTTTGCTGGTTCAAGAATGTGGTGATGCCGCATAACGGTTGACTTAAACGCTTGCTGCAGGTTTTTGGGTTGTCCTTGAGATTTATGTGGCCACCTTGAGTGATGTTAAGAAAATGGAATGTATGATTGTGGTAAATGTGTTGTGAAGTAATTGTAAGGATAATGGAAGTTACACATATGTATGAAATACGTGCTTTGCTACCATATTGTGCCCTTTTTGCAGCTCTCTAGTCGTTAGTAAGATGAACACACTGGCTTCTTACTGACCTTGTGCATATGCTGCCATAGGATGCCCACATGAACTACACTCTGATTGTCTAATTTCCTCATTTCTAACAGCCAGTGTGTGTACAAGGGGTGTGCAAGGCACAAGCACCTTTCACTTGAATAGCACTGATAGGCTTTGGAGGGGTTAAGAAAATGAAAACTCTGTACATCCTGCACCATCATGGAATCACTGAGTGGTCTATAACTTTGATATTTCATGTGGGCCACCTCTGTGCCCCGTACAGGTTTGCCCAATTTTTGCCCAGAGAAAGACTATACCCACCTGTAAGAGCAGTTGTGACTAAGCCATTAGGTATGCACACTAAGGGGTTGTGGCCAAAAAACATGAGCGGACTCCGTAATGGAGATTATTGCTGGAGCGTGATCAAGGAACAAAAACATAATTGTGAACAAGGACGTAGAGCGAATCATGGTCAGAGGGAGAAGCAAGGTTAGCAACATGAACTTGACAGTAATGCCGGAACGCGTTGAATGAACCTCTACTATCTGGCACTGATGGATCTGGGTGGAGGCTTTTAACTGAATGACATGAACAAGGATGATGACGTTGATTGTGTTGGAGGAGACATTGTAGAATCATAGGGAACCAAGATACCAACCAAGTGGCATGCCTTGGCAACTCAGTGGCCTTGTATAGTGTCCACACTGAGACTGGAAGGTCGTGAGTTCAAACCCACGATCAAGTCATACCAAAGATTTTAATAATGGTAATCAGTGCCTCCTCTGTTTGACACTCAACATTAAAGGGTTGGATTGGAGAGTTAGACCACTAAGTAGTTCCTGAGCATTGCTAAGTCTGCAGCTCACCGCTCCCCCTGAGGACGGTCAAATGTGGAGAACACATTTCACACACCTAAGTGTGTGACAATTAATGGGACTTGAACTTTAAACTTTAATTGTTCGTCACTATCTTGACTAGCCACACAATTCGCCATCAGCTTGTTTCTCAAAGGGTGGAGGGATCGATTAATGAAACTTCTCCCTGTTATAAAGATGTTCCAAATAAATGATCAAACATAACCCAGCTATATTTCAATTCCACTTTTAACTACCAGTAAAATACTTTTAGCTTTTTCCTTTTAAAACAAATTGAAGCAATACAACACAAAACACTGCAACCACAACACAAAATACTAAATTAAACATGTAAAACAAAATAAACAACAACCATTATTCACAGTAAAGGTTGACATTTAGAAAACTATGTCCCTCAGCTTTGAGGAGCTGACCTGGTTTCTTCTGTACTGATCTGTCCTGTTCGGGAGAAGATTCTCTCAGTTGTCTGTACAGGTTGGTTGTGGAGCCGGTTCTTTGTGGAATTATTTTCCTGCAGACATCACATTCTTCCTTTGTGTTGTCAATAAGAGTGGAATGTGTCTAGTGTCATCTTCTCTACTTTACGTAATTGTGTTGATGTATTTTGTTGTTGTTGTTACACCTGGCGCTCAGATGTCCAGATGACCCTACCCTTACATTGACGTGTTCTACCTACCATGACAAAGGTGGAGAGGATTTCATGTAATCCATGGACACCAGTAAAGATCACAAATCATTAAAGAAAAAAGGTTCAGGTGCTATCTTGTGGGGTCCAGATGACCCCACTCCCATCCTTAAGGTGCCTCACACATGGGGTATTGACCAGTCAGGTGTGGCTTGAAGAGAAAAAATAAAAGTTAAGGAAAAGTTTATGTTTTTTAAAAAGAACAGACTCTTGTCTTTCACTCCAAACAGAGCTGTTTCATTCAGGACAACACATAAATATTGTTTAGAGAAGCGATAGAATTAGCGGATAACGTGAGAGGAGAGAGAGACGTAGATCACGTTTTGTAGCCATGATAACACACTAACAACCACAGTGCTGCCTGGTTCACAGTTTTAGCGGCATCAGCCTGCAGCTCCTTGTGAATAACTGTTAAAGCAGTAAAGAGCCACCAGATCTGGCTTACTTTCAGCCCTGCATATTAGCCTTTTACCATACTTATGTTTTACTATAATAATAAATGGTAATAAGAAAAAAGTTAAAAATTGTATTTTTTCATTTTTTTAACTAAAAGATCTTATACAGTAGATGCTGATGGTTTGACTCATTTTGTGTACTGCTGCAATGGTCAGGTTTATTAATAAAGACAATTGTAACTTTATTTAGTTAGAAATTGGCACTTAACTCAAAAATTATTGTAAAAATCGGGGGGGGAAATGAACGTTGAAAGGATTTTACGGACAATTTTAATCAAAGTTTTAACTTGAAATGCTTAATCATTCTTTAATCAGAATTATGGCACCAAATAATCGTAAAGAATAGTGTTTCTTTATATAATAAATAAATATGCTGAATCATTTTACCTCAAATGAAATGGAACCACTTCATTAGGTTTAATATTAATTATGATTACATTTCTGTAACGTTAATTCAATGAAGCACACATTGAAAGATAATTGAACACCATGCAGATCAGACTAATATACATGTAAGTAATTAAATTGATGAAGAAAATTAATTAAGCATCGTTTCTAATCACATATTCATGCTTTGTTTTGTCTAACACGTATAAATACAGCAACATGCATCTCAATCCCAGCATTTGCATGCAATAAAATTATGAAATAATAGAAGCTTTTTTTTTCTGTATTTCAGACCGAGCTATATTCCTTTTTTTACCTGTTAAATAACATTTATTTGGAACACAATGGTCCACACAAGAGGAGAAGTTGAGATAAACCTGCAGGGAAACCCAGGATGCTCTTTCAGTGAATAATGTCACTGCAGTTGGGCCAATTCCCTTTTTTTGTAACCTTTTCCACCAGCTGAGCAGGCCGAAAGGTTTGGTGTGCATCTGCTTAATTTGATCCTTCCACCAAAATAGAAAGAGTAAGCCAAAATTATTTTAGTACTTTTTTTTAATTTAATTTAAGGATTTTTTTGTGTGTGTTGTGGTTAATCTCAGTGAATGATTACATTTTGGGATCACTGTGAGGTTGGTGACTGATTTGACCCCCAAATGATTTACTATTATAATAATTATATATTATCATTTATATGTACATATAAGCAAAAAACAGAAACAAAAACAAGAAAATTATGTTGTAAATAAGTTTAAAAAAGGGAAATAACCAAAGTTACCCAATATATTTTTTGTCTAAGTGACCCACGGATCAGTACTGGTCCATAGCCTGGGCATTGGGAAACACTGATGATCTATTCACGCTATTTGAGATATGGTGTGAGGAGGCCTGAAAGATTTACAAATGTTGACTTAAGTGTACTCCCAACTTAGTGACAATCTGAACACAGACTCAGCGAAACTCTCACTTTACTTTGTCTAATTGCCCATCAAAACAAGCATAAAAATGAAAAACACCCCTAAGGAGAACACGCAAATTAAAATTCTAGTAAACTCTGCGGCTGTTTCAAGTATTCTTTTGTGAAGAATTATCAATGCTAATGAGTACACCTTGTTTTTAGCAGTACCATTGGACTTTTTACTCTGAAAGTTATTGGGAAATTACCTCTTGAAACCAGCTTCCAATGCTGCAATATCTGGGACTTCTGGGGTGGCTTCAAATTTAGGAATCAAATGTTGTAGCTATGTAAAGACACAGCGACATGGGATTCTCTTTATATTTTTGTACAAGCTTAAATGTTTACTCTAGATATTTTGAAAATAAAATCACATTGACGCTTAAAGGCCATGTCACAGAGCCAGTACTTATATTTTGTGCATATTCTATGTATGAAATTTCAGTCTTTTTGGGTTTGTCATTTGGCGATGTGTGTAGATGTCCATCTCGGGTTTCGGCCAATGAGTCTTTACGTGAATTCAGTTTTGAGCTCAAAAAGTTTTGATCGGTTGAAAATGTGTACGTATTTAACAAAGTTTATTATGTAAATCGTACGCAATAGGGTGTGATTTTTGGGAGATGTGTATACATCTGTATACAAAAAAATGATTCAAGCCCCTCTTTCATGTAACACAATTAAATTCAGTTTGTTTTATTTAAATATATGTATTTGAAAATAATGTATCTACATTTAATTGACCTAACACAAAATGTATTAACAGTTTCACCTATAAATTCCTATAATACAAAATAAATGAGTTCAAGTAAGGGGCATGCTGTGCGCATGTTGAAAGCTGTTTTTCTGTTTCTCATTCTTTTTATAGTATCTTCTGCCGGCTGCTTTTACGGCTACAAATTTTCACCTATTTTAACCATTCAACTATTAAAATGTTCAGCTCTTTCGTCTAATGCCTGCTATGACTTTTGGTCCTTCAAATCCTTCGACTTTCGAAGAGAGAAAACTGTTGTTCCTGTTTTTCCACGTAAAAAACGTACTGTGGCTTGGAATCGTTTTAACTCGGCTTCTCCCAATAAGACGAAACACGACGAACCCTTTTTATAGAAAAATGATTCTATTTCTTTATACTGGCGGCTGTAACTTGCTACCAAAGAGTTAGCTCAGTGGATCAGTCAGCGGGATTAGCATGTAGCATGTAGCATGTATAAGGTCAAGACTGGCTAAAGACCGGTCTCAAATGACTTTTTTTTGCCTTGTCATTCTTGTTAAAATTAAGTTCGACAAACTCAATTACATTTCATTACATAGAAGAATTTTCTTTGAGGTGGGGCTACTCATATTTATTGGATGGAAATCCTGCCCACAATTAAATTGAGTTCATCCAATGAGTTATTTTTTTGAGTGTACACAAATTTGTGGCTTTCCATGACCGTTCCACGTATTTCTAATGAGCTTTTCACGCATGTACTACCGATATATAATTTTTGTATCACGGATACGGCGCATATATCACGTTTAAATTACACAACTGATGCAAGAATCACTAATGAATTGCATATAACCAGCGCAATAGTTTGATTTGATTTATTGTTGTATTTCAAGCACTGTAGTCAAAGCAATAGAGAATTTACACATATTAATCAAACTTATTGCAGTAATCATGAAATGCATAGATTAAACAGACAGAAAATAAAACAAAAACAAAAAAGTCACTTAAATCACATTTGCTTTATTAAATACAGTTCATTCATTTGATAGTTTTACAGTTTTTTATATCCAGTTCTGATCAGATCGATTCTCTTCAAGTAACAAAATCCAGTGCCTTGATTATCTTCAGAAAACAGTCATTCATGATTTCAGTAAACAGTAACAGTAACCGATACGTAATAATCATTGATTATGATTAGAACACATGATCACATTAAAGCATTAATTATTGCTACATATTGCAGATCAAGTAAACAAAATATAGCTTATTGATTGTAATTCAAACCTTTCAGTAATCATTAATGCACATTACAATGTAAATTCTCATTGGTTGTAATTAAAAGAGATTTGATTATTTCATCACAATCAAGTTCACACATGTATTTGGAATTATTTAAACACCTGTTGATCCTTAAATTGGATATTTGAACATTGTTTGAGCTCATTATTTAACCCGTTCCAAACTTTTTATGATCAAACATGGCTCATATTCTATGTTGCTTTAACCACATTTAACCACAACTTTTGTCACTTTTGCGACGTATATTTTCGTATGACCCTTTTTAATCTGTGCAATATGTGCAAAATGTACATAGCGGCTGTGTGACACGCCCTTAAGCTTTAGCAACTGATTGATCTGGTCCTGTGAGAATACATCCAGTGTCAGATGGTAGAAAAAAAATTACCTTACAATAAGTACCTTCAAAAATGCTGTAACTACTGAGCCTAATTAGAAAAAAAGCACTCCTCTCTTCCTCCAGCTTCTCCACATGTGCTGCCTGTTGGCATTTTAACAAATAATAAAATCTCACTCTTCACATGCAAAGTCCTTGAAGGGCTTACTGTTCTAAAAAAAAAAAAAACAGCTTGTCTCAACCTAAAAGAGCTCTTCACTTTCAAAGTGCAGGCATACTTGTAGCTTCAAGGGTCCTCAGGTCCAGAGCTTTGAGCTTCCAGACTTCACTCCCATGAAAGCAGCTGTTGGTTCATGCTGAGCATGAAATGTTGACACTGCTCCAGCTTTCAGAGGAAGCTACAAGAGTTGAGATTTACTATTGCACTTTACTATTGCACTTTATTATTATTATTTTTTTAAGTTTAGTAGAATAAATGCTTATTTTGGCTACATTTTGATATCTGCTTAACTTTACTCTTCTGTTGTAGTTGGACCACCCTACCGTATTGCCAATGTCCTCAGCTCATTAGAGCTTATTAAAATGACGGTCTGCCTAATGCTACATACACACCGGGCATGTGATGCGCATTCAACAACAGGCTAAAATGTGATTTTAGCATATGGTGTTCACACTGGACTGTTGCTACCTGATACTAGCCCATGTACTCACAATTGGTAGAGTTGGTGCGCAAATCTTTCCCAGCTCCATTCCGATATATGAAAGACTTGGTGTCACATAATTTTGGCAGCACACAAACCGCAATAATTAATTTCTCATCCATCATCGATGTTTTTTTGTCAAACAGTTGACACTTCTGTGTATTGAAAAGGATGCTATCCCTACGTCAGTAAGAATTTGGAGTCCTTGATTGGTCAAGGTTGAACTGGTTTAACTCCAGGGTCTTTGTCTGATAGTGGGGTTCTTGGGTTTGAAGATCTGCCAGCTGTGTTGTCTGCCACTAGCCCTGGGGTGTGAGGGTGCCAGGCCTAATGCCTTTGCTGGAGCATTCAATGTAATCAAGGTACACTCTAAGAAGCACAATATTCATTCAACTTACTTGCTTATTCACTTTTGCACAAATATGGTTATGATACTGTTTTTACACCTCTCTCTAAGAAAATTGGTTATGCAAATTTTTGTGTACCTGTCCATGTGCATAAGTTAATTCTATCATGAAATACGTCTTCTAACATGAACGTATGAATATACTTAAAACATGTAAATAGTTGTGTGCATACTGTTTGTTGGTGTGTGTATTTGAGAACTAAGTCATGCAATTTATTTATGACACTGATGTTGTGACTCTGTACTATCGACTGCTCCCCACCCCCATCTTAACCCTTTATCCTCCATCTCTAACATCCTACTTTCTCTTGTCTTTTCCGTCTGGTCCAACAAGGAATGCGCATAAACATAATTACTATTAATAAAGCTTTGCCTCAAATACAAATTGGGTTTATACAAATATACACTATTCCTTTTTGTTTTTTTGGGGGGGGAAAACCAAGCCTTTAAAAGACAAGACTTCACTAATTAAAAAACAGATTTTTCACCTAATCCCAACATTCTCATGCACCAAGTGACACATTTCCTGCAGCATAAAGGTTCAGACTCTTGCTAGGCCAGAGTTGAAAATAAAAATGTTGCTCTTAATCTATTTTGCCTGGAGAAATAAAGGTTAAACTGTAAAACGGGGAGCACCTAACCTACTTCATGCCATAGTCACACACAGGTGGATACAGGCATTCCGCGTGCAAAAAATTAGCAAACCTGTACGGGGCATGCAGGTGGCTCACACGAAATTTTTCAGAGTGTATCTTAGACTGCTCGGTAAGCCTCATGCAACATTTGCGCACTATCATTGAGGAGCCAGTGTTTGGATAAAGCCACTGCACAACACCATCACTCATATGTTATAAGTGCGTTGAACTTACTTTATCCTCATGAATACTTTACCATACATTCACCACATGCATGATAATGGTACAACAATCAAATCCAAAAATGTCTCAGCTACAGTTTGATTGGAAATGTTTAGAATAAATTGGTAATAAGGACAGAAGCACCTCTCTGAGTTTTCATTGGTGATGGAAACCAACAAATAAAATAAATTGTCAACACACTTTTTAATTGTGCATATATGAAAAGGGAACAACTGTCTTGTCTTTTTCTTTGCAGGCCGACTTGTCTGTAAACCCCGCCAGATGGTTTTGCTTGATGTGTGACTGTAGCGGGACATCTCTAATAAGGGTTCGGCGTTGCCGCAATGATACAGTCTGACATTATGATTCATTGGGGCCATTATTTTTCCCGTTCGGTGTCTGAGTTATGAAGCTAATTATTCTCATTGTTTCCAAGGAAAATTGAGTCTGAAATGGAATTTCAGCGGCAGCATCTCAAATGACACACTTGTTTACTTCGTCTCTCTTCAGACAGCAACTGTTTCTCTGCCAAAAGGTGAGCCTTTTCTTCAACTTTAACACAACTTTGATGACACACTATCTTTTGTTCCTGTGTCAATACTTAATGGCAGCGCAGTTGGCTTTTAGAGGCTGCAATTCCATTTGGCTTCTTCACCTCAGCTTGTTCTTGTTCCCCTCCTTTTTTATATTTCTGGGTTTCTTCTGTCACAACACTGTTTTGAGAATACAATTGAGTTTGTTTGATTTGACCGGTTAATAGTGGAATGGCCGCTCATGTCTTAAAAAGCCTACGGTGCCCCAAAAATGGTATGCGTGTTTTGTTCGTGGCTGCTTTTGGCTCTGAGAAGGCCATTAGCTGCAGTGACCTGAGCTACTAAGAGGTGTCAACCATGAGTTGATGTTTTACTCTTCTAGCCTCTATGGTTTGGCGCTGATGGTCTTTAAAAGCCTCACTGGGGAACTTTCGATTATGCTTCACTATAAAAGAATCATTGGTCATCATGGCTCGCTTTCATTCACTTCACCTGATTAGATCTTCAGATTTTAGGTCGAACGTGTCAACACTTTTAGAGTGTTTCAGCTTTTTACATCAGGACATGTGAATGACTTACTTGCAGTCCTCATCCTGCCTTCTAAACACTAAAATCTTGTCCTAAAACCTCAAAACTTAAATTGTTCTTGGAAAGTGCTTCATATAAGACTCAAACAATTGACTTTCTCTCACACTTTTACCTGTTGCTTTATCCTGAGGGGACAGTGGGTCAACCAGCAAGCGTGTCAACATGTCCTCAGGCAAAGCACTTAACCCCACATTGACCTTCATGTCGGTTCATTGATGTGTAAATAAAAAATGCTCTGAAAAAAAAGAAAAACTTCTGTTCCCTTGAAGCAGAAATACCATATGGACCAATGCATATAGTATGAAAGCTTTTTAAGTGGTCAACATCTCTATAGAGCCTTTTTTTTGCCACTTACGTATAGAAATGGATTTAATCCCTCTTTTAGACAGATTATTTTTGTTTATTTTCAAAAGAGGTTTAAAAGGTTAGCTCAGACTTTTTCCCCCTTGATTTTTTAAAGGAGCCAGCCACAGAGCAACGAAAAAAAAAATCTATAGAAAATTGGGATATAATGTTGATCAGAACCATATACTGTCATTCAAAACACAATAATAACACAGCCAGTGAGTTAATTGTGTTAGTCCTTTCTTAATAAAAACAAATGCAACTATATTTATCTTAGATAAACTCTGTCAAACTTAGGTTAGTAGTGTGTATCTGAATCATTATTAAAAGTTTGACATATTTTCAAACTCATTGTGCCCATGATCTGGGTAAATACTCGATTTTGATTGACTGCAGGGTGTGGATTAAAAAAGTGCTATACCACAGTGATATACCTCTAAAAAAGAAGTTCTAGATACATGGTCCAAATTTCCCATTTCACTGCACAAGCCTATAGTAAGCTTGTATTACAATTATTACCATTTTTTAAACAAAAAAACAAAAAACAAAACATAAGTTATAATACCTTATTCTACACTTTATCTTAACAGCAAGACAGAAGAGAAAACATGTGATTTTGTAGTTAACTTTAACCTGTTTGGTAAATTTGATTGTTTTGATGATTGCGATAAAGCAGAACAGAAAGAGAGAAATGTTTTGCACTGTTTGTGTGTTTTTAATTTATTTTTTATTTTTTATGCAATCATGTCAATGAAGAGGTCAAAAAGATGGAGAACCTGTTGATTCTGAAGGAGTATCAGCGCAAATTGGATACATCAGGGCTCAAAACGAGCAATGACATTTATGTTGAATATAAGAATATTGACCTGACTCAGAGGACAATGCTTTATGAAGGTCCTTTAATTTGGAGGAAATCAAACACAAGGATCAAAATGTCCGCTTTTTGTGAAAAAGTTATTTAAATCTAAAACTAACAAAAATAAAGTATTATCGAAAACCTATGTCTTTTGTAACTGACCATGATATGGAAAAAGTGGAAAAAGTTGTGTTTCTTTACTTGAAAATTTCACAGATGTATCATGAGGGAATCGCAATAAAACCACGGAAGAAGTACGAATAAACGACATAAACACGTAAATCATCATAGAATATAAACAGTGCGTGATGATTCATTGGTGCTTTGTGCATCAACTACGTAATTCTAACGTGATATGTGTGCTGTATGCACAATATAATAGTCATACATCGGTGATGTATGCGTGTAAAGTGCATTTAACATTCGTAAAAAAGTCATATAATGTGCATAAGCATCTCCCAAAAATCCCACACAATTGCTTAAAGATTTACGTAATTGCTTATAAACTAATCAGCTGGTTCTCCTTTCATTTGCCACTTTCACCATTGAGGATGCCAATATTAGGAGGCAATGCAAGTTAACCTATTTTTAGATTAGCTTTTTAGCAAACAATAAGCTTTTCTTGAGAATTTTGCACATCAGAAAAGTGTATTCATTTGTTACTTCTGTGTTTTTGTTGGCCTAGAACAGTTGTTTTGCCGCTCTCTTTGAATGATGTCAGTCCACTTTTCCCCTTATGAGACCAATGTGAAGGAGAGGTACTCAAATGAAGGCACAGTTGACAACTCACAAGGAGTATTTGTGTATTTTGGTGCAGCATGCTCAGTCTGGTGCCTCCTTTATCCTTGTGTCTGTTTTTTGTCTTTTGTGTCCAAAAAATAAACTAAAAAAAATGAAGGGTTTTGGACTCATTTTATTGAAAGGTGTTGTTTACACTGCAAAAACTGAATCTTGTGAAAAGCCTCTTGTATAAGGAAACTTTGTGACTAGAATTTTTTCCTGAAAAAAAGACTTCTTGGTAAAATAATTTTCTTTACTTCACTGGCAGATTTTTTGTTTTATTAAAAACCATTTTTGAAAGCCTCACTTATTTCTATGGGCCTGTTTTTGCAGTGTACCAGATACAAATTTTCACAAACATCGTATCTTTACATATTTTTCTTTTAAGGCCATGTCACACCGCTGCTACGGACATTTTGTTCATTTTCCATGTATGAAATTTCTGTCCTTAGTGATACATGCGTGACATGTGTAATTTATAAGTGTTTCTTGTGTTCGTCATTGGCTGATGTGCGCAGATGTCCGTTAAGGGTTTCGGCCGACGGGTCTCTATATGAATTTGGTGTTGACCGGTTGAGAATTATGCAGTTTTTGAGTATTTTACGCAGTTATTACGTAAGTCCTGCGCAATTGTCTGGGATTTTTGCAAGACCTATACGCAAATTTGTGGCTTTCCACAACCGTTCCACATATGTTTATGCATTTACCATTAATTTATAACTTTCATATTGCATATATGGCGCACGTCACGTTCAAATTACCTAATTGATGCACAAATCTTTAATAATTTGCATATAAACAGAGCAATAACCACGCATGGTTCATGGTTCTTTAACTATGTTAATTTACATGTTTTTTGTGTGGTTTGATGGTAATTATTCTGTGGTTTTAGCTTTGTTCATTTGTGATACATTTGAAGATTTAACTTAAAGACCACAGCTTTATAAACGGGCTTTAGACATTTCCCAAAACTTTTACCTTGTAAAATAATGCTTTGAATTGGTATTGTAGTCTTTTGTGTATTTAAAAAAAAAAAAGGTAAAATATTTAAAAATAATAACATTTTCATGTTATTTTTTCCACTTTTTGTTAAATTTCAATACCATGGCCTCAATAAAAAAGATAGAATATAGATGGTTCACTTTAAGGCTGATGCTGGAATTCCAGCAGAGCGGGAACAGTTAGACACAAAAGTATTCCTTGCAGCTCACCCTCAAACACTATGAACTCCTTATTCAGTGATGTACAATCTTTCTAAATAAATAACACATGATTGAAACTGTGCAAAACGGATTTGCTTCAATCTTTTACAACCTACCCTACGGTGTCTGATAGGAGACAAACAAAACACTTTGATCGCAGACAAGTGACATTTTCTTTTTTTCATCCAGATTGATCAAACATGAATTTTACAGGATTCATAGCCTTCTGCCATGCTAAATATTGGAAAGGATTGTTGGAATTTTTTCTGTGTGCCTCACCATGTGGTTTCTTCACTGGTTTATCTATCATTTTTTCTGTTCCATTAGCTAAAAAATGTCTTTTCCCCCCAAAAAAAACAGTCATGGGAATACCAAATGTAGTCCTTTTTATGTTTCCTTTCGCGATGGACTGGAAATTAGGTTGTGAATAAAACAAATCAAATGCAAACACAGATCATGCTGAGTTCGTTTTTTTTAAGGGACACACAGGTATCACTCTTTCCTCAATATTTTTTTCGCTTTTCTGTCTCCAACACTAATGGGGATGCATGCCCAGCCATCTGTGAAGGACAAGGGAGCCTTTTGGCCGAGACAAATCGCTTTGGAGCGGGACTGCAGCTTCTCCCCACCATCCCTGTGCTCTGCACACACACAAACACAAATACACGCATGCAGTCCCTTTCCTCCAGGGTAACAAGGGAAGCATTGGGTCCATAGTGTTCCATCAGAAGTCAGCCAACTGAGCCACCGGCCTAATCCCTACCAGCACCCCACATGCCTACATTGCCAAGTTCCAATTAGACCCATAAAAAAAGAAAAGTCCTGGACACAGTTTGAAGTTTTCCTGGACACAGGCTTTTATGAGGCGAGTGCCTAGCCCTCCATGACTGACTATCCACTCAATGTAACAATGTGTCTATGAAAGCAAAATGGGGCAACAGGCCAGAACTATCAGACACCCTTGAGGGGTGACGCTTGGAGGGAGCAAAGACAGTCCCATTCCTTCCCCGTTGTAAACAATGCAGAAAGTGTGTTTCCAGTGAGCTGCAGTGGCTCAAAGAGGCAAGTTCAGCCGTGGAGGTTCAGGCATCCATAAACGGGTGCTCAGTAAGGACAGCTGGCACAAAAACACAATGCTGACATGTTCAAAGAAAACATGGCGGCTGATTTCAAAGGATACACCAGTTGTGTGTCAATCGAATTGACTAGCAGTGGCTCGGAAAAGGCCAATTATATTTCTGTGCAGCCATTATTGTTGGTGTTCTCCAAGAGTAACAATTAGATTTATTTACATTTCTCAGTTCCCACTTTCATTGTTACCGGCTTTAGTGTCTAAGCAAGTTGTCAGAAAGCAAGTGAATACAGAGCCAGTCCCTTTGTTAGAGGCTGATGAGCAGTCATAACAGGGGATTTACAACTCCTCTGCTCTATAAACACAACCAATATTCTGTAAATGGAGACAGGCCCTTAATAGTGCCTGCATTTCAGAGATTTGCAGAGAACGGCGTTGGCGATGGTGTCCATGTCCCTGTGTGTGTGTGTTCAGGAAGGACACTACACTGGCTTTCTCCAAAAGCTCCTAATGTCCTGAGTGACCTTGCTAAATAAAAACCAGTAGATTGAGTCGCTTGCTTTCCCTGGCCATTGGTAAGGCACTGAGGCTTGAAGTATACATTTGCGCGCCGCATTACACCCTTTAATAGGCAGTCAGTCAAAATAACACGCTGTCTGAAATGTCAGCGTTTACCTTCGTAATGGCCAAGCTTGCGAAGAAATTAATAGATCCTCCAGCTCATCTTTTGTACTTACTGTCTTTGTTCTTTCAGTGGCAAGGACTAACAAACACCATTGCACATGTACAAACAGACAACTCTGCAAACCTACTGTAACTAGTTTCCACTACTCCAGAAAGTTGGTGAAATGGGGCCAGCACCACTATGGGTTCAGATAAAATGTCAAAGGGGGTCAAGTCTGGGTGTGCTGAAAGTTTGGGGTGACATTTCCCTCCCAACCCCTAAAATGCTTAGAAAACAATGTTATCATCATATTAGTTCATCTATCAATAAATCAATTTTCTCCTTTGAGCTCTTTGATATGTCTATAGAGTTTTATGTTGAATGCTGTTCCTGACACTACTCTCTAAAGAATTGTAGCATCCCAAGTTTGCTACTATTTAATTTTTTCTTTTTAATTGCAATTGTCCATGTGTTTTAGCTTATTTTGAAACTTCAAAAGTCAAAGAGCAGATTTGCTGATGTTCACTGATGACATGCACAAACAGTAGCTGCCATTAGTGAGGCACCGTAATGCATTCATGTGTGTTCACGGGTCAGTAGGAAAATGCAACATCTGCCTTCACCTTCTGTACTGTTGCTCCAATATGCACAATTAAATGAAATGTTAATGAATGCTAATGAAATGGCTAATTGCTGATTCGACGCAACCAAGCGAAGCTCACTCTCTGAGATCCAATGTTCATTGTTTATCACTGAGAGTTAGTTTGTTTTCTCATTTTGTTGAGGGGGATAAACGATAATAAAAACAATAAACATAGAAAAAAGTGGATAATTATTCTGCATGCAGACTAAGAGCCATGTTAGCCTGCGGAGCCACGCCAGCTCAGAGGTGACACTCCTTTGTTCCTATTCAGACTGCGTTGGAACTTTTCTGACAGTCTGATAGAAAGATGGAAAGGTAGTTTGGAATAGGTTGGCCGGCGGCGATTTTTCACCTCGGTAACAGTCGAGCTTGTCATTCCCGGCAGAGACAGCCACTGAGGCCTGCTAAAGCTCAGTAAAGCTTGCGGCTGTCTTTATCTCTCGGCCTGTGAACCCTGAGTGGTTTCAGGCAGTGATTAGTGAGGTAGATCCCACGTGGGTCACCCCTTTTTGCTGGAGGAGATCAGCGCTGAAGATTTGAGGCATTTGGGTACCTTTGTAGACCGAGCATATGAGTGACAAGAGAGAAGAGGTGGACGTAATGGAAAAAGGGAGAAGAGGTGAGACAGACAGGAGGAGAGGTGGGTATAGTAACAAGAGAAGATGAAAGGTGTATGATAAGTTTGCACAGAGAGTAGAACTATTCTTTTGGAAGGGGCAAAAACATCTATTTTTTTCTGCAGGATCTGCATGAATGTGGCACACCGGAATATGAAGTATCTGCTCAGTGCCTATGAGTGTTTTTTTTTTTTTTCATTTTTAAAGGAGGATCTTGCAGGGATATTGTTTTTGTTTGAAGCTATACAATTTGAGATAAGTCATTAATAGAATTAAAAAATAAAACTGCTGCCTTCATGTGGCCCTCAAAGTCAGCTACATTCGTCTCCTAAAAAATCAGTTACTAAAATAAAAGGGTCCTCATTGTGAATATTAATATTTTTTTTATTTTTTTTTTTTTTTAAATGGTTTATTTCAAGCAATCAAGTAGAAACAATACACAAAAGCAATATAATCTTCAGTTGTACATTCATACAGTAACTAATCAAACTTAGGATAATTAGACATATTAATAAATATTGCTTGAAAGGGAGTGGAAGGAAGCGAACTTATATAATCCCACCCCGTTATACTGTAACCATTTTATTACATGATATATGACGCAACTGTCAAAGGGAATTCAAAAGTAGTGCAAAATGGACCAGGCTTCTCGAAGATTGTGAAAATTTGATGTTTTCGAGATTCCAAGTGTTAATCATCCAAGATAAGTAGAATCTACTACATCAGTGAGAAATTACTATAAGGTAAATCACCTATTTGGTATTAAAAAAGTTCTACTCTGATCATGTTTTGATCTATTGTAAAAACGTTCCCAGTGGTCTTTATGGTTTTGTTATGCAATTTTTCGGCAAAATCAATTTGTTACTAATTTAAAGTTTAAAAGATTTAACTAACATTTTTTTGAATATTGGAATAAGGGAAAACTCCAATAGTTTACTTCTTTCAGTTTAACCTGCCACCAGTGGTCATTTGAAGAACTGCAACCTTTTAGTAAGTTGGTGTTGGCTTTAAACTCTGGAACTGGTTGTACGATCAGAAACACCTGCTTTGTGCACAAAGAAATGCTGGTAAAAAGATGTCAGATTAAGATGATTTAAACTAGATGATTAAGAAATTACTCTGGTGTCCTAATGTATGCCTAGTATTTTTGATAAGTCATTTCTATCACGTCCACATAAGCTAGGGCACAAAATAAGTGACACTCTGCCCACTTAGCTGTTTATTAAGTAATGTTAAAATGGCTCAAAGACTTTTCATTTTCAGATTTTATTATTTTTTTCCACGGTTTCATCAAAATAATTACCCCTTCTGTAGTGTCAATGATCTCCCACGCCATCCATTTGACTTGGAGAAACGGAAAAAACTCGCCGTTTGCTTTGTAATGTAGAAAGTTGTTTCCATTTTGAAGGAATCAGCCAGCCATCTGCTGCTCTATTGCCAAACAGAACGGATTTGGTCGAAGACAATGCATCTGAAGAGAGAGATGTAGAGAAAGGGATGTAGCATCATAAGAGGGCACTTATGCATATGTTTGATAAAGATAAGTGGCATCCCATCTATTGGTTGTTAATGAGATCTTCTGCAGCAGAAAGATGTATGCGGCTGTGGCATGGAATGCACTGTAGGGAAATGACTGCTGAAGGGGACTGCAGGGGGAAGGCACTTCATCAAGTATAATTGCTGCCTTGTACACACTGGGTCCCCAAAGGCTCTGGCTTTTCTGCAGTCGCTGAGGATCTTCCTCCGTTACATTCCCCTCTTATTCTCTTCCTTTCTATCTCTCACCTGATTTTCTTTTCCGGTTGACCCACGTTCGCCCTTCCTTCCTAAGTGGATTATTTCCTGTTAAATAATTTTATTAGTCCATTGTTTTGCTAGCAACAAAGTTTGAATGGAGGCTTGATTAGTCGGGGAACAACATGGCGACATCCTCTTCACCACAGGTCCCCTGTGTTATTAATAGTTCCAATCTAGAAGGGTTTTTTTATATCTGTTTTTTTTGTTGATGATGTGCATTTATTTCTCAGAAACATTGTAATATAGCCAAGCAGGGAAATAAGTTTTTTTATCTTTTTCTAATTGTAACATTTTATTTTTTGTACTGCCTATTTCTAACAATATATCTGTAGGGGTTTTTAGTATTTTCATTTGCCATAGGTATATTTGCAGGGTTGTAGAGCAGAGTCATTTTTAAATTTTTAAATTTTGCACGTGTGTTAAAAATGTGCTTACTTACTATTTATGTCTGCACAACTGATTATAAGGTTTACTCTCAATGGATGGTCTCTTTGCGAACATATGTTCAGATATAAGGCACACTGAACTATAAGGTGCATTAGATGAGACAAAGGAGTCAGAGATAAAACTTAATTTACTTCACTCACAGTAACTCCAGAACGTTTGTAACACGCGCAATAGCCAAGTATGAATCGTTAGCCACGTTAGCATATACAAAATACCTTAAACTCGCTGCCTTGTTTGCAACAAGCAAAAACACCAGACTAAAATGACTAAAACAAACATTATTGTGACTATACTAACTCCCAACCTTGCAAGTAACACGGAAAAAAACACCGTCCGTCACAGCTACACATTAGCTGCATTAGCGTAGCCATGATATCTCTAACTCCCAACTTTGTTTTCAACACGATACAGTTAAAACAAACATTACTGTGACTACCTTGTAAGTAACACATAAAGAAAAAAAAACACAGTCCAACATCACTAAATGTTAGACATGTTAGCATATTCACAGTAACACCCAACCAAACATTTTGAAAGGTGCCGTGTACCTCTCAAAATTGCTTTAACATCAATAAACACAACCAGAACCAAGAGAACCATGAGTCAATAAAAGAACAAATCTACACAAGTTGTCCACCTTTTGGCATATCTCTTCAAGGGTTGCCACAGCGAATCAGCTTCTCACAGGTTTGGTAGGGATTTTTATACCGAATGCCCTTCCTGACCCAACCCTATTGGCCGCATAGTTAGGCAGTAGCACAGTGTTGTCCAAAGACCTACAGTGGATGGAGTTCATTACACTACCCCTGGGAATCAAACTGTAATTTCCTAGTTACCAGTCCTATGCTTAACCAACTGGGCTATCAAGTTAACAAATCCACAAAAACCACAATCAGTCACAAAAGTAAAAGTTTGACAAAATTTCTATTTTCTCTTGACTATAACTTTTACAGAATTAAAAACACCCTGCTTGAAATTATTTCTGTATATCTAGCAGATGTGAAAACACCAAATTCTTATGTCATTTAAAGATGCCTAAATTCCTCCCTTGTTTCATCAATGTGTCGTATTAAATAAATATTATATAGTTTCAAATCTCAGTCACTTGGAGTGGGCATCCACACCAACAATAGATCAACTATTTGGCAAACTCCAAAGAGCACCAATCATTTTGGCACCATGCTCTCATGACCATTCAAAGGTTGGTGGGAACACTGGCACGTCTCTAAAGCAGCCTCAGAATGGGCCGGTCCTGTTGGCAGCAGGGAGTAGAACTAAGTTCAGCCATCAGCCAGTCAACGCAGATTGCATGGCACATCAGCGCAGACCTGGAATGGAGCGGCTTTGTCGCCTGCCAGCGTTGTGGAGCAGCCATGTTTGTAGCAGGTTAGCCCCTCTGCTGGGCGCATCGGGTAGCTTTGGAGTGTGAGAGGGATGGAAATAAAGGAGTGCATGACTGGATCAGCAGATGGGGATATTCTGTTTTTGATGCCATGCAGCTGTGGCTGCAGATAACATATGCCAGGCAAAGGGCGATGACAGAGGCTCTGTAAACCATGACAGTCCTAACCACGTGTTTTTTTTTCCTTTAGAGAGGGCCAACATAAGCCAAATGGCACATCAGTTTAATGTTATCAAAGGCACTGGGAACATAAAAAGTGCAAAGGTGTTTGCTTTACTGGCATGTTGGAACAAAACTCTAAAGGAATTGTTTCATTATTATTTAATTTATTTTCTAAAATGAAAAAAGTTTTTTTTTTTTAAAAGTATGGTAATTATTAATTTATGACAAATGAAACAAACAGAGGTTAAACTTTCCGTCCTTTATAGTTCAAATTACATTCTAAAAATAAACCAACAATTGGTGCACAAGGACACCATCCAATGGGTCGTTGGGCAAAACCCTTTACACTACTGCCTACCTATGTAACCACAAGGGGGCCCCAGTCTGGATTCTCCTGTGCCCCCCAGCCTGGATAAAATACAGGGTTGTGTCAGAAAGGGCATCCGGCAAGAAAATCTCTGCCAAACCACCTGTGCCAATCTGTGAACCTGAATTCGCTGTGGCAACCCCTGAAGAAATATGCTTAAAGGTAAACCTCAGCAGATCGTTCTGACCATGTCCAAATGACAGCATTAAGTTTCTGCCATATGATTGGCTGATTAGAAAATTGCATTAACGAGTAGTTGGGCAGCTATGTCTAATAAAGTGGCTGGTGTTTGTCAGTACTCGATGTCACAAAAGAACAACATGAGTTATCATTTCTGTTCCAAATAAAAACCCATTTAAATCTAAAATCCACATTTTTAATAGAAATATAAGCTATTCAAAAAAGTTAAACATTTTATAGTAAATGGTTTATAGGCCAACATATGTGGCACTTTTTTTATTCATCTATTTACACACACTGATGGCGAAACTGCTACCATAAAAGGCACTAACCTATAACCCTCATGAGCAATGTGGGGTTGAGTGTCTTGCCCAACAACACTTCCTCCAACTCATAGACAGGCAAGGAAGACCTGCAACCTTCCAATCAGAGGTTAGCCACTCAATGTGTGTGCCACAGCCAACAAAAAAAGTGGAGTTTATTTTTTGTTTTTGTATATGCCACATTTCTGAAGAGTAAATCCATCAAATAATACATTTTGCAACAGTGTTATGTAGCAAAGCCAACAGATTCTTGGCTGTTTTACCAGAAAAAAATGTCGCAGCAGAATATAGACTTTGAAATACAAAAGTAAAGATGTTTATCCGCACTAAAATGAATTTTATGTCAAAACATAAGCTATACTTTTGTCTGTAAAAAAGTAAGTGCATCCACTGCAGCTTGCTTTAAAACGTCCCTTAAAAGCAAAAAAAGAAAACACAAAAAATGACTAATCCTTCAAAGCCCATGCACAATAGGCATGACACGCATGAGTCTGAATGCTGAGACAACCAATCCTGTCACACACCCCTGTGGCCTGTTTGGCCTTTCATAGACTTCTTGACATCAAGGGTTCTGAGCGTCCTCAGAACAAAAAGTGCAGTGAAATAAAGTTATTTTAGGAGGGAGCAACTGTTGCCAAGACATAATCAAAAGCACATTGTTATTGCTTTCTGTGGATTGCAAAGTTAAGCAGAAGTGTTAACGTTAGGTATTCAACACGGAAATGTAAAAAATTGACCTTCCTTTTTTTTAATATATAATTCTCTTTTTAGTTACATGTTAGTGGTATTCCCAGAACTCAGCACATTGCCTTTTTACATGTTTGGTGGTTTGGTGGTGCCCAATTTTCTAAATCACTCCATCTTGGAACAATGACTTCCATAAGTAACCGCACTGGAAAAATACATTACATTTTCAAAAGTGAACATTCATGCTGATTTAAGACTAGGAATTATCACTTCCCAGAAAATGGATTTGCTGAAATTTCCCTAGCATCAATCACTGCAGCATCTACCATTGCTACGTGGTGGTCACTTGTGACCATGCTTTAAGTGATGATGACTTATTTCTGATGCCGTTTTTAGAAACACTTATATGCAAAGCTCATGCTTGCAGTTACACTCAACTACGATGCCACAATGGATTCTGAATGCCACATGTTCCTCTGGCATTTTTCTGAAGATAGAGGACAAATATAAAGAAAGTAAGTTTGAAATTGCATTTCTGATTTTTTTTTTATTCAAATCATTATGAGCAGATGAAAAACATTGTATTTGTGACATAGTAATTACGCCCAAGCTCCCTGCATCCACTTCTAAATGACTAGATCTATGTTCGTCTCCTTTTCCCTCATCTGACCTGGCATCTGGTTTAAAACTGTATGGCTGGATAGCTCCAATATTGCTCGACATTTTTGTTGCACTGGTAATGTTAGGTTTGGGGCTGTGCGGGGCTGTAAGATAGTGGGCTAGAGTGTAAACAGAAGCCTGAGCACTCCAGTCCGGTTCAGACAAGTCAGGTGAGTGTTTCCTCTCAAAGTTGGACCGTCACGATGCATGCAGTATAAAGCTAACAACAACAATGAAGGTCATCCAGCAGCTCATTTTTTCTTCTTTTCTTACTTCGCACAAACATGTCATTTAATGTTGTTTGAGGGTCGATTCCAGGCAGCGAAGAAGAATGCAGCTTCTTTCTTGGCGTTTTCTTTTGTTGTAGTGACATTCATTCTTACTTACGTTAAGGTGAAGATCACTACATTAGTGTTATATTCCCTTACTCAAGTTTTCCAAACTTGTTTGTTCCATTTTTCTATTGACCTACAACCAACAGGGGCCCAAAAATGGGACGGCTTAATAGATCTATTTTATAATGGAAATGCTCAAAATTCCAGACTGTACTGTACCGTACCGCACAGTGGAATCAGGGCAAGAGAGCTCTAATATGGGGGAGGGGAAGGGAGGGCGGGGGCTGCTTCATGTTAACAGTCCTGCCCACAACTCAGAGGCCAATTTCTAATAAACTACTGCCACTCTGCAGAAACTTGTCCTAAAATTGGCATAATTATAATTAAATGACCATTGGGAACACTTTTACAATAGATTCAGAGATGATCGGAGTGGAACTTTTAACAGAAAACCAAACTTTTTTGCCATTTATCCACAGTAATGGCTTGTCATCTCACCACAGACAAACATTGTAAGCCAACCGAAATGAGAAGCTCAGTGCAGGGCCAAATCATGTCGGCAGCATGTCCAGGCAAACCTAGCAAGAAATGTTGGCCAACTCTTCAACAATGGTTCTCTCTCTATCTCTTGCAATGGGTACCTAGGCTCCTGCAGCAGCTGCCAAAGCCACTTCAGATAGCCCCCACTTCAGGCGGGATCCCTCAGAAAAGGTTTGAGCACCATCATGAGATTGAGGCTAAGCCGGCAGAGGCACTAGCGTGTGTAATTCTCTGGAATATGCAAAGCCTTTGAACTCCAATTTGCGCTGAAAACCGTGCCGTGTTGCAATTTGCACTGTGACTTCAGATGATGGAGAATTATTGATTTATGAATTGCAGCAGGAATTCTGAAAGAGATTGATAGTGTAATGTCTTACTGTGAAATCCCCTTACTTACGTTTTCCTCTGGCATGCTGCTAAGGCCATCTGGTGTGTAATTGTAACATGCTGAACAAACTGTAGTGTATGGACGCTTCACATTACTTCAAAATACATTCATCTAAAAGATGCAAAGGAATACGGAGAAAACATCCGAAAAGATGTTAGAGAGGAGCTTCCTTTTTTCCGAACTGCAACATAACCATTATGGGAAAACATTTTTGCACTACAGTTAAAAAAACATAACTAAAGATGTGTCTTAAAAAAGAAAGTTGTCTATGCCACGTACAGTCAGTGAATTTCTGTTTTTATGCAACATAACACAACATCACTACAAATGCATGATTAAAATGACCATTATAATTTAGAAACATCTAGTCTTTACCACATCTTGTCTCTCAGAAGACACAGTTGTTGTCCTCACAATGGGGTGTCTAGAAAAGTTTGAGATGTTACATTATTTCACGTGTTTACAATATGTGTTCATGTGAGCGTCACATAGTAATGTATTTTTTTAATCGTTTGTATTTTGGTATCTTTTTTATTTCCTTGACACACTAAAGATTTTTTTTCATGAAATATGAGTAATTTTTGCATTTTCGTAAGATGACTCAATCTCTGAGGCTTCGCCTTTTGCTCTTCATGGGTTCATGGCTTCTCATGGTGCCGCCCATTTCATCAAAGCCGTGTCTGTTTCTCTCCCACGAAAACAAACAACATGTGTGTGTGTGTGTGTTAGCCAGAACCGCCTGGTGCTGGCAGCGCAAACTTTTCCTGAAAGGGGTTGACCTTACTTATCTATCTTACAATGTAAGAACCCACTTGCTTTCGTGGGTTGGAAGCGCAAGTTTTTAGAGGAATACTCAGGAATGTGTGAACAGATCATTTCAAATACCGCTTTGTTTTTTTTCGTGAGGAATTAACATTATAATATACTTAAAAGCTCAAAAAAGTTAATTTTGCATGATATAGGCCCCTTAAACAAACACTAGACGGTGCTCATCAAATCATTGATTTGTGTGCAAGGTGAACACTGGAGGTCACTTATCAGAAGAAAAGAACCTCAAATCAATTCCAACAAAGCAGCTGACAGAAAATGCAGGGTCTTGGCTGGCAAGAGTAGGGTCATGAGATCACTAAATCCCAGGTTTGTAGTGGTAAGTGCCTCCTGACGTGATGTTGTGGCTGGGCGGGAGCTATTCAGCCACAATAAACCTATACACACTGGACTTATAGTACTTAATGTTGCCTATTGGATTCGATGCGGCGAACATGAATTCTCAACGGAACAGGAATATTAACTCTTTGGAGAAACTACAACATCTGGTACTTTTAGGTTTGTGACCAATTCAGATTTTGAAGGTCGGGCTCAGTAGACATCTATTTGGGTTTGGAATTTTCTTTTTGTTGCTGTTTAAGGTGTTTAGGGAAACTTTAAAAATATACAAACAACTTCTTTTCAAATTTAGAATTTTGTGTATATTTAGTGGGTGATAAAATATTAGTTTTAAAAGAATTGGCCAAAGAAAAGTGGATTTTATACTGCTGCCCTCAGAATGTCTAGCACTGCATTTACCCTATTTTCTACACTACAGAATGCACAGGATTAAAAGGCACACTGTCAATGAATGGTCTATTTTTAAACTTGTCATATGTAAGGTGTACTAAATTAAAAGGCACATTAAAAATAAAAAAAGAATGAGATAAGTCCGTCAGTCAGTCAGACTTCATTACCTGTATTCAAATGGTAACTTCCTACAACACATAAAAAACAGATTGATAACAACACTTCTGTGCGCATTTTTCACAAATAAAATTTTGGTATTTTGTGATACATTCATGATGTATGTACAGTACTGACCAAAAGTTTGGACACACCTTCCCATTCATTTGAATGAGAAGGTGAGTCCAAACTTTGGGTCTGTACTGTAATTCATAAGTATTTCTTGTGTTTGTTATCCGTCGATGTGTCTGTATGTAAATGTGGTTTTGAGATGTTGAAAATTTTAGTCGGTGGGGGAAAATAAATCTTTTTGGGGGGATCGGTTCAGAATGACACTGTTTATGCGTATTTTATGTAGTTTATATGCAATTATTAAGTAAATGTTATGCAATTGCAAGATGTATACGCTAATTTGTGGGTTTCCATGACCATTCCATGTATGTCTAGCAGACTTTTCACGCATGTAACACCAATTTATAGCTTTTGTATTGCGCATATGATAAAAACATCACATTAAAATCTGTAATTGATGCATAAATTTTAGGCTAGATTTGGCTTTTACATTGATTTATGTGTTCTTTGCGTGGCTTATTCGGATTTTTTCTGTGGTTTTTGCATAGCTTACTTGTAGTACATCTGTAAAAAATGTAATGTAAAGACCGCAACTCTTCTCACTATTTCCACGTATATTCATGTATGACCAGTTTTCATCCATATAATATGCGCAAAATGTACAAATTTGGCAATGTGACACGGCCTTATAACAAATGTTACTGTGACTACACTAACTCCAAACCTTGTTAGTTATATGTAAAAAAAAATACAGTCAGACACCGGTAAACCTAAAGCGTGATAGTGTATTCTCTACAACACCCAACCCTGTTTGCAACAAAATTGCATATCAAAATTGCTTTGATATCAGTGAACACAGTCAGAAGTATTCCATATACGAGACACTACAGATTATAATATACACTGTGGTTTCTTGAAAAGTTTAGGCTTTTATAGTGCAGAGAATAGGTCACTTAAGGTCAATCATATCATTTCGGTGTCAATAATACATAGACAACACTTTGGCAAGGAAAAAGATTTGTGTCTTTCAAAAGCAATTTCAAAAGCTAGACTTTGATCAGGATTTTATCTGCAAATTGAGGTACAAATTTAAAATCCTGACACTCTAAGACTAAAAACAAAATCATGTACAGTAAGGGCCAGTTAGGTAGAAAATCTTTACGTGAGGCAACAGAGATGAGTACTGCTGATTCGTCTGAATTATTCAATTTTCAACATTTATGTTTAGAGTTTATTATCTATGCAGAGTGCACTTCATTTATTTTCACCTTGTAGAGGAATCTAGTCTGATTACCAGCCCATGAACACGCACGTTGTAGAACCTTATTCATAGAAATTAATTTCCTATGTAAATTGGGAGGCTCATAATTATCCCGTCGTACATCGTGTACAGTAACCCATCTGACCTCCAATTACAATTGCACCAATCAGAGTGGGGTTAATTCAGAGAGAGACGATCAATTTGCCACAATCACTTTTTCCTTCAGTCCCGTGGGAGACTGAGTCACTTTGAAGCAATTAAATCTATTTCCCAGTCCTTCCACATCAACGTGCTACCTTTCTTCTGTGTCTCTGTTTCATCATAAAAAACCAAAAGCCTTCTCTCACTGTTAGGGTCTAACTCTTATCAGTTTGTTTTAATCAACAATCTTATTTATTAATTACACAACGATTACATTCTAACAATACAAAAATATTTAAAAAAAAGCTTAACATGTTTTTGTGCATTTTCATTATATCACATTTATTAACGCTTATTTTTATGCGGTTAAAAATGGAAACCCATTTATGGAGTTTGAAGGGTCAAAAGGTCAGCCTTTGAAGATAAAAAGTCCAGACCACACTAATTAATTTTGAATTTTGTGTTGGATTTTTCTTCTTGTCTCCCTTTTTAGTAATGAAACTATTGGCCTTGCCTTCACTTATATTTGGATCTGTATCAAATCTTGTCTTTTTTAGATATTTAGTCTTCTGTGCTGCGATACAATGCTTCAATGTCAATATCAGGTTTATTCCTGTGAGTAATTTTATATTTTACTTTTATTTAAAAAATGTTCTAGATTGATAACCCAAACATATCCATCACTGAGTGATGGGGCCATTAAAGTGAAACCCTTTTTAATTAAAGAAGGATTTGGTTGCTCTAATGAAATTATCTGACATAGTTTATCTTGTCCTTCTAAGTTTGTGTTTGGTCGATTAAGATTTAAATAATCAGCAGAGAACTAAAAAAATGCCTCTTTCAGGATTGTCCGTAACTAATCCATCTCATTTTGGTTTACATCTCTAAATCTAAAAGAATTTTATGAATCGAAAAAAAGACCTGCAAAACCCCTAATTGCCACTTCCACACATTAAATCTGAAATTCCTAGTATATAGTGCTATGTACTATGAAACACTAGAATACTTTTACTGGGCAGCAACAAATGCTGTAAAATTGCATGTGACACACTGTCAGGCATCCTTAAAAAGATGTTTGGCATATGGTGTTCACTTTGGACTGTCGCTACCTGACACTAGCAAATGTCCACTATCTACAGTTGAAAGAGGTTTTGTACTAAATGTCAAAGTGGTGTAAACCCTTCCTAGGCCCACAAACCCAAAAATCCCACAGTACTTATACAGTTCAACTCATAGTATGTGTGCATGTCAGTAAGGCTTACATAACCCCACAAGAGTCCTTTTAGGTCACTTAACCCTTGTGCTATCCTAGGCACTTTACCGTTGGGAGTTGGGTCATCTAGACCCACTAGACAGTGCTCTGAACCTTTTTTTTCAATTTTTTGTGATCTTCACTGGTTCAATGGATTACATGAAATTTTTCCACCTTTATCCACCTTTGTCATGGTAGGGAGAACACGTCAAAGTAAGGGTGGGGTCATCCAAGATAGCACAAGGGTTAAGCCTGACTGGATAAGAGAAACAGTTTACCTTTCCCACTCAATCGTCCGATCCAGTATTTTGAACGTATCCATTATAAAATGGACTCATTAAGCTAGATCAAACCATATCATATTTAGGCGCTTTAAAATGTTGGTCCATAGAAAAATGGAACAGACTGTTGAATCCAACAGATACTGTTGCCACATGACAAAACTTGTTAAACTACGGAAGGTTATTATGACAAAGGAAAGGACCAAACCAGCGCTTTCCTCTTCGCAACCCGCAATCTTCTGTCAACCACCATTAAATTACCTTCATTGTTGTTGATAGCTTAACTTTTGCTTTATTTACACTGCAATGACACTACTGTGGCAGTTTAGCTCAGGCGGTAAAGCAGGTTCTCAAGCAACCGAAAGTTTGGTGGATCGCTTCCCGCTCTCCCCAGTCAGCTGTTGCCCCCCGAGCGAGCCAGTCTGCAGCTCACCACTCCCCCAAGGGAGATGGGTCAAAATGTGGAGAAGAATTTCCCAATTGTGGGATAAATAAAGTTTAATTTTTTTTTTTTTTATTAAGATGCAAAGCTACGCAATCAGTCTACACCTCACGTGAGCTGTGACGGTCCAACTTTGAGTGGAAATGCTCCCCTGAATTAACTGTTCCATACCAGACCGTACCGTAACATTGGAAATGAGGCTTTAGAGACATAACAATAATTATAGTACTAATCATATTGAGGTTGTTGAACTAACCCCCACCCCCAACACACACATCCAATACATGTTTCTATTATTGGTATTGATGTAATTGCTAAACTTTTGCTTCATCCAAAACCCAAGAATCTTATGGATGATTTTAAACTTTTGACTTTGTTCAAAGGTGTTTTTTGTTGTTGTTGTTGTCTTGTATTCGCTTTACGATCCGTTGCACAGCATTAATTTCTGGTCTTCATATGCATCAATATTCCTAGTTATACTATCATCTTAACTACTCATTACTTAACTTTTTTCCATCCAAGTGTTTCTTTTAATGGCAAAAAATGTTACATTTGATCACAGTCCTCCATGCAGATTTGAGTTTACAATTTCTAAGGAACAAAAAGTCTTGTTACTGATTGTAATTTATGCACTGCATTCTTAACTCTTGCAATCTATCTATGCAAAACCAAACATCCATTATTTTGCATTCAAAAGTCTAGATGCAACATTCTCACACACTTAACATTGTAATGTTTTTTTTTAGCTGCTTTTTTCTCAGAACAGTAGTGTAGGAGGGTTCCTCGTCTGCAGCCCAGGTTTAAGTATGTTGGCGTAAACAATGACAGCATGTCCTTGAGTTATAAATATATAATATCCGTCTGGTGGCGGTAGGAGACAGCAGCTTTTGATTGGCTTTGGTTATAAATCATTCATTAGAGTTCGCATCAATAATTAATATTCCAACCAAGCCTGAATCCTTTATGTAAATACTTTCACGCGTTGGAAGGTTACCACTGTAAACTTGCCCAGACAGCAGTTTAAAAAGTTTTGATTGCCGGCTTGGGGTGTCCCCTTTGTCTCCGAATTCATTCTCAACTTACCTGCAGTACAACACAAGAAAGACATTTTAAGCCTGATCACATATTTGCCAGTACTGATTAGGAATTTAATGATGTTACAGCACACAAAATGCTTTTCAAAATAAAAAACAAACATTGGAACAGTTATAATCCAGGGATCTGCTCATCTAATTGAACTACAATCTCACTTGAAGGAAAAAGGGCTATTTCAATGTCAGTGTTGCTAGGAGAAAAAAAGTCTTGATTTTGAAAGTTTTTCTTCTGTGAAAAAAAGAAAAATTATGTAATATGTCAAATGTCTGATATGCTGTTTTATGTGAAGGTGTTTTTAAACAATGTGACCAAACTGCATTGTGTTCTTCTACATCTGTTAAAAAAAGTTGCATGGTTGGTCACCTACCTAAAGGTGGAGAAATTAGATTTTGAGTTTGAAGTTTATATTTATATATTTATATAAATATTGTTTATGGGAGCCGGTTTAGCTCGTGCTGGTTTGCGGTGCCTTCCCTCTGTGAAACCCGGGTTCAAATCTGAGCTGCTCCCTGTTTCCTTCTCTACCTCTGTGCCGGTGCCAAGCCCGGTTGCCTTGAGACGGTTACGTCAGGAAGGGCATCAGGTGTAAATCATTGCCAAGCTTACCATGCGACTCGTTCGCTGTGGCGACCCCTGATGGGAAAAGCCGAAAGTGACACACATATAAATATATGTTTATATATTTATGTAACCAATTACTGACATCTTTGGATCTCGATGTCATAGCTATTGCATCTTCATTGGCTTCAACACACTGCTGTAGCATCAAATCTAGGTGGCTAAAGCAACAATTTTTGTAGTAGTTTAATAATAAAAACTCATTCCCACAAAGGTACTGGATCTTTCTCTGAGTTGTTACCATGGATGCCTTTACATGAGATCAGTGGTTTTAAACTCAATTTGTCAGGAGCCACTGGAGGCAAAGTCTGGAAAAATCTACCATTTACAATATATACTGACCCTTTCCAAATACATTTAGAATATCAAGAAAAACTGTAGTCATCTCCACAACTTTATTAAAAAATTAAACTATTCTAAAATTTAGATTCAGGGACCGCTGTTTAGTTGATTTTAAGTATTAATTTGTGCATAATTTAGGGTTCCAGTTTAAAAAACCCACAGACGGGATTTTAGACAATTAAAATACGCTGGAGAAATCATCATTTACCATTTTGCAAAAAGCTATAGATGGTTATGATCACATCAAATAAAATAAAGTATTTTCAAAATGAAATGTCAATCTTTAATAGGTCCTGCTGAAAGATGAAATCTGAATCTCCACCCAGATCCTCAGCAGAAGAAATGATAAAGTCTTCTATAACACTCTGCTAGACTGTTGCAGTGATTTTGGATTGAAGAAATCAGAGTTTATCAGCACAGGACAGCCATGACTGACTGTGGAGATTTTACACTGGACCTCTAGCAGCTTGGGTTCTGCTCCTCACCAGTCTTCCTCCAAACCATTGGAGCTTGACTCCCAAACTTTTATTAGAAAACAGGACCTTGGACCACTGCTCACTGAGGTTGTAGCCAATCTCCCAAATATGCCTGAATGTGGTAGTTTTTAAAGCTGTTCCTCTATGCCATTCCACTCTTTCTGGATGTCTTCCAGGTTCTTGAATATTGTCCTTTAGAGAATTCGCTAAACCCATCGGTAGTCTCTTGCTGGAGCGTCTTCTTCTGCCACATTTTGTCCTTCATTACTTCCTGTTTATCTGCTCGAACACAGCATGACTTACTACTGCGGAAGCTATCAATGATAATCTTCTGGAAGTCTGAAGTCTTTCCCATATCAAATCAAACAGAGAAAGTAGAACCAAACTGAACCAATTTAATGAGATGTAGGGAACCTGTGCAGGCTCTCTGAGTTTAGTAGATGATTAGTTGGTAAAACTTAGGCTGTGTCCGCATTCCTACCCTAATCCCCAACTACTAAACCCCTATATAGTGCGGCACTATATAGTTCTCTATATAGTTCTCTATTTTTTAAAAGCAATTCGGACACCATGCTCACTACTTTTCTCTTTCGGGTGTTGTTCATATGGCGCTTGACACGAAAACAAAGTGGCTCATTACCGCCACCACCTGGTCTGGAGGCGAACTACTTCTATTTAATGCGGAGAATGACACCTATTTTTCAAAGTAAAAACATAACAAATGTGAACATTTTACGAAGACTATTTATGAATCTGCTGTGTTCTGATCATGGAAAATGTGGCTGATTTATAAACAATAAAATTACAAACACATTGGTGTTGATTTAATGTATTTGTTTAGAAATAAACCCCCAAGTCATTAGTCCATTAGTCCAATATTTATTTTTGTGCCACTGAATGATTTACGGGCTCCTGTGAGGAGGCATTTTTTTTCTGTAGTTTTCTCTTCCACTTTTCTGAAAATGGCTTTGAATATAAATCTGTCCCTGTTCCCGGCAATAATTCAACCGTTTTTCGTGAGTTTAAACCGAAAACGAGCTGATATGCAGCATCACAGGGCGGCAAGGAGGAGAAGCAGATGTCTCAAAAGATTTCCTCTGGATGCCCTGACCAGACATGAACAACTTGTGAGTTAAACTTAAAGTAGTTTTTTTTTTTTTTTAGTTAAACTTAAGCATTTGTTACTAATTGTGCTCAAGGTTACACAATCTGCTGGGTAAGAGTTTAACATTCTTTTTTAACATTGGATTATGAGTTGTATAGTCTAATTACATGAAACACTTGTGAGTTTAAAGTTTAGTATTTTTTATTCAGTCAAACCATATCACTTGTTTTAAACAAAAATAATTTCATTTTTTACAAATTTATATGAAAATCCAAAAACTCAGCCAAAAAAACACAAGATTTTCCAGCATTTATAAATACTTCGTAAACTAAAATAAGACATCAAAAGACCGGATTTCCGGTTGATCCGCAGGACCATCGAGCATCTGGTGAAGCAGCTTCGGGTTCCTCACACTCTGGGGGGGCATAGGAGACTGAGGTCCTGGTATTTCTTTTCTGGCTGGCGTGTGGCACATCTTACGGTGTGGTAGTCAGGGCCTTTAACATGCTACAGTCCACTGTGAGTAACGTTGTCCACAGGACGGCAGACTGCATCCTCCAGCCGATGAGCAGGGTCATCCAGCTTCCCAGTGGGAATGAACTACCATTAGTCGCCTCAGGTTTTTTAGCAGCTCGCTTGGTCTTCCACCTTCCGAAAGGTCGTGGGGAGCATCGATGGCTGCCGCATAAGAATAAAGGCCCTAAAAGAAAATGCAGCTTGTTATTTTAACAGGAAGCTTTTTTATTCCATTCAAATGCAGGCTGTATGTGACTCTAATGCCAAATATATAGATACTTTTGTTGGGAATCGAGGATCAGTCCATAATTCACGGGTTCTACGTAAAAGCCCAATTTATGTAAATCAAACATACCCACCTGAAGGATCCTTTTGGGTGATGGTGGGTATCCCTGCATTGCACATCCCATCATGCTGCTCACACCCTATAGGGAACCCATGAGGAATGTGGTTGAGGCCCGTTACAACCAGAACCACTCCAGAACACACTCTGTGGTGGAGAGAGAGCATTTGGCATGATGAAGATGAGGAGGAGAACAATATTTTTGGGGGCACTGGAAGTAAAACCAACCTTTGCAATGAAAATCATTGCCTGCAGTTCAATTCTGCACAATCTGTCATCAGTGAAGGGGACTGCTTTGAGCCACAGATGTTGAGCCACAGCAGGACGACACCAGAAACCATCATGACGACACCAGGAACATGCAGGACGAGCAAAGTGGCATCCATCTGCGAGGACAAATCTCTGCTTTCCTTTCAGCGCCAACTGTGACACACACGACTCTAGAAGACCACAGGTACTGTTAACATGTATAAAAATAAATTTTAACATCTAAAAACAAAACTGTAAATATGTACGTTTGATATTTATATGAAAATCCTTTTAATTGGCTCAGATTTAAATATCACATGTAAATAATTCATTTTTGTTCATGCATTTATTAAACAAATTGCAAAAACAACGATGACGTTACATTTCTTGAACAATATTTTTAACTCAAGTAAGCTAACAGACTCTCCTGTCGCTCTTCCTCCCTTCTTGCTCTTTCCTCCGACCTCTTCTCTGGCTCTTTCAACAAAAACCTTTACCCCAATATGACAACGATTAACAGTTTAATCATAACTGAAGACTAATCTGTGTGATCTACTCCCATCCAACATGAGCCTGCCTGAAAACAAACAGGCCATCTTTCTCCATCCACAGATGGATCAGATTTTCTCTCTTCATCGTCTTTCCCACATATATAAACACATTTAAAACACGTGTTAATAACTTATGACTACGGTTAGAAGTCACTGCTTTTTGATGTAATATCAACAGCGTTTGTTTTTAGCCTTCAACGCAAATTCGCGTTAGCTTTAGCATTACCGAAATTGATGAGCTTCAAAACAATGTAGATTGTCGATTGAGGAATATAACATATTATACATGTCATATAATATAAATACAAATATATTTCACAACAGATACTTGATATTTTTTAATATACTTACATTTTTAAGTCCTCTTTCTTGTGCAACCGTCTGCCATTTTCGAATAATTCAAACGCAATGCATTGTGGCTCACACGCATTGCATTCTGGTCCGAACGCAGTACATTCTGGACAATATTCGCCAATCGAGTGAGCATCGATCCACACTGGTTTTTCGTAGAGACTTCTGGGAAATTTCTAGTGCACACGATTTTTGAACTGTAGATTCGGACACCCCTACAAAATGGCGACCGCACTATATAGTGCACTATATAGGGGTTAGGGCGGTAATTCGGACACAGGGTTAGTTCAAAAGATTCCTGCCTGCAAATTTTGAGGTTTCTCCACACTGTTCTAATTTTCTCAAATCTTGTTTTCATGGGTATTTGAGCTGAAACCCCAATTTAAAAAACTAAAATAAACAAATAATTGATTGAAATCAATAAAATAGTTGTTGTTTTGTTCTGCAGGCCTTAACTGGCCCACAGGTTGGGGGTTTAAGACCTCTGCACTGAATGGATAATCTCTGATTCTACCCAAAGGATTTTAGCTGGCAGTAGGGCCGGCATTAAAATGGGCATTGGGTGATTAAGTGGAACAAAGTACAGTAAGAGTTTTGCTCCCTCCAGCCTTGGAACCTGTTATGGTTCACCCCTAGTGTTCTATTTTTAGTTTGTTCATTGCAGGTTGGCTGTGGCTTCTTTGTCACCTGAAATGGTCACAGTTCTCAGCAATTATCTCATTTAAGTTTTAGTGTTTAAGGGTTCTGTCCCGTTGCTCTCATTAAGGGAGCGTCTTAAATTCTTTTTGTGATATTTAGGTATTTTTTTCTTATTAGAACGACTGATCATTCTGGATGTGATTGAGACCTCCCTGTCCTGGGTTTATCTCCACTGGCTATCTGTAACAGAAGCTGTTAATCAAGCTACGTTTATACCAAACTCTGCAACGGGTGTTAATTTGACCACTTTAATTAGAAGTCTATGTAAATGCGGTTTCGGGCTTCCATGTTCAAAACTATTTGCTACGTTTGTTTCTACGGCCATTTTTGTGCTCTATATACACAAGGCATAGCCATTGAACACGCATTAAAAGTTAAACCAGGTCGAACTAATTGTTCTGAATAGAAATCAGGGCAAAACGAAAGGATGTCCATAACCAAGCTGTGCAACCTTAATTTAGGATGAGATATTGCCCCTTTCAATTGTAGGAGTTCCTTTTCGAAACCAGACTCTAGTGGTCATTTGAGGAACTGCAACATTTGGGTTGGTTTCAAATCCAGGAATACAATTTCGGAGCTTGGAATATGAAGTTATTTCTGAAAATTGCATGTGACCAAACACCAAACAAAGAGGCAAAAACACAAGTAAAATAATGCTGATGTGAACAGATGTGTCTTTATAACAAGGCATTTCGCTAACTTTTAAATAGTTGGAGTCTTTTAAAGTTTCCTCCCTGAACGCCTTTATTCCTCATCAGTTGCAGGGAGGAAGTTTATCACAAATGTGTGTGTGTGTGTGTGCTGCGGGGCAAATTGCTGCTTTGAAGAAACTTCAGAAACTTGCCACACCTGGATTCTGTTTAATAGCCATATGGTAAAAGCACCTCATCAAAAGACTGTGGAAAGTATGATGACAAGAACTTTGACAGCTACTGTATGGCTGCCTGTGCTGACACATGAAAGGAGTGGCCAAGTGGCTGGAAGAAAAAAAAAGTGTCTGATGTGAATTTTGATTTGGAAAAATTGTATCTGTGTGACACTATAGGATCGAAGAACAGCTCACCTGTGGAATAGATCTGATAGAAAATAGCAGGAAACTGTTTGGGCCACCTGAACGCAGCATTAAAAGCCTGCGTTCACTAGCAGCTTTAAATAAATGTGCACTTTCCTCTGCTCTTTGAAGCCTCCGTCCTTTTGAACTTTGCTAAAACAACATAAAAGCTGCAGACCAAGAATGGAAGCTGCAATATCGATTCGCTGTCGACATCCAATTTGCGTAACCAAGCCGATTTTACCTTCCGCCTCATAGGCCGCCGCTACACGTTTTTAGGCGGACACGAGTTGTCAACCTTCAAAATGCTTCAGGAGGTGATAATAGGCCCAGGCCTGCAGATGGCCACTTTTGTCATGTTAATGCAACCCCCATCTGATGCTTTGCAAATAGGATTTACAGCACAGGGGCCCCCAATGAAATGGACTTGCAGTCTCATAAAATGTACTTTTAAAGAAATTGTGTGAGGGAACTCTGGGCAGTAAATTAAACTCCTCTGGCAGGATTAGATAGAGGAGGAAGAGGAGCTTGATGAGCACCCGGGCCAGCTGGAAAGCTCCCGCTCACAGAGGTCAAGGATCTGCTTTGAAAACCACACCTTTCTGATCGCAGTTTTTTTAGTCTGTCTATAAAACCAATGATTGAAAGGGCACTGTGGCGTGCAAACAGGAATGCTGTAAACACCCATCAAGTGAACAGCTGGGTGCAAGAATACTGTATACTTGCCTTTCTCTCATTTTTTTAAATTTAAGGACCAATTTTTGGTTGATTTTTCACGCAGCAGGCTTCCAGAGATTCTCATTAAGCTGCATGTAGAGAGGCGACTCAGCGAGAATCCATGTAAAAGTCGTTGGGGACCTGAACATGTCTGTGGTCACTGTAATTTAAGCACACTTCAAAAGCAAATACATTATATATATATATATATATATATATATATATATATATATATATATATATATATATATATATATATATATATTTTTTTTTTTAACCTCTTCCTTTATCGACCACTAAGTCTCTAAATCCCTGGCCCTTGAGTGTGTGCTCCCAGTAAAAACATCCAGCTGTGGCTGCTGATAGCACCTTGGATAAACTCATAATAAGCTTGTATTTAAAGATAGATTAAAAAAGGGTCCGAAAAGGAATGGGATGTTGAACCCTTTAAAAAATGATTTCGGACGACCCTACCCCTCTAAATGCCCCATGCCTTTGGATGGGGTAGGGAGAAGGCATAGGGGTAGGGGAAGAGTTTGTATTCGGTCTAAGTCTTCAAACTGGGTCACAGAAAGATGGAAAGACCGCAGAAGCTGACTTCACTTCCTGCTTCAGGAGTGTACCAAATCTCTGAATTATCACATGAACCCAGACATGGAGACTTGCTTACCGATGCTTTTGTAGAGCTTTCTTAAATAACTAATTCTGATCGCTAAACATCATCTGTGTCTTCCATATATTGCAAATGAGACTTACACAGACAAAGCTCCATGTAGCGATAAGGCAGAAAACATTTCGTGGTAGCTCCTTCTATATGTGACTAGGGCATCAAGGTTATGTAGACATTTTTGGACAGACAGGCACCAAGTAGCGTGAATTGTGTTTGGTGTGAATGCAGCATTCTACTACATAAGGGATGAGCAGCTCAGGGCCTCAAGGGCCGGTATGTCTGCATGATCTCCAGATATCCAAGCCCTACTCATGACTGTTTACCTGTTTCCGGTGTGTCTAGCCAATTAGAGGATGCCAAAGCAAGGTATGATAGAAAACATGCAGGAATGCAGCCCTCAATACCTGGAGCAGGCATGTGATGCATGTTGAAGGCTGCTCTAAACAGGCATTCTTGAACACACACATCTCCCATACTAGCATATGTACTCACAGTTGAAAGAGGCTTGTTGCAGTGCACTTCTACAGGTTTTTTCTTTTACAGCAATTTTTTGATATAGGAAAGACCTGGTGTCATATTATTCCGGGTGGACACACACCGCAATTATTCATTTCTTCTCTGTGATAAATTTCTAAATGGTTGGCACTACAGTATTTTAAAAAAGAATGGTACCCACATCGAAGTGCCAACCGTTTGAAAATTTATCGTGAATTGCCAACCATTGGCACATCTGTTAGTTGAAAAAGATGCTACCCCTAGATTGAGACCCTGATTGGTCAAAGTTCAACTGATTTCCCATTCAACACATGTTTTGTATGTAGAGCCCCAAAACAGATGTAAAAACTTTTATAGCTATGCGTGAACGCAAAAGGTACTAAACACAGAAGGCCGAAATACGCATATAAGTGCATTTACATGCATGTATGAGGCTGGGTACTACCTATAATTTCTAGAATTGATTCGATTCATCAGAGCCTGGATTACCTGATTCATGATTTGTTTGATTCTTTCGATCCACTCGATTTGATTCGATTCAATTTTTAATTTACTTGGTTTACACATTTAGATCTATTTGTATAGAAATACAATAATAATATATATATATGTTTTGAAGATATTCAGATTATTCTGATACAGTTCACATACTGTAAAACTGTGAAAAGGAGAAGCTCCAACAAAAATGTCCAGATCATTACGTTCTGCCTGTCCCGGAGAGCATTTCAGTTTGGCCACTAGGTGGAGCTCACACTATTGCATTAAATTTTAGAGATTTGAGCGATGAAAAAAAAAGAATGGTTACTATTAAGAAATGTTTCTTTTAAAGAGTTTGGACAATGCATGACTCTGATTATTTAAAGCTGTTCATTTAGTCAGCAATGTTACAATTCGGATTAGCATTAGTCGTCCCATGGGAAATTCCATTATACGCTAGCATCGAGCTAGCAGACTGTTTGATGGCAGATATGTCATGCTAAAAGAAAATTTATGAACACAAAATCAAACATAGAAAAGGTTTTTAGAGCAAAATAAAACTGTCTTTAAGTAAATATTTTTGTTTTTATTTTTATTTTATGTTTTTTGAAACCTAAAAAAAATTTTAAAAGCAAAAATAAAAGTTTTTGAAAGAAAATATTTAATATTTTTATTTACTACTTAGAAAGTTTTGTTTGCAATGTGTTGGCATAAATATCATTTTATAAACCCAGCCCTATTTACATTGAATTTTCATTGGAAGTTGTCGCTTGAACGCCTGTTTCCGAGCCCGCTGTGAATGTAGCAATAGTTGAGAATGTGAGCATTGGTGGGATTTTTTTATTTGTCTCTGTGTGCCCCTGCCACACCATAGACTTGCCATGGTCTGGCCAGCTGTCTGGCATGTTCCCCACTTTTACCTTTAGATAGCTGAGATAGGCTCCAGCAACCCTGTGACCCCAAATGGAAATAAAGCAGGTTGAGAAGATAGATGGATGATATATGGTGCCTCATCAGTTGCAAAAAAAAAGTTTTTTCAAAAAACAATTTTAAAATCTTGAGTCTGCTGAACTAGTCAAAAATGAATATCAGGAGCTTGCTTCAGTCAAAACTCATTTATCATTAACTGCTTTTTTGAGAGGATAGGAAAAGTTAAATTTTTTTAGATTATAGGAACAAACAACATTTGAAAGCCAAAATAAAAAGTTTATTAAACAGAATTTTCCTAAGCTTTGAAAAAGTAAGGGTGAAATAAACTTTAAACGTTCAGGAACGTTCTGGTTCCACTTTGTGAGCAGCTAAGCAGTGGCAGTGAAGACAGCACACCTCTCTGATGTTCTTATTTTACCGTGAGGCTTTGGGTGACGGCAAGTTTGAGATATTGTTTCAAATCCTACATCTTGAGGGGAAGTTTAGTCCAAAATACTGTCACAAGTGATATATTGCATGAGCTTACGCTGCATTTTGCCACCAGGCTAAGTGCTGGCTTCCCAGCAGGGCTTCTCGCAAAGTCTCAATCATCTGCCCTCCCCCCCTTCTCTGTGTCTCTTTACATTTTTTAAAACTTTAATCTCTTTTTGCCATCATCGTTCCCTTACTGCTTCTCTAATTCTTTTCCTACCCCCCCCCTTTTTTTTTTACAATCCCTTTGCTTTTATTCTCTCTTTGCTAACACTCCGCCCTCCTTCATTCTATTTCATGCTTCATTTCTCTGTTTAATTGCAGCTGGCTGAAACCGTCTCCATATTCCCAGCAGCTCAGCATTTCTCCAGTCCAACACTATTGCAGCCTAGTGCTATTCAATTACCCCTCTGTAGACTAAACAAAGCGGAGCAGGATAGAACTGTGTGGGCCCTCAATCACTGAAACACAACTTTGGACGGTGGCCAAACAACACTGCTTGAAACAATAAAACAACAGCTACAAACACTTCTGGATCCTATTAATGATGTTGACAATTGTTTGATATGTTTTTTTATTCATTTTTTCCCCCTGTTGTCTGTGGTATCAGTGATGTGGCCGGTCAGGTGCTTATCCTCGTTGGGTTTGTCATATGTGCAGGGCTATCGCCCAATTTCCAGTTTCTTTAAGTTATCTTGTAAAAAGGCTTAAAGGGCATACTTGACCTTTGTATGAAGGGTTAGTTTGTCAACAGCTTTAAATCACATTCGGATCGGTTAAACTGATCATATAGGATTGTTCCTGGACAATGGTGGTCGCTTTTGCCATAGTCAAAACTGCCCCAATAGATGGATATGCGCTGTGTACATGCAAACAATGGACAAACCTGTACGGGGCACGCTGTTGGCCCACATGAAATTTTGGGATTTGGAAATGGTTTATTTCAAGGAGTCAAACCAAAAATAAAACTAAAGAAGACAAGAGATACATCTATACAGAGATAAATAGGAAAGCAGGAACCAAGTGCAGCCAAGATGCACATTGCTGCATTGCCCGCATGTATTTCAAGTGCGTCCAATGCTGTTGATGTTGGTTGCACATATTAACCTAACCTCGCCCCAGCCCTAGCCCAGGCATAACCCTAACCGTTCCTCCAGGTCTGTGCGGCCAAGAAAAAAGTTCAGCACAGGTTGCATGTATTTTGAAAATTACAAGTCCCTTTCTAAATAAATAAACAAACGCACGCTCAAAAGATTGTCTTAATCTATATGAACCACAGCAATGTTTGTTTACAACAAGCTAATGTGTGAGTTTCATAATTTATATACGACATCTTGGCACTCAGACTTATTTTTAAGCTAATAGCTTTAGCATTTTAAGTTCATATTTTCAGCTATTTATTCAACAATTTCCCTTAAGCAAAATGTCAATTTCTCCATTACTTTAGCGTTAATAAAATTGCTTCAGCATTTACCATTTTCACTGGCTACATACTGCCTTCACACTTGCATTATTGCAGGTAATGCTATATAGTTTTATTAAGTATTCTTCTGTATAATTATAGCAAGTCTTTTAAAGTATGTATAGGTGTAGTGTAGGAAGTAAAGTAACTAAATACTTCTCCGGACAAAATTGGAACATTTTAAGTTTACGAGATATATAAAAAGTAAACTTCACGTATACTGCTTTACCTTTAGGTATACTTGTGGTACACTTAAATAGACTGCTTCTTGCAAGGGCTACCTCCTGGTCACGAATAATGCATGCTGCAGACTTACTGAGTAGACAGCTGTATTTAAATCTCTCTGAAAAGGTCTATAGACTTTTGTGCAGTTATGAAAGCTTGTTAAAAAGGGATTAAAGTGGAATAATTACATGTAGAGAAATAAGTAAACACCACATTGCTTAATACACTACATTACCAAAAGTATTCGCTCACCCATCCAAATGATCAGAATCAGGTGTCCTAATCACTTGGCCTGGCCACAGGTGTGTAAAATCAAGCACTCCGGCATGCAGACTGTTTTCACAAATATTTGTGAAAGAATTGGCCCTCTCAGGGGCTCAGTGAATTCCAGCGTGGAACTGTCATAGGATGCCACCTGTGCAACAAATCTAGTCGTGACATTTCCTCGCACCTAAATAATTTCCAGTTAACTGTCAGCTCTATCATAACAAAATGGAAGAGTTTGGGAACAACAGTAACTCAACAATGAAGTGGTAGGCCAAGTAAACTGACAGAGAGGGGTCAGCGGATGGTGAAGTGCAAAGAGATCACCAACTTTCTGCACAGTCAATTCCTACAGAGCTCCAAGCTACATGTGAGCTTAAGATTAGCCCAAGTACAGTACTCAGAAAGCTTCATGGAATGGGTTTCCGTGGTCAAACTGCTGCATCTAAGCCACACATCACCAAGAGCAATGCAAACCGTCTGATGCAGTAGTGTTAAGCACGTTGCCACTGGACTCGAGAACAGTGGAATGATGAATTACGCTTTTCCATCTGACAATCTGATGTACAAGTCTGGCTTTGGAGGTTGCCAGGACAACGGTAGATTTGTGTGGGGTTGATTTGTGGTAGGACTGTGCGAAATTTGGTGGAGGAGAAATTTTGGTGTTTTTTTTTTTTTTTTCTTGACTTGGGCTTGTCTCCTTAGTTCCAGTGATAGGAACTCTGAATGCTTCGGAATACCAAACATATTGGACAATTCCATGCTCCCAACCTTGTGGGAGCAGTTTGGAGCAGGCCCCTTCCTCTTCCAACACGACTGAACACCAGCGCACAAACAAGGTCCATAAAGTCATGGAAGGCAGAGTCTGGTGTGGATGAACTTGACTGGCATGACCTAAATTCAACACCTTTGGGATGAATTAGAGCGGAGACTGAGAGCCAGGCCTTTTTGACCAACATCAGTATGTGACATCAACAACTCGCTTTTAGAAGAGAGATCAGAGAAGAAGCTGTAACAGCTGCAAAAGGCGGACTGACATCATATCGAACTTTATGGGTTAGGAATGGGATGGCTCTTCAGTTCATATGTGAAACCAGTCAGGTGATATTTTGGTAATATAGTTTACCATCTGCTGCATTGGTTGAGGTTAAACCAACAAACTTTAATGAGATTTTACAGTTTTGTTTTTTTAATGTTTCATACAATGGGGAAATGTAACACTGAGTTACAGCCACATTTCGAAAAAGCTAGCAGTTATTGTGGCACCTTGGATCCTGCTCCATTTTAGCGGCGCTTTTAGTAGCCAAGACAATTTCCAGTAACTTCAGCATAAGCAGAAGACAAAACTGTCTTAAGCGTGAATATGAACGCAAAGCTGAGGTAGGACATTTCTAGGCCACACACGCATAACATTATGTTCCCCCAGAAAAGCAAAATACACAAACACAACACTTATCTGCCTCTCTCTAGGGCCTCACACATCGTAATAGCTCTATCTGTATCACACACACATAAACTGACACAATTCACTGAGGTATCCAGAGTAATTATCAGCCTGTTAATGATTGCTGTGCATCAGCACTGCTCCAACCATTCATTACAAGTGCTTCTTCAGGCCCCGACCGAGCTCGTGAGACTCCTTATCACGCACCACACCACTTGATGGGCTTAATGCAACCTATTAACCAACAAAAGTCGGGATGTGAAGTTGGCCAAACCCCTCCCGACAGTGATACACTTTGATTTATGCTTTTGTGTCACAACCAAGTCAAGCACTGGATTTGGGATGCGTTATATTGAATTTGTTATCTTCTTAAAACGAGGCTCAGAAGAACTGTAATTGCTCTTGTAAGTGTTGCACTAGCAAAAAAAGGGAAGGGTGGGTACTTATCTCCAGTCATTTTTACTTGTCTGAACAGCAAGGGGGTTCTGGGTAGCATGTTTTAGATTTTAATGTGATGTTGCAGTGGTAAGAGCGTAATTGGATCTTGACAGCTAGCCTTCTGGAGTCAAAGCTCGTACTCTTTAATCTGTCCGTTCCCTCTTCGGCATTCACACCTTCGCCTCACACTGACCCCTGTCAGTACTCTGCACAGAGGTTTTCTCCACGAGACGGAGGAGGTCGATAATGTCTCTTTGCATGACAGTGGTGAGATGTCACCCTGGCCTTAATGAGGAGCTTTACCTTGTGTCTGGTCATGTGTGTGCATGTATAAATATAGAGTGTTTTATCCCCTATCAATGGTGTAAGCATGGTCAAAATTGACTTATTGCCTTAAAATCTACTTAAAACATTCAAAACATGATGAAAAGACCCACTGAAAATGTGCTTATGACATACAGGTGATGCTGTCATGCGGTGCCCTAATGCCACATTCTAGTCATTAGTATGTGTGTAAGATGTGTGTACTCGCTTTTTACTGACTGCATGCAAATGCTGCAAACACGGAGTGTTCATGTGATACGTCAGTGCCCATAGGACGCCCATGCAAACTATACTCTGATTGTGTAATTTCCAAATTTAAATAAACAGAGCATGGAGTAGTAATGGGTGATGGCACACTTTTAAAATTCGATACGATATTGATTGCATTTTGCATTAAATATTCTATACCAATCTCTGATACCAATCACTGATCATTTCCTATTGGGGAATTTTTTTCCCCCTCAAGAATATTATTTGTCATCCTGAAAACAAAACATTTAAAAAATTGGTCAGCAATCAACTTTTATGTGCAAGGTCAAACATACAAAACAGTTTTTACTAGTGATGGGATTTATGGCTCTTTTTAGGGAGTCAAATCTTTTGGATCAGCTCATTTCAAAGAGACTTTTAAAAGACTGGCTCTTTTGGCTTTTTTTTTTATATACTATTAACCCTTGTGCTATCCTAGGCACTTTAACCCTGGGAGTGGGGTCATCTAGACCCACTGGACCATGCGCTGATCCTTTTTTGTTCAATGATTTGTGATCTTCACTGGTGTCCATTAATTACATGATATCCTCTCCACCTTTATCCACCTTTGCCTTGGTAGGGATAACACGTCAATGTAAGGGTGGGGTCATAGGATAGCACAAGGGTCAAGAAGCCAGCCTGGAGTTTATTCATTTAATCCTGGAAAATGTCACAGGGAGGATTGATTGGCTGAGATCTGGATCAGAATAATTAAAATTCAGATTTTCCACCACTAATTCAGTTCATATTATTTTGGAAATATCAGTTTTAGCTTCTTTTGATATATGTGGACAAGATGTTAAAGACTGATGTGGCTTCATTGTAAATATTCCACTGCCAGTGGGTATGTGTAAGGAGTGGGTATGTGTACTTTAATTTGTGTTATCAATGTACAGTAACAGCTACACCAGGGGTTTACGACCACTAAAAGAGTATTTACTTCAGAGTGGACCCAGGCCAAAATAACAAACAAAAATTGGCCTACCTAGCAAGAACTCAAATCTTACCTAGTAAAACAACATAAACCAAAAGACAATAACTTACCTCTGTAACATAACAAAACAAGAGAAAACTTGTTGATGTCAAATGAGCTTCCTTTGGTCTTCTTCCTGGTTCCTTTTACAGCGGGGAAATTGAACACGTCAACATTTCTCTCAAAAAACATATTTCTAATCGAGCTATTGACATGAAATTTTCACCAGATGTCGGCATCAACCCAAGTAATGCACACATAGAAAGAAATCCAAACATTTATGTCCACAAATGAAGTTATGTGTAATAAAGTGAAATGGCACAGGGAATAAGTATTGAACACATGAAGAAAAGGAGGGGTAAAAAGGTCTGGCAAGCCAAGAAAGCAGCTGGAGTTTGTCAGTATTCAGAAGGTTAACCTGCCCCCTATTGGTGCAAAGTAATATCAGCTGTTATAGTCCTGATGCCTTTTAAAAAGGTTTCTCACCAGCAAGGTGTTAGACAAGAAGCATTGCATGATGGGTAAAAGCAAAGAGCTGTCCAAAGACCTACGCAACCTTATTGTTGCAAAACACACTGAAGGCATTGGTTACAGGCGCATTTCTAAACTGAAAGTTCCAGTGAGTACCATTGGGGCCATCATCCGGAAGTGGAAAGAACACGGCATTACCATAAACCAGCCACGGCCAGGTGCTCCTCGCAAGATTTCAGACAGAGAAGTCAGAACAATCATTAGAAGGGTTCTCCAACAGCCCAGGACCACTCGTGGAGAGCTTCAGAAAGACCTGGAATCAGCAGGTACCGTTGTGTCAAAGAAAACAATAAGTAATGCACTCAACCGCCATGGCCTCCATGCACGCACACCACGCAAGACTCCATTTTTGAAGAAGAAGCATGTTGAAGCTCGTTTGGAGTTTGCGACACAACATTAAACCCATGACATTCTGGGAGAAGATACTCTGGTCAGATGAGACCAAAATGAACTCTTCGGATGTCATAAGACACAACATGTTTGGAGGAAAAATGGCACCGCACATCACCCCCAAAACACCATACCAACAGTCAAGTTTGGAGGTGGGAGCATCATGGCGTGGGGCTGTTTTTCAGCATGTGGTACTGGTAGACTTCATATCATTGAAGGAATAATGACTGGAGAAAAGTATGGAGACATTCTTGATCAGAATCTGCTGTCATCTGCCAGGCTGCTGAAGATGAAAAGAGGGTGGATCTTTCAGCAAGACAACGATCCCAAGCACACAGCCAAGGTAACACTCAACTGGTTGAAGAAAAAGAAAATAAAGCTGCTAGAATGGCCCAGTCAATCACCAGACTTGAATCCAATTGAAAATCTTTGGAAAGAACTGAAGATCCGGGTTCACAGAAGAGACCCCCGGAACCTTGAAGATTTGAAGGCAGTTTGTGTGGATGAATGGCCCAAAATCACACCTGAGCAATGTATTCCACTGGTTTCTCCATACAGGAGGCGTCTTGAGGCTGTAATCACCAACAAAGGTTTTTGCACTAAGTATTAAATAAATTTCAGTAAGCGTGTTCAATACTTATTCCCTGTGCCATTTCACTTTATTACACATAACTTCATTTGTGGACATAAATGTTTGGATTTCTTTCTATGTGTGCATTACTTGGGTTGATGCCGACATCTGGTGAAAATTTAATGTCAATAGCTCGATTAGAAATATGTTTTTTGAGAGAAATGTTGACGTGTTCAATACTTATTTTCCCCGCTATATAGCAGGTGTGATTCCAGGTGTGACTTCCGGCAGCCAATCCACTCCTGGTGCTGGAGCACCACACCAATCGCAGCCCGGCACCTGCACACTGACATTCACAAGGAGAAGTTTTGGTTTTAGGGTTTTTTCTTTTTTTAACTTGTGTTGCAATTGATGCAAAAAAATAAATGACTAAAATGCAATGAGATACTGTGGACATTTTTAAGAAGAGGCTCAAGACCCACCTTTTTAGTCTGGCTTTTATATGATTTTGATCGTTCCTTATGTCTTTTATTATTCATCTATTTATTAATTGAGGTATTTATTTACATATTTATTTATTTATCTATTTTCTTGTAAGGACTATTATTATCTCTGTTTCTAATATGCAATTCTTTTTATTGTTATTTTACAAATGATACTTAGGTTATGTTTTAATCACTGACGTATTTTATTTTTTAATTACTAAGATACTTATATCTTATTTTATTTTTTATCTTTTCCTATTTTTATTGTTGTTATTTTATGATCATTTTTATTCTGATGTTTTTTACTCCAGTGTTTCCTCTTGGGGATCCATCGTTCTTGGGCACCACCAGCTTGACCTGTAGGGGGTGCCGTTGCTGTGGTGCCCGTTCTCATTGGGCGGGCTGGGGTCCCGCTCTGTGGTCTAATAGCCATGGATGGGGCCCTGGGCTGCCCTGTGTTGGGCGGGCGCTGCGGTAATGGCCCCTGTGGTCGGGCTGGGCCTTGGAATGAATGGATCCCCATGATATCGTTTCCTCACAGCAGTACCAAGCCAGACCTTCTTCAACTGCAGTTCTTTGTTTCTGTTCACGGTTCTACTGGGGTAACTGGGTGGGTGGGGGTGGGTGGTGGTGAGGGAGGGGTCCCTTCTTTGTGTGATTGTCCTTTGTTTTCTGTTTTTAACAACTTTCATTTTTTTTATGACTGTTTTATCTGTTTTTATGTTAAGCGCTTTGTGTTTTTAACCAAAATGAAAGGCGCTATATAAATAAATAAAGTTTGAGTTTGAGTTTGAGATAAAATAAAAAGATCTTTGGTAGTTTACTTTTACCACATAGGGCATCAAATCAGAGAACAGTAATAGTAATTAGGCACTTCCTAAAAAATACTCGCTTCTATTTTAAATATAAATTTATAAAAAAAAAACATGTAGCTTCTTTAGACTTGATTTGATTTGATTTGAAATGGTTTATTTCAAGCAATCAAGTAGAAACAATACACAAAAGGAATATAATCTTCAGTTATACATTCATACAGTAACTACCGGTAATCAAACTTAGGATAATTAGACATATTGATAAATATTGCTTGAAAGGGAGTGGAAGGAAGCTAACTTATATAATTCCACCCCGTTTTACTATAACCATTTTAATACATGATTTATCAATATCCGGTTCCCAGTTTTTTATCAGACAGAATTAAAAATCATAAGGTATCGATAAGGCACATGAAAAAGATGAATTACTTAATTATTATGTTAAAAATAAAAAATAACTTTTAGAAATCAACATGGCAAATGAAGATCAGTTATCTAAAATATATGTTACTCATAAAAGTCATTCATATGATTAAAAATAATACTATATCAGTAAAATAGACACAACACTGTTTCAAAGATTTTCATAGTAAACTTTCATCAAGTATCAAAAGTTAAAAATGTACAAAATTATGCTACATTAGGAAAGATTTTTGAATCAATTTATCAATTTTTGGAGCAAGTGAAGTAATATCATTAAACATCGATCAATTTAACCATTTTCAATAAGTGAATAATCATTTATTTTACTTTTTTTTTTTTTCTTTTTATATTTAATAAGGTAATGCTGTAAGGGAAAAAAAAAATAAAATAAAAGGGTCCGTAATCCGCCGATTATCCTAGGTTGGCATATCTTCTTCTGCTGAAAAAACAGCTGTCCTTATGGGTTCAAAACAGTTTCTAGTTCTCTTCCATGTTGTGTCTGCAGACATTAGAATCAGGTCCATATCCTTCTTCAGCTGATATCAGCTCGGTGAAAGTGGAGGTCAAGTTGTCTGCAGGTCAGAACTCTCTGCTGTTGATTCAGGTGACGTCAGACGATAGAGAAAGTGATGAATCCAGGTGTCATATTTCTTGAAATTATTTGGTTCTTTGGTTTATTACTCCATGTTGATTCAGACAACTGTAAACAAGCACTTCTCAAAGTCTTTCATGGTGTTCACAACCAGAACCTTGGACCGGTCCAGTGGACCGAGTGGTTTGACGTAAATCCTGCAGCCTTTAACCCAAGTGTTCTCAATCTTCTTCTGCTTCCTGAGAAGCCGTGCATGTTTGGAGATTTCAGCATTCCTCCTGGTCAGATGGTCGTTCAGATAAACAGCCGAACCTTTCAGGTTCTTTCTTTGGTTCATCAGAGCTAGCTTGTGTTTGTGATTCATAAACCTTATGAGGATCGCTGGTTTATCCGTCTCCTTTCTCCTGGGGAGCAGGTGGCAGGTCTCGATGGTATTGAGATCCAGGGAAATCCCTTTAGATGTGAGAAATGAATGTATTTGCAGATCCAGAGACTCTACACCGCGCTCCGTATTAACAGGCCTGCTAGCTACGCTAGCGCTAGCATTAGCAGTGCTTGCTCCTGCTGTCATCTTGGTTCGAGGCTTGATTGGTACTCCAGTGAGAATGACATTATTCATCCTTACTTGCTTTTCCACATCGTCCAGTCGTTTCTCCAGAATGTCGACCCGGTTTTCTCGTTGCTCGTTTTGAGCCCGAAATCTTCGGAACTCTTCCATCATTTCCCACAGTGGCGTTAACTTAGCCGACACCTGATCCATAAAAGATCTAAGCGTTTCTTGAATATCATCAAGGGTCTTTTTGAGATCGTCATATTCCTGGGTTTTCTTAGGGGCCATGGTCAGCTCTCTTTTTGGAGAAAATCAACTTATTAACTCATTTGAAGATAGTTGTATCCGCAGAGAGCTGCGACCATGCGTCTTGCCGTAACCTGGAACCGGAAGTCCATAGACTAAAGTCAAAATACTGTTAAAAATGTTTTATGTTTGCGGTGCTGTGTAAAAAATGAAGAAATATTTTTGTGAACCAGTTAACACACATTCATGATGCTGTACAAAGCAACGTGTAATTAACTTTTGATGCTATTAACAAGGATGAGAATAATTACACCAAAATAGCTTTTTTAAATGTTTCAAAAGATTAAAAAGCACCTGGAGTTTGATTTACTTTACCTTTAACTACAGATTTTATTTTTTTATTTTACATTTTGCTGCATTTGTCTTAATAGTGAAGGAGAGAACAAGAGTAAAAACAGTACTGTTGATTAGGAGCTCTTACAAATAAATAGTCCAATCATAATATATTATTCTTATTTAGATGTTCATTTGATACAAATTAATGATCTGAAGCTTAATTTAAAAGATTTCTACTATTCAGATTACAATTAATCAAATTCATGCTTATGGATGTTTGTGTTCTTGTTCACATCAAAAAATGATTGTATCTTAGTGGAAATCTTTCCATTTTTACCTTTTTATGCATTTCACTTTCACACGAGGAAAGTTTCAACATAACTGAACATTTCCAATATTTCTCCCATGCTTTTACTCCTTGGATGACAACTAGTAGAGGAAAATGTTCAAATTTTGTGAATACTTTTAGAAAAGTTGGGAAAGTAACTCAAACTACAATAGAAAAGGGATACATCTTTATTCCTGCCACAAAAGAATACAAAAATCAATAGATTGAAGGGCCGATGCGCGCCTTGCCCTCCCATGTGCCAAAGTGACCTTGGGCAAGACAGCGAACACTACCTTGCCTCTGGTGCCAGTATTCGGCAGCGGAGCCACCATCAGTGTGTGAATGGGTAAGTGGGAATGTATATGTAAAGCCCTTTGGCCCCTCGTGGAAGGTAGAAAAACGGGTAACACTTTATAATAACTATCTGTTATAGTTAGTCAACAAATCATTAATAAAATGTTAGTTTTCAAGGTATAAATGACTTTTATATAACTGTTAACAGTTTAAGGATTTATAAATGTATCTTATAGATGGAAAGCAGATGACTAACAAGCTTTTAGTTAGTGAGCTACAAATGAACCATTACCTGTATATCAATGAGTTCTAACTGTACATATTAATTAGTCAGATCATAAATAAACTTTTAATAAAATTACTTACTAATATTTGATATATGTTACTGGGATGTTACTATAAAGTTGCAGCTTTTCCTTATTTCTTAACTATTTATAAATAAGGATCAATTGCAACTTTACAACAACGTCCATATAACATATACAAGCTAATAACTAATGAATAACTAGTTAATTAACTCACTTTACAGGTCAGTTGTTAGTAGTTTGTTAACCATCTACTAGTGAAGCTTTTTTGAAAAGCAAAAGGTTGGAACGAGTTCAAGGTGCAAGAATATGATGTGATATTCAAAATATCAAATGTTTTATCTCAACCTTGTTCCACTAATAGGTTTTTCTGCGTATCGTACTTGACCTAAGAAACACCATGAAGGAACTATTTAACACTGTGTTTATTCTTTGTACACACATACTGAACCATCACATGGCAGATCAGTAGACTAAAACAGACCCATAGAATTTTTGCACTTTTTGTGCAGAACAGAAAAACAAATGGTTCAAAAACAAGCAATAATTATTGCTTTAGAACAACTTGAACTTACCATATTTGGTCAACCGGACCTGACCTACATTAAACTGCTCTATGACACCATCCCACAGCGTAACACAACACCTACGCTTTCTTAGACAGATGAATCAGTTTTCTCTTCTTCTTTTGATGTTAAACATCCCTCAATATTTTTGAATCATTATTAAACACTTCAAGACATTTTATTTTTGGTTTTATATGAAGTTGTTGATGTGGTGTGTGAGCAACAAGCAACTCCTTGTATGTCTTTGGGGCCACCACAGCCAATTCACAGATCAGAGCACTACTGACAATGGTATTTCAGTCAACACCGACCTTTTAATATGCCACACTCAGCTTTTTTTCATTTCAAGCCTTTAGGACTTTCTTGTATCTCTTGATGACCTCTTGAGGATGACGTGCTGAAACCGATAGAAAAGTAAGTAAACAAACATACAATTAGTGAATCAACAGGGACACAGACATGAGAGAGAGACAAATGTGATGTCTCCATGCCCGACACGCTGACACACATGAGGGGAGTAGCCTTATTGCCATCCTCTCTTTAGATTGGCTTTTTGTCTTCTTTTTCATTCTCTTGTCCTTTTTTTTACTCCAGTGGTGGTGCATCTTCTTTTTTTTTCTTGTTCTTTTTTCCTTCAAGATCTGATCTGAATCTGAAAAATAAGTTGATGAGGAGCTGAATGAAGAGGAGCTGGATGAACCGGAGGATGAAGAGAAAGAAGATGAACCAGAAGTATTGGTTGGCCCGAGAAAGATGAGTCAGTTGTCCCACTGTTTTCAGTATCAACAATATAATAAAAAACATAATTTAAATGTTAATTTGAAATTATTACCTATGATGATACATGTCAACTCACAAACATTCTTTTAAATGTTTACATTTCCCAAGACTTACTGTTTAATTAATCAACAAACCTGTCAGCCTGTACCAGTTGAACAGATATGTTTGCTGTTAATTAATGTTACAGATGGTCCAGGTGAATACTTGATTTTGATTGGCTGCTGGATGTGGAAAGTGATCATCCAAAGTGATAATTATGTATTTATTCCTGTGTGGTATAGCTCAGCTTTATAGGGAAACTCCTGAAAAGAATAAAAAATATTGAGGCCATGACGTGGACGAGTGTTTCAGTCATAAAGCATCAAATCCTCAAATCTTTAGGTGTTTGGTGCTCCAAAAGATTGTGCGTTATTGCTCTTTTGGTGCTACAATCCGCCTATCAATCTCACGCTCGAATCTTCCTTCACTCAAGAAGAAACCCCAAGATATTTAATCCCCTCCTCCTGGGGCAGGAGCACTCCACCCACCCAGAGAGGACAACCTACCTTTCTTTAGTCAAGAACCATGGCCTCAAACCTCGCGGTCATCTCCATTCCAGCCACTTCACATTTGGCTGCAAACTCCCCCAATGCATGCTGGAGGTCCTGGCTTGATGAAGCCAACAGAAGCCAGCATCATCTGCAAAGAGCAAATGAGGAAATCCTGTGGTCCCCAAACCAGACTCCTTCCAGGCCCTGGTTGCACCTAGAAATTCTGTCCATAAAGAATTTGAACAGAATCTGTGATAAAGGGCAGCTCTCCCGAAGTCCAACATGCACCAGAAACAGGTCTGACTTACTGCCGGCTATGCGGACCAGGCTCCGGAATCCAGTCATACAACTCTCCGAAAGCTTCCCTGGATCCCATACTTCCAGAGCACCATCCACAGGACACCAAGTTCTATTTCCAGGTTCTAATTCCAGTCCAAAACACATTTGGAATGGAATGGTGAACTCCCATGAACACTAATCCCAAAGACGATGTAGAGCTGGTCCACTGTTTTGTGATCTATTCTATTCTATTCTATTCTATAGTTCAGTCATAACAATGTTTGTATTTAAAATATCATATGTCTCATATTCTTTGACAGTTTTAGTTATCTGCTAAGCATTGCTTCCTAATTTTCCCTCAGCGTCCTGCAACAAAAACACATGAATGAAACACGTATTTGTTGTGCAGCATGCTTAGCTGGCTTTAATGATTACATGCAAAAAAAAAAAAAAAAATCATGAGCGTTGCTAACAAAACAGATCATGTTGAACTTAGTCAGGCCGAAGCCCAAGTTAACAGTCTCTATTCTAATGCATCTATTAATATTTATAGATAGTAGACATGTTAAATGGGCCGGGCATAAACAGCGATAATTGTTCCCTTTGTTGCTGAAACACCGCCTGTGGAAACAGCTCAGTTTAACACAAAACCCATAAGCACTTTTCCACCCAAAAATTCTTAAAACACTCTTATGTGTCAGTTCCTTGAAACCACTTTGCTATGACAACTTTCTTTTTTTTTCCCAGCAATTCTTTGAATAGGATGGTTTACCAACATAGAGTCTGCAGCCTAAGGCGGTACACAAAAAAAAAAAAAAGAAAAACACAACAATCTCAGGCTGGCGAAGCACAAAGGTGCCTAGGTGGGAGTTGTGTTGGCAGTAACACCACACACGAGGTGTCAGTCTCACTGTTATAAGATCAGGTCCTGGTGGAATCGTGTCATGAACCCGGGAGCAAGTTTTGTAGTCTTCGCTTATTCAGCACTGCAAGGCAACACGCTCAGCACAACAACCCCCACCCATGTCCTGAGCTAATACATTTTTATTACTTGTGTCAGGCTGTTTTAACATACTACGCTATGCAAATGATGAATACTTCCCCGGGTACATTTTCTTGCTGACAGTTTTCGAGAAAAGCTGAGCATCACAGTATTGATTTTTGTTTCCTTGTGGCTCTACTTTGAACTATTTCTCCTGCACAGGTGTACCATTTCTTCATGTTTGGGGCTTGGGAAACATATTTTAAAACGAGAGTGGAAAGTAAAAACTTATTTCGATGTATGTGATGATAACAACATGGCTCTGTAATAGGGATGTAACAATGAATTTTAACAATGGTTCGATTCGTATTTTTTTGTTGCTGATATAATTCAGAGTCGACACTGGTTCCCTTTAAACGATCCGATTCACTGATCTAAAGGCCAATTTAGCCACTGATTATGTTTTGTGCATATTGCATGGATGAAAATTGGTCAAACGGGAATATAAGTGGAAGAAGTTATGGTCTTCACATGAAATTTTCACAGATGCATCACAAATGAAACACGTTAAAACCACAGAAGAAATACAAATAAACCTCAAGAAGAACATGTAAATCTAAGGAGAACATGGACTGTGCGTGATTACTGCACTGTTTATAAGCAATTCATAAACAATGTATTCATCAATTACATAATGTGAACGTGATAGACACGATATAAAGGTTATACATCGGTGGTGCATGCAAGAAAAGTCCATTAGACTTCCATGGAACCGTCATGGAAAGTTTCAATTTGTGTATGCATCTCATAAAAATCATAAAATATTGCATAGTATTTACATGTTAATTGCCTATAAATCATGTGAAATATGCGTAAACTGTGTGACTTGTTCAAAAAGTCTATCACTTGGCCACTGGGCTCCATGGGATTTTTTCATTCTTGTTTACATTTTAAGTGAGGGGTTATTTTCAGGTTTAGGCTAGGATTAGGTCAAAACTGAATTTACCCGAAGTCCCATCGCCTGAAACCCTCAAAGGACATCTGCACACATGATGAACGCAAGAAACAATTCTAAATTACATATAAAATGCATTTTTCACAAAAGACCGAAATTTAATTAGTGGGAAATGTGGAAAATGTTCGTAGTGGCTGTGTGACACAGCCTTAAAATCGATCCAAGATATCTTTAGTCAAAGTTTCATGTAGTGTGACTTGCAAAATAATCAAGTGTAAATTAAATAGGTGTACAAACAAACGAGTAAACAATAATTGAAGACAAATATATTCACTTTTCACATATCATTGCAAAATTCAAAGTGTTTCCACACATTGGACTGTAATGATTTTTACAATGACCCATGACAATTTTTGCTGACATCACGTTTGTTGTCCACTGTGACGCACTTGGTCATTTTTCCATCATAGTAAAATATACCCACCTTCTCTCTATGCAAATGTTATTATTCAAAATTGACATAATCAATTTTTTTTCAGTTTGAAATTATTTTATAATGGCATAGGTCAATTTGATTTGATTAAAACCTTCCCTCAGACAGATCGAACTGTTGGGATGGTAGGAATATAAATCAATTAATCAATTAAGTTGAATAATTGTAACAGCCTCACTAATTAGGTTACATCCCAACTTATCATTCAATTGGAAATATGTTGATCAAAAATGCCACCTTTAGCCATAGCGAGAGTGCATGGCATGGTCAAAAATCAGCCTCCTATTACTGACGTTTCTCTCCACTCTCAGTCTTGGCTAATGGGATATGCCTCAATTTGAACAAAAGTTCCATTAAAGGGCGAGTGAGAAATAAGAAGTTGAACACAAAGCCTTTCAAACTGGTGAGACAAACAGAAAGATGGAATTTTAGCTTTCTGAGATTAAAAGCCTGCAGCAGCAGATGGAGGAGCCGAAAAGAGAAAGGAAGAAAAAAAATAGTAGACTGAGGGATAAACGTGGAAGCACAGGAGCAAGACAGAGGTGGCAGGCAGTCAAAGTGGCAGTTACACTGTAAATAAGATCTCCCCACAGGGTGCTTAACTTTGGACTGCTTTGTCTGGCCTTTAATAGCTTACAGGGCTGAGAAAGACAGATTAGAGCAAAACTGCAGGGACACAGAATATAGGCTTTGTCTACAGCTGGGATTTATCTCTCACCCCAAGTCTGAACTTTGTTTTCCTGAGGGTCTCCACTGTGTTGACTTGTAAAACCAGAGTTGTACTTCTCACTTCCTGTTGCCTTCTGAGTTTGAATCATTACCACCTCAGAGAGATTAACTCCACAGCGTGAATGCCTTCCCCAGAGTGACTCTGCCTGACAGCGCCATCCACAGACTTTGCTGCCATGATGGACATGGGTAGTTGAAGAACTTGAAGAACTTTCTCTGGGATGCAGTTTCTCTTTTCCAGCACAATGATGAACCAGCCTCATTAATCAAAGAGCAGCTGAAAGGAAAAACCTGGGATACATTAATTTTCACAGCAGAATGACTAAGAGATCATGATTAATATATTATGACGAGGATGTGGGTTAAAAAGCCCGGATTACTGTCACAAAATAGATTAGTGTGAAGTTATACTATATATATTTTTCTTCGTACAAGAAAAAATGAAACCCTAAAACGTAATTCTGTTATTGTTGTATTTTATTTTAACCAATAATAGAGTAAATGCATATTTGATTAACTTGGCCTTAACAGTGAGGGGAAAAAAAGTGTGTTTATGTGTGTTTTTGTCCTGTTTTTAATGCCTAATGGGGACGGTTTGTGAGCTGTTCACTCATGGTACAGGGACCAAATGTCTATGAGGACATTTGACCATAATTGATGTAGCAAAATTAATACAAACTTTGATAAGCATGGGGTCATGTTCAATTGTTTCATCTCAAGCCAATTTAAAGTCTTTCTTTTAAGTGACAGATAATCTCAATTTCTGGCTGGATGTGATATTATAAAAAACTTGACAAACCCAAATATATTTAGATAAATGAAAGGAAACAGCAAAAGGCTTGACAGTTATTGGAAAATGAGTAAGCAATTTTGATGTCCAAGATTGAGTCCCCTTTGCACAGTTAACTCTTTAACACTAGAGATGTTGCTAGCAACACCTAAAACAACACTATGACCTTCTGTGACTTTTGAACATTTTTGTGATCAGTGTGAATTCTGTGATTCTGACACAAACAAAAGGGGCTTAAAGTCATGTCACACAGCCACTTTGTATATTTTGCACATGTTGCATTGATGAAAATTGGTCATACATGAATACATGTGGAAAAAGTGAGAAAAGTTGCGCTCTTTACCTGAAATTTTCACAGATGTATCACGAATAAACCGTGTTAAAACCACAGAAGAATAACAAAGAAACCAGGCAAAGAACACGTAAATCAATGTAGAACATAAACCGTGTGTGATTAATGTGCTGTTTATATGCAATTTATTTGTTATTCATGCATTAATTACGTAATTTTAAGGTAATGTGTGCACTGTATAAACAATATAAAAGATTTGGGCTATAGCATATCAGCTTTGTGCCACTATGCAACAAGCTACTGACATGAAGTGTTTTATAATGGCCCAAAACTGCTTTTCTCTGAGACATATTTAACTGCATTATGTTGATTGCGTAAGCACTTCACTACTGTAAAGTATTGCACATCAGGCCAAAGCTGCCTTTCTCTGCCTCAAAATCCCCTGGAATTACATTATTTTGTATACTGTTGAAGAATTAACCAAATGAATGAATGTAAACACTGGAGCTAAAGCTCTGGTCTTAAAGGGTTCAAATCTGACAGTCGGCTTCGATTATGTTTGTTTCTGTTGTAAAGTTAAAAAACGTAACTCTAAAGACTGGCCTGTTTGTATACCAACTCTCCCTAGTGGTCTCTTAGTAAACTGACTCGGCTTTATTTACTGTCCATGTCAAACAATTGTCAAAAGTCTAGCGCTTTGCCACCGGACTTTGTGCAATTTTTTGATTCCTGGTTACATTGTGAGTGAGGGGCTATTTTCAGGTTTAGGTCAGGGCAGGCGTGTCAACTCTACTCCTCGAGAGTAAGCTGCTGGTTTTCCAGAAACCCTGTCTCCTCTGCTTCTGATTATGGAGACCAGGAATGCTTAACCAATAAAGAGCTTCAATGGCAGGTTGGTTGGAGAACATGTTCGACACTGCCCCTCTACACCTGGATTCTGAAACCCCTGTGTTAAGGCCATGTCACACAGTCACTACGTACATTTTGCGCATTATCCAGGTATAAAATTTCAGGCTTCTGTGGTACACGCATGGTATATCAAACTGAGTGGCTGTTGTTGATGCTCCAAACGTATTTTCGTTGTTCCACTGACAATGACAAATAAAATCTTAAATATGTAATTCATAAGTGTTTCTTGCGTTTGTCCTTCAACAATGTGTTGAAGATGTTCGTCAAGGGTTTTGGATGATGAGTCTTTACGTAACTTTTGTTTTGAGTTGCTCAAAATATTGGGTCAATTGAGAATTACGCAATTTGTGTGTATTTTACGAAGTTTTTACGCAAATATTGTGTAAATCTTATGCAATTGTGCATGATTTTTGTGAGATGCATATGCAAATTTGTGGCTTTCCATGATCATTCCACATATGTCTAACATATATACTGTGGTGATGGCTTACATATCTCAAAATAATGATGTAATTGATGCTCGAATCATGGGCTAGATTTGGCTTTTATTGATTTACGTGTTCTTTGTGTAGTTTTTTTGTTCTTTTTCCACGGTTTTAACTTGGTTCATTCATGATACATCTGTGAACATTTTGCGTCAAAGACGATAACTTATCTCACATTTTCCCTATGTATATTCATGTCCAATTTTCATTTGTCTGATATTCGCAAAATGTACTTAGCGGCTGTGTGACACAGCCTTTAGGAACTAAATTGATGTGACTAGTGTTTAAGCTAATGTTTGTGTGTGTGGAGGGCAGGCCTCATTTACATAGCAATTTAAAAAGCTGTGTCAACAACAAGGAGAATATTTGAAGGAGCTTTTCATTACTCGAATGATCCTTTGCCCACTTAGATTTAATGTGGCTACACATAACCTAACCTAGAGTGGAGTAACTAATGAAGGTATAGAATTTACCATTGAGTTTGATGCTGCTTGTTTTGACATCACAAGTTACCCCAACTTTCTTTGATGAAAGACCCAATACTATCATAAGAAAAAAAAAAAAAAAAAAAAAAAAATCAAGATGCAACCCTGACACACCAATTTAAATCAACTAACTCTAAATCAACATGAAAGAAATAGCTGTTTAAAATAGTATTTAAGTCATAGCTGATTGGCATACATGGCATCCTTTTTTTCTATGCCTGCATTTTTAATCCCTCCCAACCTCCAAAAAAGACAACTTCACATTCCCCAAAGTGGCCCAAGCAGCAAAAACACAGGCACCTGCATGTTTTGATGGCGGTATGTTAATTAGCTGCTGCACAAGCGGATGCTCCTTCCGAATGAGAGGAGAGCCTAATTAATTTTCAGATTCGAGCTTTGATGTGTCTAATTGCTCTAAGCTTCCCAACTTCATTAGTCAGCGAGCTCCCTCGGTGGATGGTGAAACCAGGTCCCTGCGGTTAGCAAAGAGAGTTACCTGTGTATTTTTAGGCTCTGGTATTATTAGATGCACTCTTGCTGCTGCTGCTGCTGCTGCCAGAGCTCTGAAATGTCTCAAACCAATAAGAAGACTTCAAAATATGAATGTGTCCTCTATTGCGGTCAGTGATTTGGAAAAGGTTAAGCAAAGCTGCCCAATAAGAGAGAGTGATACTTGGTCAACAATGAGCCTTGACTTTTGTGGGTTGTAGCATCTTTAATGATCTAATTCCAGTTTCCATTCCTGCTCTACTGTGCAGTTGTGTTATCTTTTCTCAATTGATATATCCTCCGACTACTTTCAAAGGAAAATTGGGCATGAAAAGTGTTTGCTACACTGCCTACCATATGAAAACTTGGTTTTATATAGAAGAAGTACTCATCATCTTGACACTCCATGGAATTACAACCCCCTTGTATTCCACAGAATAATCTGTGAAGCAGACATCTTGATCCAACTGTAAACATTTCATTATAACTTAAGCTGTAAAAAAAGTGAGCCGTCAAAGTTTGTTCCAAACTGCAGCTGTGGCTGTTTACTCATCAGTTTTGTGAAGGTCAGACATGGATCAGACAATAAATGAGGTTTCATTACAGCCTCTAAGCTGCTGAGAAGATGAGAGTCATCATTACGTCTTCACTAGGTACACAACAGTGCCCTCACCAACGTATAGAACATCAGTAATGTTCCACAGTAGATGGTGAAAATCTACATACATCCCAATTTTTTTATGTAATCCTGAAAAAGATGATATTTTTGTCGGAAATCACATATTAAAAAACATTTTTGGAATAAAAAACAATGGAAACACCAATTTAATTGGAAAAATCACAGCACGTAAATGTCATATGCTGTAACAATGACCCTGGAAGAGGTATGGTAATAAAAATATTTTCTCACGGTTGACTCTTCATCAGTTTATAATTAGCTGAATAAAAAAATGTTTCTGTATTTCTTCAACTGGTAAACTTTTAACCCAGGGGTGTCACACTCCAGGCCTTGATGGCCGGCTGCTTTCTGACTTTTTCCAGAAACTTTGCCTTATCTGCTGTTGTGTCATGACTGGATCACGTGACAGACCCAGACGCTGTAACCCAGAAGGAGGAGGCAGGTGAGAGAACAGTAAGTAATGGTGTTTTATTTTGTAGGAGCCAGCAGATCCAGTGGAGGTGGTATGGTGAGGCTTGACGAAGCGAGCCGTCAGCGTGGTAGAAACCAGATGAGTCGAAGGCAGCCGTGCGGACCTTAACTTGAGACGTGGTTGGAAGGAGCGGCAATGGCGTGGCTAGAGTTCTTGAGGGGCGTCAAATGAGGCGGCTTCTGCTCTGGAGGATGGAATGCTGCGGTGTCACTCACGGAAGACGAAACCTGAAGCAACACAAAACAAGGTGAGCGTGGTACAACAGCAAAGGGGCCAGGCGTAACTGAGAGCGAGGTAACGCACCATCAGTGTTAACGGACTAGCGAAGAATACTTGAGGTAGGACTCCTTAAGAAGCAGATGAGATGATGAGCAGAGTGGACACAGCTGAGAGTCAGGAGCAGAGCTCGGAGGGGGGAGGAGTCTGCCAGGCCACCATGACATGTTGATTATCCTGATCAAGTCTGTTTGGCCAGTAAGGCACTTCCTTGAGGCCTGGAATTGGACACCCCTATTTTATCCAGATTATTTTGGGCAATCTTGACTTTAATATTCCTTGCTATTCTACTTAAAAGGGTATATATCAAGCTTTTCTTAAGCCTTTCAGAGTAAAAATTATTAATATATATGATAATATATTACCTTTGGCACAGTAAAGAATGATTTGTTTTACGAAATATTAGTTATTTGCCCGGTTCATTTTGCTAACTAGAAGTAAGATGACTAGATCTCTGAGGCATCGCCTTTTGCTTCTTGTGGGTGCCACCCATTTCATGACATCAATCTGTGTTTCACCTACGAAAACAAACATCTGAACTTTTGCAAAGATGGATGTGCATATTGTGAACCCTGTCAAATACATTAAGATGATCACCGCTAGCTCTATGGAGAAAGTGGGTGTGTGTCAGTCCAGGGGTGGTCGCTGGCAGGTGGTCCTCACTTTGTGATGTCATGATGTAAGGACCTACTTGTTTTTGTAGATTGGGAGGATCTAGTGCTCAGAGCGCAGGCTTTTAGAGGAATATTTAGAGATGAGTGAATGGATCCAAATATTGCTTAGTGGTTGGTTTTTATTATTGCATTTATGATGCATTATAATACACTTAAATGCTCAAAAACTTGATTTGTCATGATATGTTGGCCCTTTAAATATTTATTTTCTTTCAACTTAAATTAGTTCTCTTTTTGCTCAGTAAAAAACATTAGTGTTAGCGTCAGTACTCATTTTTCCTGGCTTGGACAAAGACTGATGATAGGAATCAAAATTGCGACACCTTTCAGGGTCATTGCTGGCGTGGTCGGAGCCTATCCCGGCCACTCATGGGCGAAGGCAGGGTTCACCCTAGACAGGTCGCCAGTTTGATACAGGGCCACAATCACACAACCATACACACTCTTGTTCACACCTAGGTAGAATTTAGAGTAACCAATCAACCTATGGAGCTGAGGAACCAGAGTCCCCAGAGAAAACTTACGCATGCTTGGGGAGAACATGCACACAGAGAGGTCCCCTGGATTTGAACTGGGACCTTTTTGCTGTAAGGGGTCTTTTTGTTTATACTGAATTCCAAAAGAATTTGCAAAATTTTTGATGGTTTATTACATTTTCATTATGCTATACTTACAACCTACACACCTTGACGCAACCATGTTAAGTCCCATCCCTTAAGTCCTTTTGATAATTTTAATAGCTAACAGTTTAGTAATGTCATGAACTATATGCAAAAGATCTGATTGAGAATAATAATTGAATTATTTATTACTGTCTGTGGACATAGTCATAAAATTGATAGGACTAACACATGTAAATCTATGGTCCAGTTCTTTGAGGGCTCACCTTAAGGAAAAAAAAAACCTTTTTTATTTTTCAAAAGTTGCTATTTTCAATTTTGATTCCACAAAAATGTAAAATAATGTATCACAATCTTTTTGCCATTCCTTTAGTAATACAGTTTATTTAGTGAGGTAAAATCACAGGTGATTGTAAGGGTTTGAGGCCGCAGAGTTGCACTTTTTATTTCCCCCCCAAAAAACAAAGCAAAAAAAAAAAAAATAATAAAATAAAATAACCACCCCAAAAAGGAAATTATACTGCAGGCTTTAAAAAAAGCTTTTTATGGTATGTTGAACTCATTAGTGAGCTACGTGGTATTATGGGTTCAGAGTCCTAAGATGATGCTTGGGGCTTGCTGACATGTAAAAAAACACATTTCTCTCTACTTTTCATTTTTTCTTTTCCCTTAGCTCATTTAATGCCTTTGAATATTCCCATAGAGTGATTGACCCTCCTCACACTGACTGAGAGGGGTCATTTTCTTTTACTAATTGGCTTCTTACTTCCTGACGTAAAAATATTATTATTGCTTGGGTGATAATTGTGTTTTTAGTCATGGCACCAGTAACAGTTCTGAACAAATTCAAATCATAATTTCTGAACCCCCCTTGTCCACTTCTTTTTTTAAATAAGAAGATTAATTTTGTAGATCCCTAAACCCTATTATCGAATTCTGAACGTTGCCATCTAGATATGTGTCCATGCAATCAGACATAACAAACTCCGTTAATGTAGTAGTTTTCAAAGCAGTCATTTTTTTCCATATCTATAGTCATGTTTCCAATAAAAACAATTCATACACATAAACCCACATAAAGTAAATAGGATTATAAGATTATAAGTGTTTGTTTTGACATGTGGCTGGTAAAATAGTAAGAATCTTTGGGGTCAAGCAGACCATCCATGGGGTCTCCACTTATACCCAATTTATTTTGAAATGTAGGTTTTGTCCTACTTGTCCTAATGAAATATGACCAAATAAGTTCATAATAATTTCGATAAAAAATGAGTTCTTCCTTATGATCTGATCAGGTGTTCACAAATGCAAAGATCTACTAAAAAGCTATTTTGACTGAAATCATGAATTACAAGTATAAATATAGTATTACAAATCAAGACAGCTAAATCACGATCACCCAATACAGTAAACCTTTCTTTCCATTTTAACTTTGAAAGTATTCCCTCTTCATTTGTCATCTGTACAGACATTTTTATTCCCTTTCTGTGAAATAATGCATATAAAGCAATATTAGGAAGCAGGTAAAGTCTGCTTATCTGATATATCTGCAGCTCAATGGGATCTGTGTGGATAGGCAAAGTTAAGCTCCGATGGAACTCCAATATGAATTGATTTTAGGAAAGAAGACTGAGAAATGTTTCGATAAAAAAGTTTTTTTAATGACTTTTACAGATGACAGCTTGGCCTAACTTGTAAAGTTTAAAAATTAGATGGACTTTAGTTGCAGAATGATCTAAACTTTATATTTTTATGTTTCACAATAAATCTTAGCATTGAGTAAGATGAATGAAGACAACAATCAACCACCTTTAGTACCCTGGGAAAGACCAGGGCTATGTCCAAATTCCCTCCCTACTCACTAACAACAAAAAAACTACATTGTGTATCTAGTGCCCTGGATTTTAAAAGCAATTCGGACACCATGCTCACTATTATTATTATTATTTTTAAACAGATAATATGACATCACAGATTTCACGATGACTTTATAAATCCAAAGCCCAAGACGTACAGTCACAGTCCCATTGACCCATTCACACACTAATGGCAGCCCCGCTGCTGAATACTGGTGCCAACCTATAACCACTAGAGGCAAAGAGGGGTTCAATGTGTCTTGCTCAAAAACACGTGGGAGGGCAAAACGGGAATTGAAACTGCAGTCCTTCGATCAGAGGTTGTCCGCCCTACCTCCGCCCGCAATTTAAGCACTGACTGTTTATTAAAAAAATACATTTAAACACATTTTATTTTCACAAAAACTGTTTAAACACAATGCATTCTATAGTCTATAGTGGTCTGTTGTCCACAATCTAGTGAGCAATGATGCACACTGGTTTTTCGCAGAGACTTCTGGGAAATTTCCAGGGCACTCAAATTTGGAAATGTAGACTCAGACAGCCAAAGGGCAGAAGCAATATATAGTGAACTATATATTTTAATTTCAATAATAAAGTTAATCACTCAAAGGAAATTGATGTTTTCATATCTGTTACAAAGATTTTTGAACTAAAATGTAAATTCCGTCAAGAGTATAATTGCCTATGCACAAGTTGCTCGTAAATACGCTATTTCTCCTACATTACACTACTACATTAAAACTTTAAAGTAATATTTTTTTGTTTTAAATCATTTTCTTTGTGTTCTCATATGGTTTATTTACTCACAAGCCACATTCTAAATAATTGTAAAGATTTTACAAGATGTTTTTGAGCTCATTTTGAAGCAATAATCCCATTGTTTTACAGGTGCTGACTTTCTCCATCTGGAAAGGGAACGCTGGACCAAAAGTGACAATAATCACAATGGGCAGGGCTTGGAAAAAGGGTTATTTGAATTTCCATATGAGATCCAGCAATGAATTATACATTGGTGGAACAAGGCTGAACTCATCATCTCCCTAATAAACTGTGTGACTTGATCAAGAACCAATGACATCATGCACAGGATCACAAAAAATTCTAATTTAATAGAGAGTCAAATATATGCATATTCCTGCTGTCAGATTTTTACACTTCACTGCACAGGCTGTCTGCTTAGCAGCATATTTACATTCCAAAACATTGGCACACATTAATAAAAAAAAAGGGGAGACCAAAGTTCCCTGCCAGGGTTATGTTGGGGCCGATCCGCCCCAAAAAACCATTTCCATTTGCCCTTGGCTTTCGAGGTGAAGCAGAATGAGGTAGAATCTCCATAACATATTTGTTCTTGTCAACCTACAGGCAAACGTTGGACCTGCCCTGTCATATATTTGCATTATAATTAGCTTTAGGTAAGTGCATTAAATTTTGTATTTCCCAGTCGGTGTAGAATAAGACAGAGTGAAAATCTATAAGTCCAAGAACTTGTTTTTAAACAGGTACACATATAGATTATAATACATAGCTTGATACATAGAAAGTGGAGTCTTTTACCTCCAAGATTCTATATATGAATTGTTTTGCTTCTGCATCACCCTAATAGGAGGTGCATATAACATTTGGATAGCAATATGGTTTATTATGTTATAGTTTGTTTAACCATTTATTATTCACATTATTTACCAAGGAGTCTTTTCACTGCATCGAAAGTATAGACATCTATCTAACTGGTAAATGAAATGGCTACTTTGTTGTCAGAGAGCATGTTTTTTTTTTTTTTTTTTTAGGAAATGCAATATTTCAATGCCAAGATTAAAATGTAAAATGTCTTTAAATTTTGAATGAATGGGAAATTATTTTATCCCATTTTATTGGCTCACTTAGTTCATAGAGGATGGTCCTTGAACTATGCAACAAACCAGACAGAAAAGGTCTTGTTGCATGCCCGAAAGGACTGATTTGAGAATGTAGACATAGGTACTGAGAAAATGGAGCTTAAGTTCATGTTTGGATGATTAGCTTAATCCTTTAACACTGGACCTGTAGCTCCAGTGTTGACATTCTTTCGACTACCGGAACTTTTTAACTTAATGTAATTCCAGAGGATTCGGAAGGGAAGAAAAACAGCCTTGCGTCATAATGCAAAACTTTGTTAGTGCAAAGCTGATATGCAACTCATTACTTAGATCAAGTGTCGCACAGAATCAGCATAGAATTTATGTAGCTCTCTTGATTTAAATTAGTTGATGGCGTGAATGGTTGATGAATTACGGTTTGTGAAAGAGTGTGTGTAATTTACATGTCACCGGCATCACCGGTGTGAGAGTTCAACTCTGTCATGCCAAACAGGGTGCTGCATTTAAACATGGCCAGAAGGACCGTCGTGTACTGGGGGGCAATACTCTGGACCAGGGGTCCCCAAATCCAGGTTTTGAGGACTGGCCTCCTGCTAGTATTTCATAAACTCTGCCTTATCTGCTGTTGATTACCTGGAGAAGGCATGGTTAGCCAATCAGGAGCTTCAATGGCAGGATGGTTGGAAAAAAGTTAGGATAGCAGCCCTTGTGACCTGGAATACGACATTCCTTCTCTAGACCATTTCAAAGTGGAAAAGTGTAATGTGATGCTCATGACCTTTGGCCCTGTTACTCTAGACCAGGGGTGGGCAATTATTTTAACTGGTGGGCCACATTGGGTTCTAAAATTGGATAGAAGGGCCAGACCAGGAGCAGATGCGTGGACTGAGAATGATATAACATGGAATGTAGGTGAAAACATTTGGAATGAAAATTATATTCTAAAACTGAATATTCTAGAGTTTTTAGTTAAAAACTTTTGTTCCCATTTTAGATCTCTTTTATTGGGAAGCCCTTTGGTACCTTCAAAGAGTTGTAAAGTGTTGTATGAATAAAGTTTCATTCATTCATGATCCGTTTAAGAAAATAAATAACATTATTTATGAAATAAAACAATGACCAAACAACACTATGATTTTCAAAGACAAAAAATCAGGAAAAATATACTAATACATTTAAAAAAACAAACCAAAAAAAACAATAAATAATGGATCCTCTCCCATCATAATTCCGCAGCGACTTTGAGTTCATCATATGTCTCACAGTTTGCGCAGCTGCGCGTCTGTTTCTCATCCAGTAATACTGAAAGAGCAAATTTCCATGTCTTCTGCTGCAGCTACACATATATCTGCGTTACCTTTTCACCAGTGCAGAGTTCCTCGTTTATTGCAGGAGTTACGTTCTAAAAATAACCGTGATCGGTGAAATCCACGGAGAAGGATTACAGATGTTTTAAATTTATGACAGTAAAACTCCTCAACGCATAAATTCACTTTTCTCAGATAGACACATTTTCAGCCTTTTCTCTTGTTTAAATTCTTAAACCTTCATAGAAATGAGGTCCAGGATCTATGAATGAAAACAAAGATCTGATCGCAATCAAAGATTTCTGTAGATATGAAGAGCTGCGCGTTTCTGTACACGAGTCACAGCACGGACTGGGGAGATTGATTGACAAGGTCTCCAGCCAATCAGGACACAGAACAGGGTACGCTGTTTAAAAAAGGCAGCATGATCGCTCTTAAAGAATGAGCTAAACCGGGAAAGATTAACTGCGACGTAGAAAGGGAAGACTACTGAGCCCGCCGGGTGCCAGTGGTTATAAAGGGAAAAAAATCTGATAAACTGTGCGCACAGATTACTAAAGCGTGCGCACGGATTAGTAAACCGTGAGCACCATTTAATAAACCGTACGCACGCTTTATTAATCTGTGCGCACCGATTACTAAATGGTGTGCACGGATTAATCAATTATCCTCGTACTGTTGCGCAATCGTGGCGCACGCACATTCATCGCATGTGCATGCCTCTAAGCAGAGCAAATGGACTACTAGCTTCATTTTTGCAGGGATGTGAAGGTGCTTTGGTACAGTGTGCGCAACGAAGGAGACTTCGGACTGCAGTCTGTTTCCCGGTTCCGCTGTCGGGACTCAGAACGTCTCCCGGGACATGTGAATCCAGACCGAGGACGGGCTTTTGGACTGGCGGAGGAAGCTTTTGGGGGACCAGTCCTGACAAACCATGCACACAATCGTGAATTTGTGTTCCCATTCAGGTCCAGACAAAATAAAGGCTGATGGTTATTCCAGTTTAAGTCGATCCACGGCTAAATCGCTCATTAGCATGGCTAATGTTGTTAGCATGAATGTTGTATTAACCTATTAACTTAATCTTAACCCTTCTTCCGTGTCAGTTCAGCCAAAAAAAGCCCTGGGCGCACGGATTTAAAAAAAAACTATAAGCGAACATGCACATAGTAATAATCATAATAATAAAAGCATGTTTAAATGGTCAAGTCCCTGTGTCTATCGGAGCTTAGCATTGTTTACACGAAGACTTCCCTTACTCAATGAACTATCCAGACCAATCACTACCGTAGACATCATCGGAGAAACGTTCAGCCAATCAGATGGTGTGACGTCATCATTAGCCGCAGACCACCGAACACAAGAAGTGACTAATGATGACATCAGACTATTTGATTGGCTGTAGGTTGGTCCGATGAAGTGATTGGTCTGGATAGTTCATTGAGTAAGGGAAGTCTTCGTGTAAACAATGCTAAGCTCCGATAGACACAGGGACTTGACCATTTAAACATGCTTTTATTATTATGATTATTACTATGTGCATGTTCGCTTATAGTTTTTTTTTAATCCGTGCGCCCAGGGCTTTTTTTGGCTGAACTGACACGGAAGAAGGGTTAAGATTAAGTTAATAGGTTAATACAACATTCATGCTAACAACATTAGCCATGCTAATGAGCGATTTAGCCGTGGATCGACTTAAACTGGAATAACCATCAGCCTTTATTTTGTCTGGACCTGAATGGGAACACAAATTCACATGATTGTGTGCATGGTTTGTCAGGACTGGTCCCCCAAAAGCCTCCTCCGCCCGCCCTCGGTCTGGAGATAGTACAAATCTCCCGGGGGACACGGTTCTGTAGTCAGCGCAGCAGAACAGGAAACGGAGTGCAGTCTGAAGTTTCCTCCGTTGCGCACACTGTACCAAAGCACCCTCACATCCCTGCAAACACGAAGCTAAGAGTTTATCTTCTATGCTCAGAGGCATGCACATGCAATAACTTTGCATGCACGCACGATTGCGTAACGAGCACAATTGATTAATCCGTGCGCACCATTTAGTAATCGGTGCGCACAGTTTACTAAATGGTGCTCACGGTTTACTATTCCGTGCACACAATTTAGTATTTCGTGCGCACGGAATACTAAATTGTGTGCACGGATTGGTAAACCGTGCGCACGGATTAGTATTCCGTGAGCACAGTTTATCAGATTTTTTTTATTTTTAACCACTGGCACCCGGCGGGCTCCGTAGAAGACTGTCTTCTGGTCTATTTGACAGAGATTTTTAGAGGGTTTCAGGTAGAACACAGACTGCAGAAGGTGGAATAAAATGTCACATCTTGATCGTGTGGCCAGATTAAAAAAAAAACATGGGTCTCTGATATTGTTCAGCGGACCGGACCAAAGATGGAGGCGGGCCGGATCCAGCCCGCGGGCCGTAGTTTGCCCACCCCTGCTCTAGACTAAAACAATGGAGACCTTCCTGTGGGTTATCCTAAAATGTATGTGAATAAAAACTATTTTCACAGTTTTTTATGCTTTGAAAGGAACGACCAATATTGCAATATATATCTATATAATTGTCCTACTATAATGGATGGTCCACCCCGGACAGGTCGCCAACCTGTTACAGACAGCAGCTTGTACAAGAGCATGGCTACATTCTAGAAAAGTACAGGGACTAAACTTGTCTTTGGAAGTTTAGATGTTTTACCTAAAATTCAAATCAGGCTGGGTCCTTAAAATTCACCACCAACCTCATCTCAAAAAGCTCAACTAAAAGCAAGACAACATGACCTATTCCAACTGAGCTAGAATAGGTATATTGGTTCCAGATTAGTATAATCCAAATTCATCCAGGTCCTTCCAGAAAGGCCACATTTTTAACTTTAATTTATTACCAGAGACCAGAAGATAACAGCAATTTTTTTTATGTATTCCTTGTTCTCAATACGCAATGGGCGACTGTGGAGACTATGTTCCTTCTAATGAACATAGAAAAATTTAGACTTCATGAAATAAAAAATGTATCTAAGAGTACTATAAAAACCTTAGCAGCTGCAAACCAACATTAGGCAAGAACAAAATACAATTTAAACACTAAGACTCCAAAAACAAATAACCTTAATGCCCAGACATCTTCAAACTGTTCAGAATTGAGGAGACAATGCTGTGTTAGTAGCTGTGTTTACATGGGCAAAAGTAATCGGAAAGAATGCCTGATCGGAAAGAAAAATGCGTCATATAAACACGCCGTTTGGAATAATCTGCCCCGGTCAGACTTTTTCAGATCAAAATTTCTTTCCGATCGAGATAGGTGGGTTATACCGATTGTGTTTATCCGATCGTTGTGCATGTAAACGGTTCATTCCGATCGTGTGTCACTACTGCTTTGGTTTACGTCACGCATAGACGGTGTTTTGCTGAGAGAAATCTTTGGAGCTCAAACAGGACCGACCAGCTGCTCTGCGGAGGCCCCGTGAAAAGTGCCGCTCTGCTCTCGCCCCGCTGGCTCTTCGCCTCTCTTACACCCCTCACGAGGGGTATGCGGGGGAGGAGCGCTTCGGTCCACTGGCACCCGAGCCCGGAGCTCAGGTGCCAGTGGACCGAGTGAGCAGAGCAGCCGGATTAATAACTTTGCGTTTGAGGGGAGGGGGGGGGGGTGCTTTGTTACTTGTGCGTTTTAATTTGTTATGTTCACACAGCGGCTTTGGGTCGGTGTGTGAACTTTTCAGAGCAGAAATGTCGCTCAGTCCTTAGAAACTGTTCAAACAATCACATGGATTTATGTTTCCAGTTGTGTCCTGACAAAATAAAGCTGATAAATAAGGCTGATGTTATTCCCAGACAATTACGTGCAACCAAGATGCAGATTGCAGCGTTCCTCGCACGGTCCTGGATTTTGTGTCCATCAAAAGGCTAATGTTGTTAGCCCATATTAGCCCATCCTAACCCTTCTTCCAGCTCCGTTCTTCCACAAAAAAAGCACTCACCACACAGATTAAATAAAACGATGAGCAAACAGGCGCTTCATAATATTCATAACATTAATAAAAACACGTTTGGAAGATCATGTCATATATTACCGAGCTGCTGCATAAAATGTATGTGGCAGTGGTTTGTTTACAACGGGAAGCATCTCCTCTTCCGGGATTTTTTTTTTACCACTACTGCGCATGCCCAAATGATTCGTTCCGACTGAAGGTGAGACCCATGTCAACGTTTGTTCTAATCGGAAAAGGGTTTTCTGTGCCCATGTGCACGGTTGAATTTTAACCCGACCATTGATCCGATCAAGATATTTTGCCCATGTAACCGCGGCTATTGTTAACCCTTTAACACTGGAGATGTCGCCGGTGACATCCAAGTAACACACGCTCTTCGACATACCCTTATACTTTTTACACAATCAGTGTGAATCTGCTGCTTCTGATGCAATGAAAAATGTTTTTCATTATCAACCTTGCACTGTGCATAATACCAAATGCATAATGGCGCAAATAAGCTTTTCCCTGCTTCCAAATCAGCTAGAATTAATTCCATCAAGGGTTGAAGAGTTACAGCAATCGAAAGAATGTCAGCCAAACACTTCTGCCACTGCCACTGACTGAAGTATTTTAGCAGGCATCAAATTAGAAATATTTTTTTTTCGTTGTAAAAATTGTAACATTATTCCTGGTGGTTATGGTTAAGAAGCGGAGTTGCCATGAGTGCTTAAATGTATGTGTGCATGTGACTAATTTCAAGCGCTTTTGACCTTCTCAGTGCTTTATAAGTAACCATTTACCATAACTTTTTTTATTTTATCTGTGGAAAATGTCTTCTGACAGGCTTTTATTTTTTGCGTTCTATTTCAACTTAAAAAAAAAAAAAGGTACCCACTATTGTAAAATTCAAGGTTGCATTTCCAAGTATAATTTTTGTTCTCTTCTAAAGGATAGGTCTATGTCTTGATAATGTGAAGATGACCTCACACTATGGTTCATCTGTTGTTTGGTTAAATACAGCATATGATGCTTATCAAATGTTTGGAGCCCTATTTCTTCCATTCATGCTGAATTAACAGAGATTTGATACGTTAATTCACGGATCTAAGAACCAACAGCATATAAACACATTGACGTTTCCATACCACCATCTTTATTACATGGTTAGTCCTTCTTGATTTTCTAATTTGCTTGCAATCAATGTTATATTGTCAATTTTTAGCTCGGTCAGAGGGTTTTAACTTTGGCTTTGAGACATTTCTTTCAAGTGTGTGTCTTTGATGTTGCTAAAGGAAGAATTCATTAACACACCCCAACCAACTGATGCAGTAGCTGGCTTTGCAGATATACGGTGCCCCCATTTTTCAAGGTTGTGTGACACAGCTAAAACATACATTTTGCACATTTTCCATGTATGAGATTTTGTATTTTTAATTCCTAGGTGTTTCTTGCACTCTTTATTTGTTGATGTCCATCAAGGGTTTCGTCCAACGCGTATTTACATGAACTAGATTTTGAACTGCTCAAAGTTTTGGGTCGGTTGAGAATTACATATTTTATGTATATTTTACATAGTTCTTGCGAAATATTACGTAAATCCTATGCAGTGGTGCATGATTTCATGTAAAGACCACAACTTTTCATGTATGACTAATTTACATCCGTCCAATGTGTGCAAAATGTACGCAGTGGCTGTGTGACATGGTCATAGCCCTTGTGCTATCCAAGGCACATTGGGAGTGGGGTCATCAGGACCCTTAAGACCTCCTTCCTTCAATGATTTGTGATCTTCACTAGTGTCCATGGATTGCATGAAATCCTCTTCACCTTTATCCGTCTTTGTCATTGTAGGGATATGTAAGGGTCGGGTCATCTGGACACCATAAGATAGCACAAAGTGGCCTTTCTGGACTTGTTTGGTCTTTTTACCGACATGACAAGCATCGTCACAGGTGTCGTCAGCTAATGTTTATGTGACAACTCCATCTCTTGCACCAGTGAAAGAAAAAAAGAACCTTGTAATTATTATTTTTCCGCAACTCCAATGTACTGTAAGTGTGATGTCTCCTTTCACATTCTCAGAACAGAAACTGAATCCAGCACAATGTGGCACCTTCTAAAACCTGCAAGTATGTGCCACGCTTTTATTTGAACACAGCTAAATACAGGGGAGTCACAGCAAATTTAATTTAACTCCATCAGCAATGAATTCCATGAATTAGTAATTGCAGCAACCCAGGGCCCTTTTTTGTGCCATGTGCCTGTTGTGATGCTGGACTCATTAAGCATTCCAAAGGGAGACCCGGGGTCTTGTGTAAATGTGCACCTGAAAGTGTTATCTAATGAGTGTTAGACAAATGGAACACTGGCTTGTGCTCTACAAACATTAGGCAAAGGTTGTAATCAACACAGAACAGCCCCTACCCATGGCTGGGAGTTCTCATAAATGACAGAGCACAAAGCTTTTCTACTGTTTCTATCTTGGTTGTTTCATATCTGATTGACTTTATGCCTTATAAATGTAAAGCTTTAAGGGGCCACATTACATATGGCATTAATATTTCATTTGCTGTTGTTGTATTTATGGTAGAATTCCTCAGAATAAGGATAAGGGACCATATTTTATGGACAACATTTATTATTTTAATTCAAATTTTATATATTTTAACATAACTGTTTACAAACCCACTGAAAGTCTGCACACAGCCAGCTTAACTAAAAAAAAGAAGTAAAGAATTGATAACTGGCATTGTATGTCGTTACCATATCAACTGATGAAAATGCATGGTTGTTGAAACTCGTCAGCCTTTATAATTAAGATGTAATAAAGTACTTGGTAACTTGGAGGGAGGAGTGTAATGTTGATTTAAGGCAATAAATTGAAGTAAAGAGTTATTAGGGCTACAACTGCAATCTAACTTGGTTTGCTTAATTTTCATATAAAATGGTGTAATTGAATTAGTTGTCATGCAAATATTTGATTTTTAGAAACGTTCATGTTTTTACTTTTAAGTCAATTGCAGGGGGGTATTCCAGGAAGCATGTTTAAACTAGCCTGACTTTAAGCCTGAACTCTGGCTGAAATCCGCCTGAACTTGCTTACTCTGGGTATGTCGGTTCCAAAAGACCGGATATGAGTTGGCGTAATTACGCTCGACTTGGTAACCCTGGGTTAACGCACGTGCACGTCGTGTACATAAAGACATTCTCAATAGATCGCCGATTTCTGGAGTCACCATGGAAATGCGTGGAGAAAAAAAAAGCGCGACAATTGAGACGGAAGTGAGACGGAGTCTGAGATTTTAATGACGGCGTATACAGATTATACGTCCAACAAAAAAGTAACACGGCTGCATTATCAAAAAAAGAATTTCTGCTTGGAGAAAATCAACAGACAAAGTAACGCATGAGTTTCTGATCTTGTTTCCATTTTCCTTGTGATGCATATATATATATATATATATATATATATATATATATATATATATATATATATATATATATATATATTGAACTCTCATATGTACAAGTTTGAGCCGGTGAATATGCTAATTTTTATAACAATAAAAAGGATGGTAAAAAATGCACGGAGTGCAAAAATTATTTAAAGAATTTCCCATCATTGTACTTGCAGAATACGAGTGTAGGGGTGCTATAAAAACTCATCATCCTCTCCTTCGCTCTCACTCGTGGTGCTGAGACGTAAGCACAGTAGGACAAAATAACTCGGCAAAACTCTGCAACACACAGTAAAACAGCTAAACAACTAAACATATTTAGTCAAAAAGCCACACTTCAACCCAAATCCGTCCAGACAGGCAAAGGGAATGATATCCCAGATTCCCTTGCGGTGCCGATCTAACAGCAGCACCAAAGTTACACCTACTTAATTGAATTAATTTAAATGAAAGGAAAATAATTGTCTGAAAACTATGTGTTATTTTTAAGGTGACTTAACAAAAAAATGATGTATCTTAACTGAAGCAAATAATTAAGTTATATCAAAGTAAACAAGTTTAATTTTCCAACATCCATATGTGGTCCTATCACCCTCTCACTGTGGAAAAAGTATTATCTGAGCTTCTTCATCCACTAAATCATCTTCAAATGGACACGCCATGCTGCTTCACCTCTCTGAAAACAAACTAAGCTTCAACTAAACCTGCTCCGGACCAGGTTATGTTCAGAGCATGAGTTGCCATGGCAACTTGACCTACCCTGAGACATACCTCCATTTCTGGAACCAAAAGCTGAGGTTATCAACTTCCTTAGCCTCAAACTTACCGTGGGAGCTAGCATAACCTGCTTTCTGGAATACCCCCCTGGGTATTGCAACCTCTTACCACTCTAGTTTGCTTTTACAATATTTTCCCTTAAAGTGCCTAAATTCTTTAGGATGAAGCTGGCTGCAAACATAACAAAGCATTTAAATGCAATGACTTAATGTAAGTGAAAGTCCTAGTGTGTTGATATAGATCCACAAATCAAATTATGTTGTTTAATTACAAGCCATAGCAAGCCAAGAGCAATACATAAATATAAATATTTATCTTGATTGTTACACAAAATAGATGCAAGAACAAGGTTCTGTTACAATGCTTACAAGCCATATAAATAAATATATATATATATATATATATATATATATATATATATATATATGTATATATATATATATATGTGTTAAAGGGGGACCGGAATGTGTGTAATATTTGTGCTGATCCTTAGTATTTCTTTTTGGTGTTGAGTGGTTTTGTATGTTGTGCTGTTTTGTTTTGTTGTGTTTTAACTCTTGCATGCAGTTTTAATTGTATTGGATCATGGACCTGATTGCACACACCTGGACCTCATTGGGCAGAACTCCTCACCACTGCGTAAATGGAACTCTGAGCAGTTGCTCAGGGTGAAAAAGAACGAACAAGCACCGGAAGCAGAGAAGTGCAGCGCAGCTGAAGCGTGCCTTAAGATTAATGAGACTCCGGGTGAGAGCAGAGGAAGGGCGGACCAGCCGATCGCCAGCCAAACGCCAACATTGAGGACGCAGCGGGAACCTTGTGAGTCGACCGTGTGGAGGAACGCCGAAGTTGACCAGAAAGCTTCATGTGGGACCTGAAGGCCTGACAATCGGTGACTAAAGGAAAGTCCGTCCTCCTGACCTGCCTTGATGCGTGTGGCTAACACCAGTGCAGCACCCTGAAGTTTCCCCATTTTGTTTGTCTCCCTTTCATTCGCACAGACGCTGGTTTTCCCCATCCACGGCTGGTTTCAACGGTGGACCTTGGAGGGGGCGGCTTTGGACTGGACTTTTTTAGCTGTGACTTTTAATCTAGTTTTTATGTCTTTTATTTTTTTACCTGTTGCAACTGTTTTTAGATTACCATTTATTAAATCCATTTTTAAACTTTTAACTGTTTTTAGTCATTTTTACACAGTATTCTATTGAGCTGATACAACCACTGGTGTGACATATGTATGTATGTATGTGTGTGTGTGTGTGTGTGTGTGTACATATATATATATATATATATATATATATATATATATATATATAGAAAGAAAACCTGCCCCCTTCACCCTCCGCGGGTGGTTTCTCACTCAAGCTCGGGTCCTCTACCAGAGGCCTGGGAGCTTGAGGGTTCTGCGCAGTATCTTAGCTGTTCCTAGCACTGCGCTTTTCTGGATTGAGATGTCTGAGATCTTTCCAGGTATCTGTTGTAGCCACTCCTCTAGCTTGGGGGTTACTGCCCCGAGTGCTGCAATTACCACAGGCACCACCGTCACCTTCACTTTCCAGGCTTTCTCCAGTTCTTCTCTGAGTCCCTGGTATTTCTCCAGTTTCTCATATTCCTTTTTCCTGATGTTCCCATCACTTGGCACTGCCACATCCACCACAACGGCTTTCCTCTGTTCTTTGTCCACAACTACAATGTCTGGTTGGTTCGCCATTACCATCCTATCAGTCTGGATCTGGAAGTCCCACAGGATCTTCGCCCTCTCATTCTCTACCACCTTCGGGGGTGTTTCCCATTTTGACCTTGGGGTTTCCAGTCCATATTCTGCACACATGTTCCTGTATATTATTCCAGCCACTTGATTGTGGCACTCCATGTATGCTTTACCTGTCAGCATCTTACATCCTGCAGTTATGTGCTGGATTGTTTCAGGCTCTCTTTGCACAGCCTACACCTTGGGTCTTGTCTGGTGTGATAGATCTGAGCCTCTATTGCTCTGGTGCTCAGGGCTTGTTCCTGAGCTGCCTGGATGAGTGCTTCAGTGCTGTCCTGTAGGCCAGCCCTCTCTAGCCATTGGTAGGACTTCTTGATATCAGCCACTTCAGTTATGGTCCGGTGGTACATCCCATGCAGGGGTTTGTCCTCCCATGAGGATCTGTCCTCCAGCACTGTATCCTCTGCTCTCCATTGCCTGAGACATTCACTGAGCACACTGTCAGTTGGGGCCTTGAGCTTGATGTACTCATGCATCTTGGATGTTTCATCCTGGATAGTGGCTTCTACGCTCACTAGTCCTCGGCCTCCTTCCTTGCGGCTAGCATACAGGCAGGGTGCTGGATTCGGGATGGAACCCTCCATGCATGGTGAGGAGCTTTCGTGTCTTAACATCCGTGGTCTGTACCTCTTCCTTTGGCCATCTTATTATTCCTGCAGGGTATCTGATAACTGGCAGTGCGTAGCTGTTTATTGCCCAGGTCTTATTTTTGCCATTGAGCTGCCTTCTCAGGACTTGCCTTACCCGTTGGAGGTATTTAGCTGTTGTAGCTTTCCTTGTTGCCTGCTCCAGATTGCCATTTGCCTGTGGAATTCCGAGGTACTTGTAACTGTCCTCAATGTCTGCTATTGTTCCTTCTGGGAGTGAGATCCCTCCTGTGTGGACTACCTTGCCTCTCCTTGTCACCATCCGGCTGCATTTGTCGAGCCCGAATGACATCCCAATGTCAGTACTGTAGATCCTGGTGGTGTGGATCAGGGAGTCAATGTCACGTTCGCTCTTAGCATATAGCTTGATGTCATCCATGTAGAGGAGGTGACTGATGTTGGCCCCATTTCTGAGTCAGTATCCATAGCCAGTCTTGCTTATTATTTGGCTGAGGGGGTTCAGACCTATGCAGAACAGCAGTGGGGACAGAGCATCACCTTGGTATATCCCACATTTGATGGACACTTGTGCAAGTGGCTTCCCATTGGCTTCAAGGGTGGTTTTCCACAGCTTCATTGAGTTTCCTATGAAGGCTCTTAGAGTCCTGTTGATGTTGTACAGCTCCAAGCATTCAGTGATCCACGTGTGTGGCATTGAGTCATAGGCTTACTTGTAATCAATCCAGGCTGTGCACAGGTTGATGTGTCGTGACTTGCAGTTTTGAGCGACTGTTCTGTAAACCAGGAGTTGGTGTTTGGCTCCTCTGGAGTCTCTACCAATGCCCTTCTGTGTGTTGCTCATGTATTGATCCATGTGCCTATTTATCTTGGTTGCAATGATGCCTGACATGAGCTTCCATGTTGTGGAGAGACAGGTTATTGGTCGGTAGTTGGATGTTCAGTTTCTAGCCTTGGTGGGTCTGCTCGGCTGTTTTGACCCTGCCACTGAGCGTACACTTTCGCAGGTTGAGTTGCGAACAGCCTGTTTATCCGTCTGGCTTCATTGTCTCTTGTGTACCTCTTTATGCGGCTACTCAAGGCTAGGAGCCTTGTATCTCTCAGGCACTTGCTTTCTCATTGTACCTCTTTGAGCCTCTGTCAGCTTACTCACATCCTTTCGAGTTTCCTTGATTTTGACCTCTAACCGTTGCTTCCATGGTGGGTATTGTTTTCTTCCATGGTTGCTCTGATAGCCAAGCATCTCAAGGATCACTGCTGCTGAAGTGTAAACCACTTCATTGGTTTCTGTGATGGTTGTGGTAGGAATTGCCCTCAACGCTTCATTCACAGTTTCCAGTAGACTTGAAGCTGGTGTCGGGGTTGCCAAGTGTTCATTCTAGACTCGCTAAGCGTAATTGTTGTTGTTGGGGCTGTGCACCCAATCTCAGGGTGGGAGTGTGGTATAGCCTCCTCTCTGACCCGTTGTTCTGGCTCTCCCAGGGTATTGTCATTGTATTGTATTGCTTCAATCTCAAGTTGTGATAGGAGTTGCCGCTTGTGGATGTTCGAGCATTGGGCTACCAGTTGTTTGGCAGTTAGCTTTGATTGGGGGTTTCGAAGCATCCACTCATTCCTCATTCCTCCACTCATTTCTCATTCCCTGCATTCTCTGCATGTAACCACGCTGGTTGTGATTACCAGAGTAGCAGCATTCTAACAGCACCTTGTTCTTGCATCTATGTTCTTGCATATATATATATATATATATATATATATATATATATATATATATATATATATATATATATATATATATATATATTCGATTCCCAGGGGCTGAATGAACAATATAATGGCAATGGTAAATGGGGGCAATTACCATAACAATGGAAATGGGGCAATTACCATGACAATGATGAGCAATTGACATCACTCAGGGAGGGTCCTTGGGCAAGACCCTTTACGCTGTGGCCTACCTCACAAACATGAGAGACAACGAACCACATGTCATGCCGGCTCAGACGTCGCCCGGCCAAACAAGGTCTGCGTCAGGTGCTGGGGGACCAGAGCACTCTGATGGAAAGGGGGCTACTGGAACAAGACGGAAATGGACTAGGTGCGAGAACAAGGTTCTGTTAGAATGCTACTACTCTAGTAATACCAACCAGTGTGGTTACATGCAGAGAATGAGGAATGAATGGATGCTTCAAAACCCCCAATCAAGGCTAACTGCCAAACAACTGGTAGCTCAATGCTCGAACATCCACAAGCGGCAACTCCTATCACAACTTGAGATTGAAGCGATACAATACAATGACAATACCCTGGGAGAGCCAGAACAACGGGTCAGAGAGGAGGCTATACTACACTCCCACCCTGAGACTGGGTACACAGCCCCAACAACCACAGTTATGCTGAGCGAGGCAGCAAATGACCTGAAAGACAAGATCATGTCTAGAATGAACACTTGGCAACTCCGACACCAGCTACAACGGTTAAGTGATGTACCGCCTGAAAGTCTACTGGAAACTGTGAATGAAGCATTGAGGGCAATTCCTACCACAACCATCACAGAAACCAATGAACTGGTTTACACTTCAGCAGCAGTGATCCTTGAGATGCTTGGGGAACCAACCAGACATTGTGGTGGTGGACAAAGAACAGAGGAAAGCCGTTGTGGTGGATGTGGCAGTGCCAAGTGATGGGAACATCAGGAAGAAAGAACATGAGAAACTGGAGAAATACCAGGGACTCAGAGAAGAACTGGAGAAAGCCTGGAAAGTGAAGGTGACGGTGGTGCCTGTGGTAATTGGAGCACTCGGGGCAGTAACCCCCAAGCTAGAGGAGTGGCTACAACAGATACCTGGAAAGATCTCAGACATCTCAATCCAGAAGAGCGCAGTGCTAGGAACAGCTAAGATACTGCGCAGAACCCTCAAGCTCCCAGGCCTCTGGTAGAGGACCCGAGCTTGAGTGAGAAACCACCCGTGGAGGGTGAAAGGGGCAAGTTTTTTAGATATATATAACTAATATTGACCTCACATTCACTCGCCATAAAGGTTTTAAGCATGAATCTCCATAGTTATCAAAATAGTTTCATTCACAGTAATAGAGGGAAACAAATTAAAATGCAAAACCATTAATTAATTCTCAACAATAACAAATAACTGTAACAATATTTCTGCTGCAGCTAAGTCATTCACTCTTCTATTGTACCTCAACCAAAATGTAAACATTGCATTTCAAAATTACCCCTCTACAAAACTGCAGCAAGAAAAATATTAATAATATATACAAATAGCATTAACTTTACATGAGAAGAAAAACCAACTTTGCATAAAAAACAAAAGTAAAGGCTTCTAATATCAGCATATATTTTAATATCCTATAAAATGACACTTTTTGCTGCTTATTCAATGTTGTGTTTTTGTCATCCATGTGCATTATGAACTTATTACAGCGTATTACTGCCGATCAAACCCTACTGAGATGAGTGCAGGTTCCACAAGCCCCAAACGCAAGAGACATCAGGAAACAGAGACATTAATAATGTAATAAACAAATGGAATGTTAAATAAACAACAACCAAGACCTAGATCAGAGCAACTAAAATAACTGACTTTAAGACTTTACCAGCTTAATATTGTGATGGAAAAATACACATAACAGACCTAAAAACGTTTGTATGCTATATTTGCACAGAGCCCAACTGTTTGCATCTTCACTGTAAAAAAAAAAAAAAAAATTAGCTAGTCAGACAGTAGTCTGTGTGGGCTTACTAGGGGCACTTGTGTATCACCAACACACTCATTGTGTTTGGAATTTGTGCCCAGTCAGTGAGGGCACCTTATTTATAATCACTGTACAACAGCATCACCTGTATGTCATAATTGCATATAACATCCATTTGCTTGACAAATACTCCATGATACAACTACATGACAATGGTACATTCCCTTAAGGTGGCCTCACGAGCCACAAGGGAACTACTAGATGCACCTCCTTTTACAATGCAGTCCCTCCTCTCTTACAACCCTCCACGGGCCTGGACAACCCAAAAAATCTGCTCCCATACTGGTCAACCCCCTGTATGGGTGCATGGACGTGACTAAGACTTAAGGTTTCCAAACCTTTTTTTTTTTTATTTTCTTAATATTCCTCCTATCAGGGGCAGAGATAAAAAAGAGCCATCTTCACGGGTCTGTGAATGATTATGCATTTGTAGGTTTTCCTAAAATCCAACTGACTGGAAAAGGGTCAGAGTTAGCCTGGTTCACTTTGGCAAAATAATAACTTTTCAGTTGTATTGTTCTTGTTTGTTTTCTTTGAAGTCCCACTCCAATTATCTTTTTATCATGATAATGCTGTTTTTTATCGTTTTCTGGAACATAGTTTCTGCAGAGCGGCAGGAGTTAATTTGAAATACATCTCTTAGTTTTGGGCAGGACTGTTGGTGCGTAGTAACCGCCTCATTTCCCATCATCAATCTGTTTACACGCTCTCCCGCTAGCATACAGCCCCTCACATCCCCAACCTAACATTACTAGTGCAACAAAAAGTGTTAACAACATTGGAGCTATCCAGTCAGTTTTAAGCTAGATTCCAGCTCAGACGAGGAAAATGAAGACGTACATAGATGTAATTCTCCCAAATCACATTTTGAATAAATACATTTTTAGGAATGCAATTTTAAGTCTAACTAATATGAATAAATGTCCTCCACAAGAACATGTTAAAACCACCAAAAACATTCCTTGGTCTTTAAGACAGCTATAACAAAGAGTCTCTAGTATCAATGACTCCTTTCTATATTTGTGGATATTTTTCCCACTGATAGACAACAACGCAAAAGTGAAATCTTTATAAACATTAGTAAGAAGACGTTTTTGGCCTCGATGATAAAGTTTTGTAAGGAGAATGCTCCGTAATCTACAACGATGAATGAGCATGCATCACGTTTGTCTGTGAAGTGCAAATTGACTGAGTTTTTATTGCAATTTGACCCCAGAACTTGTAGTTCACTGAACAATACTTTAATTGCTTGTTTTGCTAAGTGCTGTGCGATTCAGGTACAAAAGCAATTTACTGAAGGTTGACACATTTTAACTTTTAATATCTAAACAAAAAGTAAACTTTGGTGAAAATAAACAGTAAAAAATAAACTAGAATAGTCTTTGAATTTCTTTATATATTTCTAAACAAAGGATTGGTCTATCCAAAATCAGTTATCTTTACCACCATTGTTAAATTGGGATAAATGACAAACAGGATGTGCGCAAAGTAGAATTCAAATGTCATAGAGCTGGATTTGCAAACCTGCAGCTTACCCTACCATTTTTTTTTTTTGACATCCAAAAAGATAATAAGATTAAAGATGGTTTTTGAGATGTATTTTTTGCACACTTTCATGCCAGGGATTACAACTGAAAGCTAATATCTGGTCTTTGCTGTTTAAAAAAAAACCCCAAAAAAACAGAGATTACATGGCAAAACTGGCTGGGTAGTCTAAAAATTATGCAGATCCTACTTTAATGCCAGATGAAAATCATAAGCATGGGTTTTGGTTGACTTTTTAGACTCACAAACAGTTTAAAAAGACGGGGTTTTGACTCCTTTATGTGTAATAACATTAAAAAAATCCATTGTTTCTTAAAAATCTCCATGGTGGCAATGTTATTAATATATTTCATGTTTAATATTAATCATGAAAGGTCCTATTTGAACTGATGTCAATGTGTTTGAACTTTTTCCCCCCCTTTACTATAAAAATACTTGTAACACAAACAAATCAATATGTGATCAGCACATGGAACACAACATTTAACAAAATGTCATTGAATCAAAGCGTCCACCTTAACTATTAAAAAACATCTAACAATAAAAATAAATAGTTGTGAAAAAAACATCTCAGACTTTGGTTTGTAAATCTGTTGAAAACAATGGAGAGGTTTAAGATGACATGAGCTTTTCACTTCCTCTTTCACCTCATCTTTTATCCTATCAGACCTGAAATTGACCAGTATTGCTACTAAAAATGCAAAATATCACAAAAACAAAGAATTCAATGCAAGGCCAGATACAGGCATGGGCAAAGGGGGAGGCAATGCCCCCCTAATCGCCATGACCGCCTCCCTAAATGTCCCAAAATTAACTAAAAAAAAAAAAACATACAAAAAGCATTAAAAAATAAACAATAAAAGACAAAAAAAAAAAAAACAAGGAGGGATGGACAGACAGACATAAAAAGAAACAAATAAATAAATATAAACAGCCTCAACAAGGCTCAAACTAGTGCCCTGCTTGTATCAGGAAGAGCTTTAACATTAAAACTTATAAGACACATCAAAGGAGATTAATTGTGCCCTGCTGCATCCACCCAAAGGTGGCTGGGATAGGCTCCAGCAACCCTGCTACCCCGAAAGGGTTGAGAAAAAGGATGGGCCCTGTAACGGACTCGGATCCTTTTTTAAGGTGTAGCTTGCATCTGACGAACAGTAGCGGAGTTGTGACTCCGTGTTGTGCACCTTTTGGCACAGCTCCCCCTCAGGGAGCTGAACACAGAAAATCAGCTTCCACTCATCCTCCGATTTGGTATGGCAGAGAATATTAAGCCTCACACGAAACTGTATTTTATCCAGGCTGGGGACCGGCACCGGGGGACCCTTGTGACTAGATAGTTAAACAGTAGCACGAAGGGTCTTGCCTAAGGACCCACACTGGAAGAAGCTCATCAGGCACCCTGGGAATCGAACCCTGATTGAACCCCTACATGTAGCCAACTGAACCACACAGCCGGTAGCATAGGGGAGGTTAATTGTGTCCTGTTATTAATTGACAAAACATCCAGGGTGTACCCCACATTTGCTCAACAGTAGCTGGGATAGGCTTCAACAACCCCTGTGACCTTGGGGTAAGCAGATGGATGGATTGTGTTCATTGTTAGTAAAAGGTGATTAACGTTGGATAGAAGCACATAAACATTTAAAAAAATTGCTGCAATGGGAATGAAAAAAAAGCAGACTATAAAAGACATGTTTACTTCATTTAGGCAGCATAGTCTCTGTTTTTAATTATCTGGCTTTCATCCATGACCTAAGCAGAAGACCCATCCACCCCAGGTAAAATGATCATGTCCAGGTTTGCTCGGCATGCTTCTTAGGACCTAGGAGGTTTCTTAAAACTTAATGGAAAGTTATGATATTTTTATGAACATTTTTTCACCAAGAGATTTTGTTTATTCAGTGCACTATCTCTGAGAGATCACACACAGCTTTGTTTTATTTTTCTGCCAACTTGCATTCAGTTTGGGGAAAGTCAGACAAAAGTTGCCTCAAGGACGAACGCACATACATTTGCCATATCTGCATCTTCACCCGAAAATAGTCATTTTTTTGTTATTATTATTAGTATTTATAACCAGAATTGATTCATTGAGTTTACTTCTTAAAGGTGCTTAATATTCAGCCCAAAAGAAAGTACCACAGACACACACATTAATACAAATAAGAATTGTTATTTTCTTCCCCCTTCAGAAACAATTTCATGAAATGCAAATGATGCAGGTGACCTTGCCTGGTGGGGAAATGAAAGCTAGAGAGTGCACACACTCTTGTCAACAGAAGTGATAGAAGCAGAAAATATTCCCTCAAGGCAAACCAGAACATCTCTGTTCCACCCCCACCCCCCCTCAAAACTGCCTGGGGAAAAAAAAATAGAAAAAAAAAAGTTTCAAAATGAAGGCTTGTGAGCTTTGGGATATTGACATATTTAATTCAAGTCCGCTTCTCCCAGTTGAGCAGGTGTTATCTACATACTGTAGAAGTGCACCTTTTTTGTAAAAAAAAATTCTTGTCGATATGACGCTGTTGCCCACTGTCAGTAAATAATGGATGAGGTGGTTAAAAAGGAAAAGGAAGGGTGCAGCAGGGGAGGGGGCACTACAAGAATTGCCTGAGATTATATCCATATGAGCATCCAGTCACGCCTGACAAAAATAGATCTATGTTTTGTCTAGGAATCAGAAATCTCTAAGGTTTCTACATGAATTCACTCCGTCATTGTCAAAAATTTCCCCCATAAACAGTTGTCAGTTGAAGTGGAAGGATGAGGTGGAGTTTGCGGTTTGACCACATCTAAGTTGTTTCATGAGTGGTTGCAGCCAATGCCCTAGTCCAGGGGTGTCCAAGTCAGTCTCTAAGGCCGGCCTCATGCTGGTTTTCCAGAAACTCTAACTTATCTGTTGCTGATTACCTGGATCGGGTGTGGTTAATCAATAAGGAGCTTCAATGGCAGGTTGGTTGGAAAACATGTAGGACACCGGCCATAAATCCAGCCAGGCACAAACTACAAGTATTAATTTCTTCTTTGTGATCACTTTTCAACCGGTTGGCACTTCGGTGTTTTGGAAAGGACAGAAGTGGAGAAGTGTATCGTGAAGTATTTTTAAGGATAATGTAAGTTGCACGTACTTATGACGTACAGGTGATGCTGTCGTATGATGCCAAACACTCTAGTCATTAATAAATTGTACGTACTAGACCCCTACCCACTGCGTGCTAATGCTGCACACGCAGAGTGGGCAGGTGATACATAAGTGCCCGTAGAATGTTTGCTTACTAAGTTGTCTATGACCTTGATACCTACATGTACAGGTTGATAACAAAAGCCATGTTAAGATATTTAGAAATGCATGTTGTTCCTGGATTTTTTTGAAAAACATAAAAAAAATTGGCCCAATAGTCTTTGACATCATCAGTGGGATTCTGAATAAAGCCTGAAGTATAGAGACCAAATTCAACTTCAGAAAATGGATGGGACGAAGTAAAGTGTACCTTCTGCTGAACCTATGTAGTGGTTCACCAACCTGCCATTAAAAAAATACATGCCCCAGCCCCATATAAGGTCACCTGGAATAAGGTCAACTGGCCTTCCAGAGGCTGTCTAAGGAATTAAAACAACGTTTTTTTTAGACTAGCTTTAGACTCTAAAATGGAATATTTTGACATGAAAAGGCCACTAGAATCAATCAGAGAAAAGAAAAAAGCTGTCAGTCAATTTCAGCACCAACTTTCAAGCCTTTTCATTTGCTGAAAGCGGCGACGGCGATGAAGCTCATAGGCCTGCCTGTGTGTAAGTTTCGGGAGGGCCGAGCATCACTTTCAAACTCCTGAATTGATTTGATTTGGATCCACAGGCTTGAAATTAGATTTGATGTACGATTTGATTCAGCTCAATTAACAATTCAATTCAACATAGTTGCCTTTTTTCTAATGTCCATTCCAAAAGCAATATTGCTTGGTTATGAGATTTTTTGTATTATGAGTGACAGAAACAGAAAAAAAGGCGAGACTTGATTGAAACTTTATTGCTTACATTAAAAATGAACAGCGAAGCAATTTTGTGCCACAGAGTCTCAAGAAATAGTTTTTTAATCAGAACAGACAGTGCTGAATGAGAGATGCCGAACACATTTGTTGTGAGTACCATTCGTTGGTGCTCATATCCCTGGAGGAATAATAAAGAACTAAAAGCGGGTCTTGTGTTTTGGATGAGTGCTACAGACTAGCACTGCTGGTGATGAAGAAGACTTTAAATGAGTGAAGCTGAAGACGAGAAGTCCTGCAAATCTGTGAATGAATATGAGAAAGGTTTAAAATGAGTGGATGCTGCATTGGTATCTGCAAGTTAAAAGGAAAAATTAAGACTGAGGGCAGGACTGGCACGTGGGGAGCAGGGTTCAGCTCCCAGGGGTGATTAGCTCCATCCGGTGTGCACCCACGTTAGGCAGCACAAGGGGATCCAAGTGCTGGTCCCTAGCCCGGATAAACTACACGACCTAATGAACCTCTGTCGCTCTGCAGAAACTTCATCCTAGAAGACAAGAGTTTTCTAGGACAGACGTTTTTTTTTTCATTGCATTATATTAATTTAAAGGCACTGGGAAAATAGCTTACATGATCAGAGTAAGTAAAAAACATTCTTGTTTTTTATTTTTTTTTAAACATGTTTTTTTTCTAATACTAAATAGATATTGTACTGGACAATACATTATTATAACAATAACTTTTCAGAAAGGATAATGTTTTTCCAATACGAAAAAGAAAAAGTGAAAAAACAAGACCAAAGAGCAGCATCTTCTATCTTGAATGTTATCTTACTCTGGACCAGACTATCAAAATATAGAGAAATCTCCATAGTAAATGAATTAAATTTTATCTGCTTTCGTGCAGTTGAGTCTGGGTCTAAATTAAGATTAAATCAGTTAATAATAGCTAAACAGGCAAAACCAAATAACTCTCCATGGTAACTAGACTTCACCTAATGGATCTTTTTGTACAACAGTAGTAGTTCTGCACAACATGCCTCAGGTTTGAAGTTTAACCTATGAGGCAACATTTAAATGACGATGTAATCGTATTTCGGGCGACAACTCGTAGCAGGGTTTCTTAGCTAATACCCCAGGGCGGTCCAGTCAATTAACGCACCTGCTCAGCGTCCTATTTAAGCCCAGGTGCGCAGGCGTTCATTCTCTTTCTTACCTTCAGCGCTCATTCTTCGCCCCACCCTCCTCCCCGGCTTCCACCTGTGGGCTCCGTAAAGGGGGGGTTTTGTTACCCAAAAAGTTTTATGGAAATCTCTCATGGAATTGAACGGAGCCTTATGCCAAACCAAAAGTTGTGAATGCCAACTAAAGTATGTGGAAAATGTCAAATAAATATTTCTTACTGCAAAGAGTTGTCTGACTGAAATAAATATCGCTGCAAATACAACTACCCTTGTTTAAAGCTAAACAACAATGAAGAGTAAAGGATATTGATCATCACGTAACCAAGTTTTTTTTATGTTTAATCCACTGCTTGGGAACTAAAACACCTCTGCTGCCAACAAAGCCAAATAAATGCCTATTCAACTAGTTGATAAATAAGTGGTGGTGTTGCTCCTTCTTTGCTTGTTATTGGTCCGATTTTGGAGCTGAATTGCAGATCTGAGCAACAGTTAAAAGTTCGTTCTGCCTTTAACCATATACCTCTGGAGCTGTCGCTGTTGGTTTGTTAACACACGCTCTTTGAAATACCGTAACTCTTCGTCCGTTAACACGATCAAGGTGAATCAGCTGATTTACATTGATCATGTAAACACTTCAGTACTGAACAGTGTTGTATATCAGCACAAAAGCTGCTTTTTTCCACCTCACCTTAAGTTAAAAGGTAGAAGATATACAATAGTCAAAATAAACAGTTGAGCTAAAGATCTGGGGGTATTCCAGAAGGCAACTTTAAACTACCCTGACTTTAACCCTGAACTCTGGTTGAAATTCGCCTGAACTTGCTTACTCTGGGTATGTCGGTTCCAAAAGACCGGATATGAGTTAGCGTAATTACGCTCGACATGGTAACCCTGGGTTAACGCGCGTGCATCGCAAGTACATGAAGACATTCTCAATGGATCGCCGATTTCTGGACTCACCATGGAAACGCATGGAGAAAAAAAGAGAGCGCTGTACTTCAGTAACTGAGTCGGAGATTTTAATGACGCCATATGAAGATTATACACCCATCGACAAAGTAATATGGCTGCAAAAGAAAGAGTTTCTGCTTGGAGAAAAATAACAGACAAAGTAAACACATGAGTTTCTATCTCATTTCCATATTCATTGTGTTGCAAACTGCTTTTGGGAAGATAAATATATATATATATAAAAAAAAAAACGCCTCTCTCACCCTCCGCGGGTGGTTTTCTCCTCCAAGCTCGGGTCCTCTACCAGAGGCCTGGGAGCTTGAGGGTCCTGCGCAGTATCTTAGCTGTTCCTAGCACTGCGCTTTTCTGGACTGAGAGGTCTGAGGTCTTTCCAGGTATCTGTTGTAGCCACTCCTCAAGCTTGGGGGTTACTGCCCCGAGTGCTCCAATTACCACAGGCACCACCGTCACCTTCACTTTCCAGGCTTTCTCCAGTTCTTCTCTGAGTCCCTGGTATTTCTCCAGTTTCTCATGTTCCTTCTTCCTGATGTTCCCATCGCTTGGCACTGCTACATCCACCACAACGGCTTTCCTCTGTTCTTTATCCACCACTACGATGTCTGGTTGGTTCGCCATTATCATCCTATCAGTCTGGATCTGGAAGTCCCACAGGATCTTTGCCTTCTCATTCTCTACCACCTTCGGAGGTGTTTCCCATTTTGACCTTGGGGTTTCCAGTCCATATTCTGCACACATGTTCCTGTATATTATTCCAGCCACTTGATTGTGCCGCTCCATGTATGCTTTACCTGCCAGCATCTTACATCCTGCAGTTATGTGCTGGATTGTTTCAGGCGCCTCTTTGCACAGCCTACACCTTGGGTCTTGTCTGGTGTGGTAGATCTGAGCCTCTATCGCTCTGGTGCTCAGGGCTTGTTCCTGAGCTGCCAGGATGAGTGCTTCAGTGCTGTCTTGTAGGCCAGCCCTTTCTAGCCATTGGTAGGACTTCTTGATATCAGCCACTTCAGTTATGGTCCGGTGGTACATCCCATGGAGGGGTTTGTCCTCCCATGAGGATCTGTCTTCCAGCACTGTATCCTCTGCTCTCCATTGCCTGAGACATTCACTGAGCACACTGTCAGTTGGGGCCTTGAGCTTGATGTATTCATGCATCTTGGATGTTTCATCCTGGATAGTGGCTTCTATGCTCACTAGTCCTCGGCCTCCTTCCTTGCGGCTAGCATACAGTCTCAGAGTGCTGGATTTGGGATGGAACCCTCCATGCATGGTGAGGAGCTTCCGTGTTTTAACATCCATGGTCTGTATCTCTTCCTTTGGCCATCTTATTATTCCTGCAGGGTATCTGATAACTGGCAGTGCATAGCTGTTTATTGCCCGGGTCTTGTTCTTGCCATTGAGCTGGCTTTTCAGGACTTGCCTTACTCGTTGAAGGTACTTAGCTGTTGCAGCTTTCCTTGTTGCCTGCTCCAGGTTGCCATTTGCCTGTGGAATTCCAAGGTACTTGTAACTGTCCTCAATGTCTGCTATTGTTCCTTCTGGGAGTGAGACCCCCCCTGTGTGGACTACCTTGCCTCTCTTTGTCACCATCCGGCTGCATTTCTCGAGCCCGAATGACATCCCAATGTCAGTACTGTAGATCCTGGTGGTGTGGATCAGGGAGTCAATGTCACGCTCGTTCTTAGCATATAGCTTGATGTCATCCATGTAGAGGAGGTGACTGATGTTGGCCCCATTTCTGAATCGGTATCCATAGCCAGTCTTGTTGATTATTTGGCTGAGGGGGTTCAGACCTATGCAGAACAGCAGTGGGGACAGGGCATCACCTTGGTATATCCCACATTTGATGGACACTTGTGCAAGTGGTTTCCCATTGGCTTCAAGGGTGGTTTTCCACAGCTTCATTGAGTTTCTTATGAAGGCTCTTAGAGTCCTGTTGATGTTGTACAGCTCCAAGCATTCAGTGATCCATGTGTGTGGCATTGAGTCATAGGCCTTCTTGTAATCAATCCAGGCTGTGCACAGGTTGGTGTGTCGTGACCTGCAGTCTTGGGCGACTGTTCTGTCGACCAGGAGTTGGTGTTTGGCTCCTCTGGAGTCTCTACCAATGCCCTTCTGTGTGTTGCTCATGTATTGATCCATGTGCCTATTTATCTTGGTTGCAATGATGCCTGACATGAGCTTCCATGTTGTGGAGAGACAGGTTATTGGCCGGTAGTTGGATGGGACTGCACCCTTTGAGGGATCCTTCTGGATCAGGATCGTTCGCCCTTCCGTTAGCCATTCGGGGTGAGTCCCATCTCTTAGCAGCTGGTTCATTTGTGCTGCCAGGCGTTCGTGGAGTGTGGTAAGCTTCTTTAGCCAGTAGGCATGTATCATGTCAGGGCCCGGTGCTGTCCAGTTCTTCATACCTGAGACTCTTTCTTGGATGTCTGCCACTGTGATGGTTACTGGATTCTGTTCAGGGAGGTTGCTGTGTTCTTTTCTCAGAGAGACCAGCCACTGGGCATTGCTGTTATGTGCTGTCTCTTTCTCCCATATACTTTTCCAGTACTGTTCAGTTTCTAGCCTTGGTGGGTCTGCTCGGCTGTTTTGACCCTGCCACTGAGCGTACACTTTCGCTGGTTGAGTTGCGAACAGCCTGTTTATTCGTCTGGCCTCATTGTCTCTTGTGTATCTCTTTAGGCGGCTACTCAAGGCTAGGAGCCTTTGTTTGGCAGTTTCCAGGGCTTCAGGTATGGGCATCTGGCTGTATCTCTTCGGTACTTGCTTTCTCATTGTACCTCTTTGAGCCTCTGTTAGTTTACTCACATCCTTCCGAGTTGCCTTGATTTTGGCCTCTAACCGTTGCTTCCATGGTGGGTATTGTTTTCTTCCATGGTTGCTCTTATAGCCAAGCATCTCAAGGATCACTGCTGCTGAAGTGTAAACCAGTTCATTGGTTTCTGTGATGGTTGTGGTAGGAATTGCCCTCAATGCTTCATTCACAGTTTCCAGTAGACTTTCAGGCAGTACATCACTTAACCGTTGTAGCTGGTGTCGGGGTTGCCTAGTGTTCATTGTAGACGTTATCTTGTTTTTCAGGTCAGTTGCTGCCTCGCTCAGCGTAACTGTGGTTGTTGGGGCTGTGTACCCAATCTCAGGGTGTGAGTGTGGTATAACCTCCTCTCTGACCTGTTGTTCTGGCTCTCCCGTGGCGTTGTACTGTATCACTTCAATCTCAAGCTGTGATAGGAGTTGGCGTTTGTGGATATTCGAGCATTGGGCTACCAGTTGTTTGGCAGTTAGCCTTGATTGTGGGTTTCGAAACATCCATTCATTCCACATCCTCTGCATGTACCCCCTCTGGGATGGATTACTTGAGTAGTAGCATTGTAACAGATCCTTGTTCTCGCATCCAGTCCATTTCCGTTTTGTTCCAGTAGCCCACTTTCCATCAGAGTGCTCTGGTCCCCCTGCACCTGACGCAGACCTTGTTTGGCCGGGCGACGTCTGAGCCGGCATGACATGTGGTTCATTGTCTCTCATATAGTGAGGTAGGCATTAGCGTTAAGGGTCTTGCCCAAGGACCCTCACTGGGTGATGTTAATTGCCCGTCATTGTTATGGCATTTGCCCCATTTCCATTGTTATGGTAATTGCCCCATTCCATTAATCACCATTAATTGTTCATTCCGCCGTGGGAATCGAACCCGGGTTTCCAGCGTGACAGTCATGCACCTTACCAACCGAGCTACCCAGCCGGAATTATATATATATATATATATATATATACATATATATATATATATATATATTCATTCATTCAACTTATTCAACTTAAATGAATTAATTCAATTGGTAACAAGTAATTCATTCAAGTTTTTTCAACCTGCTTTCCTATGCTTATCCAACTCAATAATTAACTCAAATTTAAATCTTTATCTAACTAAATGTCATAATACTCCAATTCTATTAAATGTTCTTCCATATTAATTTATTCTTGAACTATCAAAAGTCTATGTTTGAGACCGCAGATATTCTCATTTTTATAACATTAAAATGAATTATTAAGTGTGGATTTGCAATATTTAACACTTGTTCAGTTTCACGACTCCGACTTTGACTTCTGTTTTTATTCAACGAAATAGTAATGGATGCTAAATATGCTCATCCTCCTCTCCCTCCCTCTCACTCATGGTGCAGAAAGAATTAAACATAACAGGACAAAATAACTAGACATAACACAATAAAACAGCTAGGCAACTTAACACAAAAGTTGTCAAAAACCCACACTTAAACCCAACTTCGTCCAGACAGGCAAAGAGAAATGTATCCCACAATTCCTTGCGCTGCCAATCTAACAGCAGCACCAAAGTTACACCCACTTAATTGAATTAATTTATATTAAAGTAAAATAACTGTCTGATAACTATGTGTTATTTTGAAGTTGACTGAAATTTTAAAAGAGGATTTATCTTAACTGAAGCAAATAATTAAGTTAGATACCTTCTCATGGAGGAACAAATATTATCTGAGCTACTTTATCCACTAAATCATCTTCAAATGGACACGCCATCCTCCTTCACCTCTCTGAAACCAACTAACCTTCAACTAAACCTGCTCCAGACCAGGTTATGTTCAGAGCATGAGTTGCTATGGGAACTAAGCATACCCTGAAACATACCTCCATTTTTGAAAACCGAAAGCTGAGGTTATCCGCTTCCTTACCCTCAAATTTACCGTGGTGACTTACATGACCTGCTCTTTGTAATACCGGGTGTTAAAAATTGAAAAGGCAAGGCTCCTTATTTTCTCAAAGAGCTCATGGTTCCATATTTTCCAAACAGAACTCTGCATTGTTGATCTTCCGAATGGTTATTTCCTCATGTAGAATGAGGGAAAAGCCCTCAGCTTGCAGGCTCTTTTATTGTGAAATCATTTCACTTTTTCCGTTCAGGAGGCAGATCTATACCTTCACGGCTAGACATTAAATTTGTTTATCACAGATTTCGCCATGGTAAACCTTTGTCGTTCGCTGGTAGGACCAACAACACACTGATGTCATCGTCCCGTCTCCTGGAAAAACCAACTGGAATTGAATTATGTGACACTTTTCGCATGGTGGATGTGAAAACGAAAATGTAATACCCTCTTTGCATTTTGACCAGAAAAATTGGTCATGGTACAGCTACTGTGATGAGGGACGAACAAATAGAACCAACGCACTCAACACAATGGTACACTCAATGACGCTGATGTGTCTGTGATAACTTGCTTTTAAACTGTTCCAATTACTTTTTTTTTTTTTTTAAATTTCAAGATTTAAAATCAAATCAAAAGTTACATTAAATAAAAAATAAGTCTACACACTACTTTGAAAATATGATTTGAATTAATATGATTATTGTAATTTCTTTTAACATTTCCTTTGTTTTTGCCTTAATGCTTTTCATTTTAAAACATGTTGTATTCTGTTTTCTTTAGCTAAGCTTGTAAAGTCCTCCACCCATAAAGCCAACAGCAAGTTCTGAAAAGTAAAATAGTTGTCGTCCCAATACAGTAATCCCTTTATTTTTTTACAGTACATTGCATTCAGCATCCTGATCATCTGTAGACCTCTACCAGTCAATCTCCTCTATGCTGTGTCTTCTGTACAGAATGTGTATGGTTTGCCAAATCTGCATAAATCTTTGATTGAAATCAGATTTTTTGCTTTATAAAACTGGACTTATTTTCTTATGAAGGTGTGAACTTTGAGAGTTCCAGCAAGAGAGATAAAAGTGAAAATGTTCATGTCTTGCTGAGAAAAGTGTTGAAAGTGTTTAGTGAGGCGTTTTTCAGCCTGAAAAGATCTATGACACACCCAAAGAGTGTAAAATCTGAACTCTATATGTCATTTGTGTTCTGCAACTGCATGGGAACTTTACAAATGGGTTTACCCCCTTGCCCCAATTCCAAACATTGAAGTTGATTGTAGAGGGGCATTAGATCCCAGTGAACAGCTAAATTGATAGCATTTTTTACGAAAATATTATTTGTATTCTGTGGTATGACATTGGGGAACACCAATAAGACCTATCAGTTTGGTTGTAAACTGGTATAAAATAAAAAGTATAATGAAAGTTTATAAGATGTGCAGTTGCATTTAAATGTACAACATTACAGTAATAATAATAAATAATAATGGATTAGATTTGTCTGCACTTTTCCAGATGCTCAAAGCTTTTACAATGTGTTCATTATTCATTCACTCCTCATCCATACTTGGTGCTGGTAAGCACAGCTGCCCTGGGGCAGACTGACAGAGGCGGGGTTGCCAGTTTGCGCCTACGGCCCCTCTGACCATCACTGGGACAATCATACGCATTCACACACCAGTGGAGCAACACTGGAGGCAGGGAGGGTGAAGTGTCTTGCCCAGGGACACAATGACGGTCGACTGGGGGGAGCGGGGATTGAGCCACCGACCCTTCGACCGTTGGACGACCTGCTCAACCGCCTGAGTCTCTGCTGCCCCAAAGTAAGATGTAATAAGATGGCTTAATAGTCTCTTCAACACCTCAGCTTAATACCATGTCATGTGTGTCAGTTCTGATTACATGATACCTGTAGTTGATTTTACAAACTGTTGGCTTCATCAGCATATTCGAGTCAATCTACCCACAGAGCAGGCCTCCTGGAAATTACAGGTTTGGTGCTCCGCATCACCCTGATGACTGGTATTACCGTGACGGCAGGGAATAAGCAGGTTTGTGGGTGTTAAAATGGGAGAAGACGATTGACAGAGAACATGATGCAGTGGGGCAGGATCACTTTGAAGACATGACCTCCTTTTCTTGCCCACTGTCAGGTGCTTGCGCCGAGGAGACATTGACGGGAAAGCAGCCAGTCATTCAGTTAGGCCAGTGTACTATCGGTCTTCTCTGCACGTGTGAGGACAGGCTTACAGAGCATTGAAGGGGTTTTTCAAGCGTGGCATTTATGAGTCCACAGATTTTAGTAGGGTTACCTGGCGGGAAAAACGTTCACTGCTATCAAGGGAGGCAGGAGGAAGCTTTTGGTCAGTGTTTCAGTCTTGCATCCTGCTTAGTTGTGCATTTGCATCAAAGCACCAAGAAAACCCAACAAAGGAAGGTTCTACAAAAAAAATAAATAAATAAAAAAAAAAAAATCGCCGATGGATCTCTGAGAGTGCTATACTGACAACAACAAACAAGAGACAATCCCTCAGTGCAAACTAAAACTTTTCACCTCCTGTCTGATTTTTCAGCAAATCAGACAAACAATTGGCAAGGATCACAAACATTTAAAGACTGTCAATGGTGGAAAAATACTTTAATTATGTCCCACAGCAGCTCTTAATGTTTTTGAAATTTTTTGTCTCACTGCGTGTTTGAGTGAAAATTTGACCCCCACCTTCACACACTAAAACTTGCACTAAAACTTAGCTGTAATTTTGTTGCAAAGCGTGAATTTTGCTGATTATGACATTTTCGCACAGTATAGTAAAAGGAAAATTTTTCTTTAGGAATCTTTCATGAAATCACACACAAATAAAAAAAAAAAAAAAAAAAAAAGGGAGACCATCACAGCTGATAATAAATACTAAATGGGCCAAAATCTCTTAAGGGGCTAACATATTTTTTCTAAATCTACTAATGAAACTAAAATACACATATCAAGCTTGCCAAGTTAAGTCTAGAATCACAACCTTAAGAAGAAGTTACCATCATGAATGAAAAAAAAAAAAAATAAAACATCACCTTTAGGCCCAGCTACAAATTTAAACCCCTGCTGGGGATTTCAGTCTATTGCTTAATAACTCCTCACCCTACTTGGGAAAAAAATATTGTCTTAAAGTTTAAATACTTTGAACAGCTTTAGCATGGCAACCTCACATAAATCCAACAGAAAATACACAATTTTTGAAAAAAAAAACAAAAACGTGTTTTTTAAGTACTGGGACAGTGGGGGAGAGTGGGGGGCATGTAGAAGCTGCTTAGCCACTATGGCTGGGTCAAAGAGGGTGGGTAGACCCATCGGGCCCCCCCTGACTAAAGAACAAGCCTCTATTTCTTTAAGTTTCTTATTTGTTGTAATGAAGAAACAGAAAAAAATGAAGAAAATATTTCAAAATCTACTAATGAAACCAAAATGCAGATGGCCACAGTAGCTATGGCTTAGTGGCCATTTTGTGGCAAGTTTTGTGGTTTACTATAAAGGTGTGGCACTGCAAAAAGAGGTTTTTCAAAATAAAAGATGCTCTCCGTTGACCTTCACAATCTAAACCTACTGTAAAAGACTCAGAGTTGACAGTCTGGTAGAGAAGCTGGATTGAGGTAAATACACTGCACGTCCTTGAAACGTCTTCTGTAAATTGCAATAATATTGACAGCAAAGATTTAGTTGCATGTCTCAGACTGCTTTTTTTTCCTACACCCCTCAAGTGTAGTGGTTATCTTTTTTATCTGACATGCACCCGGACGCACATAAGACCAAGACATTTCAATCAATTGCAGGCAATCTATTGTAGACCTCCACGTGCAATGATTTACAGCCATTTTTTTAAGGACGTGCAGGTGAGGTGGCAAAGACGGCAAATTATTTTTTTTCCCCAGCATACCTGCATCACATATTCTAATGGAAATGTGACAGCCTGATGGCCACCAAAAGATCAATATTTATAGACCTGGAAGACCAATTTTACAAGATGTTTGCACTCTAGGGTTATGTGGTCCACAGATGGTTTTCCATGAAGGATTCTATTTTTGCTTAGCAGGTTTAAAAACCTATGTTCTGCAGGCCAAACAAATCCATTTTGATCTACCTGGAAATTAGGTTCTAGGTTTACTTGGTAGTCAACCTTAACTCTTTGTGGTCCAGCACATTATAACCCATGGGTGGAAATCAGTTCAGGCTGGGGTCCTGTAGTGAAATACAAACTAGACCCAGGCTCAAAGGTGAAGAGCTCAAAATAATTGGATCACTAAATTAGGCACAATCCACCTACTGGGGCTTAATGAGAGATTGCCCTTCTGTCCCTGAGAGGAACTAGCCCCTTTAGAATTTTTTTTTCCTATTAAAGGCATAGGCCTAACATAAATCCTAACCCTAACCAAACTCCTCTAGACCCCTGGATTGTGGGCCTAATCCAAACGCCAAATCCTAAAATAATTTAGAAGAGGGGCCATAATTTTCACAAGCCCCTCCCCAAATTTAATTTGACCCCAAATGAAAGATGTACTTTTCAGGAGACCCTTTTTTTAACAACCCCCCTACTAATGACTTAGCCCCGGTCAGGGTCACAACCCTAACCTTAATCCTGAATCCTAAATCTAATCCAAGAGGAGGGGCCCTAACCCTAACCAGTCCCTCCCCCCCAAAAAAATATTTGACCTAATTAAAACCTTACCTTCCAAAACAGACCTTTACCTTTCAAAAATTACCCCAATCTTAACAACTACCCACTGGGAAATACTCACTGGGTGTGTGGGGGCTTGAGCAGGGGGAGCCTGGGACCCTGCTTCCGAGAGTGCTGTATGGAGTGTGAACTAACACAGCTTTCGTCTAGGTGGTGGGGTCCAACCGAATTGGGTTTTTTTTAACCCTTCAAAACAAGAGCTTTATTTCCAGCATTAACTTTTTTTCAAAGACTGTAACTCTTCAACCAATTATACAATGAATGTAATTCCAGCTGATTCTGAGAAAAGGGACTTTATGCTTATATGCAACACTTTACAGTAGTACAGTGTGCATGCAATCAGCTGATTCTGTCACAGAGAAAAGCAGCATGCATTGTTATGCATCAGTTTACATTATTAAAGTGTAACATATCTGTGAAAGGCGACTTTTCTCCTCGATAGAATCAGCTGATTCACGTTGATCCCATAAACAATAATAATAATGGATTAGACTCATCTGTGCTTTTCCTGATCCTAACAATGTGTCCATTATTCATTCACTCCTCATTCATACTGTCAGATACGTGGCTTGATAAACATGAAGGACCCAAAATGCAAAGACAGGAGGCACGTGGTTGCAAGTCAAGGGGTTAATTATCTAACAAAAAGTGCTACCGAGCAGGGAACCCGAAACAAAACAAAACTCACTGTGGTAACCAGGTAAAACAGGGCAGAAGACGGACAGGGAAATGGCGGTATGAACTGGCACCAGAGGAAGGCAGAAACAAGACATATATACAAGCAGGACTGACAAGACACATGTGAAAATGAGAGATTGGGACCAGGGAAGTAAAACTCAAAACCATGACATGCAGGGAACCTTCCAATTAAAACAGGAAGCAGTACTCAAATCATGACAGAGACAAAATGGAAGCAAAAATAAAGGCAAAAAACCCAAACCATGACACATAGTTGTTATATTTTATTTGGACATTAGCTAAACACATCCTTAAATAAAAGGTCCAAGTAACCTCATATCAAGTAAATAATTAGTGGAGAACCACTGTCACTTATTTTTTGGAATAAAATAAAGTAACCTAAGGAGAACTTTTTGGATGAAAATGGGCAAAGAAGTGACAGTGTAGGCAACAGTTTTGTCTAAATACACGTAATCAGACTGTGATTTTTAAAATCTAAACTAATAGGTGAATTCTTGTAGTTTTACTTTAACATAGAAACATTGGAAATACTTGTTCTTGTCAAGTAAAAGTGCAAAGAAAAGTGCTCTTTGGATTGCTGCTTTTTTGTTGTATGACTGGCTTGCACAGTTCGACTTTATTACAACCTTTTTAGTAAACGTGAGCCGGCCTGGCATCATTTTTTTCTTTATGTCATATGTAAAAAAAAGTGTAACTTTTTTTCCCAGCTACTTGTGAAATATTATTTAGGAGGCCTTTTCCATTGTTTTGGCCAAAGCAACAGAAACATAGCATCATTTGAGTTGTAACCTGGTATTTTTCCTAGAAGACTACTAAATAAAAATATTTTACAGTAATATGCACAAGGCATTAATGTTAATTACTTTGAAAAAAAATATTTTGATATCTAGAAGACTTAGAACTGAAACACCGTGACCATAGGTTTTAGTTGCTGAAACATAAAAAAAAAAACCTTGAATTTATGGATCCTATATAACCTTTGGAAAACAAAATCCAAGAAAGTTGTAAGCTCTCTTCGAAATTAAATTAAGGGTAAATTCTAATAATATCATTTATTTATTATTTCCTAAAGCAAGTCTTACAAAATTTCTGTGTGCTATTATTTATTTTGACAATGAGAGCCCTATGAGATCATTTAAAGGTTTAAAGCTTTTCTTGTCATATTTAACTAATAAATTGTAATCCGACCCGACTCGCTGGCTTTACAGAGAACCTGCTGAACTGACTGTCGCTGCTCTGAGTACTTTCAATAAGCTGACAGCACAGACACTGTTGGAACCTGTCATTTCTGACTGTCTCACAATTGGCCCAAAAAGCTGGGAGGTAATGATACATCACAGACTAAAGGATGTGCACAGTTGGTTTGTAAAGTCCAGACACTGTGCCGGGCCGCACCATAGGGCATGCTTGACGAGCGCAGCGGCTCCTAGCGCTGAGTTGACCTGAAGGGAATGTAAAAGGGGGATACTCTATCCTGTAATCCCTTTTAATTTTCTCCCACTAAGACTCCCTGCCTGCTCAACCCTGTTAAGTAAAATTGATGTTGTGCAGGTAAAGTAGCACAATACAATAGTCTCTACTTTCATCTTTGGCACTACATTGCTGCTTCCAGGCCACCTCACAAAAAAGACTGCACATGTCTATTTAACAGTAAAATTACTTATTGTTCAGGCTGCAACCACACCATGAATTTAGCTGCATTTCCATTGACTGTGAAATTTGCCCACATTGGATTTGCGAGAATAAAGTCGCCTAATGGAAACAACAATTTTGAAAAATCTCTCATTTATTTAAAAAAGTTGTATCACTTGGAGGAGGCAGTTTTTGAGGCATTTCGAAATTTACATATTTTGCAAAACTGCAATGGAAACACTTATTTCAAATTAAATGAGTCACGTGAGCAACAACCTTGGGCACGGCATAGTGGGTGGCAATGCTCTGGGACAAGACGTCCCACAGTATTACAGCTCATCAAAAGTTTAGTGTGTCATATGGGATTGTTGGATCCACAGTTCCTCTCTAAAATCACCAGCCACGATTTTCAAAATCGCTTTATCTGTAGCCACTCCCACATGCAAGGAGCTTTCCTCTCCGTGGCTAAATAGCACACAGATGTCTCCTTTTAAAGAGAATGATGATCAGCACTAGTGCTGTATCATAATATTATTATCATAATAATACATAATAATAATACATAATAATAACATAATACATGTTATTATTATAATAAATGTATTATAATGCATCTGCTGTAAATCAAAATATTGTACATAGGTGACTAGGTTTTTGAATGACTTATGTGAGTTGGTTTGTGTTTATTTACGTAATTATGATTTAATGGAAACAGTGTAATTACCAAATTTTGTTTTTTCAACATTTAATGGAATTTCTATAGAGTTTTGTGCATATACAGTATGTAATGGAAACACAGTCCCTCAAGTCTGGTCCTATAGTGGCAAAGCAGGACTTCAAAACTTGAAACAAAACTGTGTTTTATAATACCACAGATTTTGAACTACCAATTGCACCTAAGTCTTCTAAAAAAAAATTGACAGCACACCTTATAAGCCAGTGTACCCTGTGTGTGAATTCTGATTGTGACCTGGAATCAATTTTATGTGGTGCACTGCCTTTAAAAAAACTGTCAAAATGTTTTTGTATGACTTTGGTAAACTACTATCTATAAGTGTGACCAACCTACCAACACACTAAGGAAGAAACGCTGGTTCACCCAAAAGACCCCATGCCCAAGGAAATAAGATGGGCTTGAACCCAGCACCACTCAGATGAGCGAAACCAGCTAGAAAAGAAAAAATAGAAAATACAAACAATAAGATTTATGAAATAATTGCATATGACCTATGTAAACTACGCGTTAACTGTGTAATTATATATATATTTTGAAAAACTCAACACCGATTCACATGAAGACCCATTGGCTGAAACCCTCGACGATCATCTGTACACATCAACAACTGACAAACCCAAGAAACACTATGAATTGCGTACATCATACGTATATCATGGAAGACTAAAATTTCATATGTGGGAAATGTGCAAAATAGTGGCTGTGTGACACGACAATTATAGGCACCACGCATACTTGTAATCACCAATTACCCAGTTCTGGAAATTCTATTAAAACATAAATTCTTGTTATTTTGGGTGGCCTTTTCCTATTTTTAAATCTGACATTATGGCTGGGACAATATTGGAAAAGAACCCTGCAGCCGAGCTTATAAAATCTATCCATTTTGTTGTAAAAAAACAAAACAAAAACTGGACTATTCAACCATTTGTTGAATACTAACGATTTCAGGCACTGATTTTTTTTTACTTAGTCAAGTCAGAAGCATAAATTGTTTTAGCTTTTGTTGAAGAGCTGCAGGTTCTATGATAGACCTCTTCCACATCCCAACCACACTCACAGGGTTGTAAAAGTTCAGGTGTGGAACGTCATATATACCAGTGCTAACATGTCCAAAAACTGTAATATCACTTAATTAACAACAACAAAAAAGTATAACAGTACTTCTCAAGGTTTTTACTAAATTTTCCCATTCCCACAATGTTAATGTTTCTACCAACAGCCTCTTTTACTCTCATTCATTCATTTTCTTCCGTTTATTCCCTTTCGGGGTCACGGGGCTGCTGGAGCCCATCCCGACCACTTGTGGGTGAAGGCAGGGGGCACCCTGGACAGGTTGCCAGTCTGTCGCAGGGTAGAGTGTCCATAATTACAAACTCACGCAATTTCACATTCACACCTATGGACAATTTAGAACAACCAATTAACCCATGCTTGTTTTTGGATGGTGGGAGGAAGCCGGAGTCCCCGGAGAAAAACCCACGCATACACGGGGAGAACATGCAAACTCCACACAGAAAGGTCCCACATTGATGTTCTTGTTCAGATCATCAATGTAGGATAAGTTACAAGAGCGAAAGTGCTGTGCCAATTGATTGCCTAATTCATTCTAAATAGACTATACTATGCAAAATCAACTTTTTGAGCTTTTAGATGTATTACAATGGTATTCACGCATTTCTGAGTATTCATCTAAAAACCTGCACAGAAAGCACCAGCCCCTCCCAGTCCACGGAAACTAGTGGGTTCTCACATTTATATGTATGGGAGCAAGAACCAGCTCCTTCCAGGAAGAGTTTTATAAGGAGTGAAAGTATAAAAATAACTCATATTTCATTCCAAAAAATCGTTTATAGTGTGACAAGGGATAATGTATCAATATATATATAATTTACTCTAGAAGTCTTAAGAAAAGCATAATATAGAACCTTTAATATAACCATAATATAAAAGCTTCTGCGTGTAGAGTTTCCAGGCAAGAGGGGTAGAAGGAGACCAAAGAGGAGGTTTGTGAACGAAGACATGAAGGTAGTTGGTGTAGAAGATGCAGAAGACAGGGTTAGATGGAGGAAGGTGGTTTGATGGAACTGTGGTTAGCGCTCTTGCCTCACAGTAAAAAGGCCCCTAAATCAAGTCCCTGAACAAAGAACACCAACCTTTCTGTGTGGAATTTTCCTGTTCTCCCCGTGCATGCGTGGGTTTTCTCCGGGTACTCTGGCTTCCTCCCACCGTCCAAAAAAAACATGCTTCATAGATTCATAGGTTAATTGGTTACTCTAAATCGTCCATAGGTGTGAATGTGAGTGTGCGACAGACTGGCGACCTGTCCGGGATGCCCCCTGCCTTCGCCCACGAGTGGCCAGGATAGACTCTTGCGGCCCTGTGACCCCGGAAGGGACAAAAGGGGTTTAGAAGATGAATGAATGAAGGGAAAAGCCAATAGGAAGAGAAGAAATGAATTAAGTCATTTATGGCGACATGCAGGACAGTCACCAGATGCCTTTTTTCTGAGAAGTTTGTAACAGTAGCTTGGAGTGTAAGCCTGCCCTGCAGGTTTGATGGACCAGAATAAGCGTCACTTATAAAGAGAATAATAAGGGCTTATCCTGGAGGGTAATTACATGCAGGGGAGGACATCTTTTGATGGAGCTACGGTCTGCTTATCTCATGTTCCAGCAAAAAAGCAAAAAAAAAAAAAAAGCAAAGTAGAGCATAAAAAACACTTCAAACATCTTGTAATGAAGCAATAACAAGCTGCTGCAAGATGTTTTGCATGCACATCACCATGGCAACAGCAATTTTAAATCTAATGCAAAAGACACCAAATTAAATTGTATTAACAAGAGAGGACCGCAGCAGACTGAGATGTTGAGCACATCATGAATGGAGCTGGTAATGGCACACTCTGTGCTTTTCAGGGGACTAAGCAATACGAAATGTTGATGGCGGTGACATGCATCTCTTTGTGGCTGCCAGAATCTGCACTATATGTAGCTGAATTTTCATATACACACTATAGAATGGGGCTGTATAATGTGCTCACAGAAAAAGTTTTCAGTGCATTTTTATTCAACATTTTAGTTTTGTGAAAAGGGATCTGCAAAAATATTAACTCAAGTGGACAGACTACAGAAATCACACTTATATATTCTATAAAATGTTGAAATGCCATACAATATATGCAAGGTAAAACTCATGTCTTGTTGATAAATAAACCATTGGCTGTAAAAAGAAATAAATAAATAAAAAGCTACAAATTTATGCGGATGACTTGTCGTTTTTATCTCATACAAAATTTACAAATTTACTAAACCCAACACTGTTAATTGAAGAAAATAACATCCCTTGCTGTCCTGTATGTTAAATTCTTAATATGAAAAAATAAAGAAGAAAATGTTATAAAACAGTAAGAGAAAGAAATTCTATTGTGTTTGGAAATAAGATATTTCAGAACAGATACATTGTATTTAACTTTTATAATTTTAACAAACTGCCTTCATCTATAAATAGGATCAAATTAAAAAATTTTTACCAGGAAGTGTAATGAATTATTATGCTGACATTCAGGTTATAAAAATTTAACCTACATACATTTGAGTTTGTAGTCCATAGAATATCACAAATCAAAAATCCTTTATTGTCATTGTTACACAAGAAGCTTGTGACAATGACAATCCCGGTGCTTTCCAGTTGTTTGGGCAGTGTAAAAAAAGTAATAAACATATATATATATATATATATATATATATATATATATATATATATATATATATATATATATATATATATATATGGAAATAAGAAAAGTGATGTATAATCAAAAGCAATGCAAGATTAGAGGTTGTAGTGTGTAGGAATTTTGTGAATTGTTCCATATGTTCACAAAAAAAGCAAGATTGAAGTTCATAGACCTTAGGATATACATTAAAAAATCATGTATAATAACAAACAACTTTATAGCCCACAGGGTATATGTAAAAGAGACTGTTAATGCCCATTAATTAGAGGATTCTCAGTAAAATTGTGCCAAAGAATAAATCCATAGTTTTAAAAGCAGAAGATCAGGGTACCTTATATAAGAGAAAAAAGATGGAAAACCTTTAGGCAGAACTCTGTGTTTATGATTTGTATTCTGCAAATCAATCATTCAAATAAGCTCAAACACGAATGCGAACACATCCCTGTGTGCTTCGGCTTTACTTACACAAACCAAACACATTGCTCAGTCTGTGCCCTTGGGTTTGCTGACTTAAAACATGAATGGCACACAAAGAAAGGCCTAATGCCAAATTTCACACAACAGTAAGTTGCACTTGAAGCGGCACAATAAATAATGCATAACTCTAATATTTTTAAAAGTTTTTTTTTTAATTGCTATTTTCTTTATCTCTCCCTGTGTTCAAATGGAGGCCTATGTATTCATGTTTAATTGTCTTTCACTGTAAGGTGTATTCAAAAAGGAAGGTTTGTTTTTAATGTGCAACATTTTCCAATCTTTTTTACACCACACCATTCAGTGTGACGTAAACCCAAATAAGTTACAAGAGCTAAAGTACTGTGCCAATGTATTGCCTAATTGTTTCTAAAGAGACTATACCATGCAAAATCAACTTTTTGAGATTTTAAATGTATTATAATGGTATTTCTTCACAAAAGAAAAAAACAACCCCAAAGCGGTATTTTGCTCCATTCCCGCATTTCTGAGTATCCATCTAAAAACCTGCATAGCAAGCACCAGCCCCTCCCAGTCCACGAAAAAGAGGGTGGGTTCTCACATTTTTATGTATGGGAGGAAGAGCCAGCTCCATCCAGGAAGAGTTTCACAAGGAGTGAAACTGTGACAATAACTGATATTTCATTCCCAAAAACGTTTATAGTGTGACAAGGGTAAATGTAGCATCATATATATGGATAGAATTTACTCTAGAAGTCTTAAGAAAAGCATAATATAGAAACTTTAAGTTGATCAAATTGAAATAAAAAATTTTCAACAGCAAAAAAGTTTGGATAACATGTAACCTGTACTTTGGAAAGCAGGTACATAAAAATAGTTAAGTAAACATAGGCAGCCATTATAACTTTAACATGATTTAAATAGTTATGATTTCAAACCAAGGGAATACGTTCCAAAAACGTAAAAAAATATTTACAAAACTACAATTCTTATGTTCCCCATTTGTTTATTATTTTTTGTTGTCATAGCTTATAGTATCTATCATTCTAAAATGCTGAGCTTGCATAAAAAATAATTCAACCTAAACATCTAAAATATTTTAGGCAATTGCAGAAACCCCCCAAAAATATTCTATGTCCTGCTGCTGCTTAACACTGACAAGGGAAAAAAAATAAAATATGGATGGTAGACTAAATTGACAAGACTACAAATAAAAAAAAATAAAACACATTTTACCACAAATATTTAATACATTTAAAACCACCGTTCCAATTGTTGCTGCTGTTTTTTTTATTTTTTATTATAAATTAAAAAATTTTATAATTGATTTTTCTTAAATAATTTAAAACTGAACATTATTTTTGGTCTCCTATGACATAATAAAAATAAGAGGACTTTATTATTCTGATTTATATTTTTTTTCTCTCCATCTCTTTATAAACTGAATTGACATTCTATTAAAAAAACATTGGTTATTTTAGTTTAATTTGGTTATTTTAGTTTAATTCCCTTTGAAATAAAGAACCATCGACTGACCGACCAGCCAACCGACGAACAGAGATGTGTACATAGCGGGGAGCGAAAGAGAGAAATAGATTGAAACATATCCAATATAGTGTGTGTTTGTGCGTGTACAAAAAGAGTATGTGGACTTTTATTCAAGTCAGTTTTAAAGGCCAACTTCAGAAAATGTCATCTGATGGCATCATCAGTTAAAAACTCCATCCTCTGAACTCCAGCATATGTGGAGTGCCGTCCGTGTTTGTAGAAACTGATGTTCAAATCTCAGATCACTGCACCATAGACCTTCTTTTTGAATCCCAGCCTTCAATCGTCTTCTTCTCCGAGGCATTTTAGCGAATCCGCTTTGTTTGTATTCGGGATTAAAACACACTGAACATAGGTGGACTTTCGTGTAGCGGGGATACCCTCTTGAAAGTTCTCTGCAGGACTTTTAATGGTTCGGCATAGTTACAAGCTACATCAAACAGTGGTAGGCAAAGCAAAGCCCCGGAGAAAATAAACCATTAGCTCTGTGAGGAATTCATCAAAAGCCTCCTTTTAACTACCTACAGCAACAGCATTGTTAAATTCAAATAATCTGACAGTAAAATTGACTTTTTGAGTTACCAGCAAAAGGGTTTTTCATCCTTTAGGAGACACATTAATAGTATGAATAATCTGAAGGAATCAAGTACCTTGTTTCTAAGGCTAAAGAGTTTTAGGTAATTATTCTGTCAAAGTAGAAAAGGAAAAAAAAAAGTTTGATCCTAATCTGTCTTTGTTTCTTTGGAGGGTTCCTACAGGTTTCTTTAAGTTAAATTTAGGACCACTTTCTAAACTTATTTCCTAGCCCTACTAACAAAGAAAAATAAAATCCTTGAATTTCAGAACATACATTTATTAAACAAAATGTCAATACTTCTCAATAGCCGCGTTTACATGGGCAAAATATCTTGGTCGGATCAATGGTCGGGTTAAAATTCACCCGTGCACATGGGCACAGAAAACCTTTTTCTGATTAGAACAAACGTTCACATGGGTCACACTTTTGGTCAGAATGAATCATTTGGGCATGCGCAGTAGTGTTAAAAAATCCCGGAAGAGGAGATGCGTCCCGTTGTAAACAAACCGCTGCCACAGACATTTATGCAGCAGCTCGGTAATGTACGAGATGATCTTCCAAACATGCTTTTTATTATTGTTATGAATATTATGAAGTGCCTGTTCACTCATTGTTTTATTCAATCCGTGTGGTCAGTGCTTTTTTTGCGGAAGAACGGAGCTGGAAGACGGGTTAGGACAGGCTATAAACACGGGCAAACAACATTAGCCTTGATGGACACAAAATCCAGGACCATGCGAGAAACGCTGCAATCTGCATCTTGGTTGCACGTCTGGGAATAACATCAGTCTTTATTTTGTTGGGAGACAGCGGGAAACACAAATCCACGTGATTGTTTGAACAGTTTCTAAGGACTGAGCAACATTTCTGCTCTGAAAAGTTCACACACCGCCCCAAAGCCGCTGTGTGAGCTAGCGGCCCGAGCTCTGCCCGGTTCTCCTGAGTCCTGCAGCCACTAACCCAGAGCGGCGGGATGGCTCGCAGTCTGAATTCTCCCACACATAACAAAACAACAAAACGCGTAACTAAGCATCCCTCCCTCCCCTCACACACAAAGTTATGCTGCTCTGCTCACTTGGTCCACTGGCACCCGAGCCCCGAGCATTTGCTGCTTCAGGTCCATCAGCAGCTGGCTGGTTAGTTGGAACGTGATCAAAGGAATTTCTTTTCTCAGAGATACATTAACTGTTTTGTAGATTTTCCAAAGTCTAATGCTTTCAGTCCAATAGTTCTAAGTTGAAGCAACTGTTTACACATGTCACAATGAGCCTCAAAAACGTTGTGCGGCATTCATTTTAACCAATGTTTCAAAGACGGTTTATCCATCTACGCTCCATTTACGTTTTCCTATAATAAAAACTAGCTTCTTAACTTGTTGTTTATGGTCTATGCCACTGTAGTGCATTTTTTTTTTTTTTTACCAGTAATGGTCATTCAGCGTATTGTTGGATAATGATTATATACATTATTTGATCAAAATAATCGTGGTTTAATTTTTTTTTATGAGAAATGTGGTACATAGATGTTAAAAGCATTAAAATGTTTTGGGCTCGTAAATCAAAATTGAATACTTTTGTAAGGCATTATTTCCAAATTCATACATTTATTGCTTTTAAGACCCTGCAGGAACCCTGTGTTTGTGTATCCCTGAGTGAGTGTTAGTGGTTGGAATATATCAGATAGAATATTCCGTGGTTCATCCCTGGATCCTTTAAACTCTCTTTCCCTCTTGGACTTCAGTAGAACTCAGTATCTTGGACACATAATGTTCAAATGATTTCAGCCAGGGCCTTAGAAGACTGGGTTGAATAGGAAGACTCTGATGAACACTGAAACTACAGTAATAAAACGCCCCCTTCTCAGGATCCATTTGTAAACAACAACAAAAAAGAAAAGGTGATATAGGCCAAGCAACAATACGGATAAGCTTAAAATAAAATTAAAAAAAATCCAGCTTTTTCTAGTTAGGTGTGTCCACAGTGTTAGGAAATGGAAACCAGACCATCCTAATAGATTCTTCCTATCTTCATGTCAATTGTGAACATTTACAGTGTGCAAATAAAAATGTGTGGTCTATAAAGTTTCTTCCGATACAAATAATACTTGCCATCCAAGTATTTGTGTGAAGAAAAACACCCAAAAAGTTTTTTGTTTTTTTTTAAATCCCCAAAATGTATTTGTTTGTTCCATGGTATGTCCCCTGGGGTTATAATGAGAGGGTGTGGTATAAGGTGGTAAATTTGGCACATCATGATAAATCAGAAGAGCCAACACCTGTTACACAGAGATGGCTTTTAAATCCAAAAGAACTTCACAAACAAATGTCTCATATTTTCCAAGGTTAGCTGAAACATGACTAAAAAGGAACCAACCCCTCCCCCACCATAAAAAAGAATTTTCTTGAAAGACAAAAAAATACCATCACTATTGTTTCTGTCAATATGGGGTGTCTACTTTGTATGTAAATCATTCTTACAAAGCTTTAAATTGAAAAAAAGTTAAAAACCAAAGCAGGAAACCCGAACTGGATTTATACTGTTGTATACAGGTCAGTTATACAGAAATGTTGCTGTATTGGTCACTGCTCAGAACAAAGCTCAAACCGTTGACTGCATATGAGAGCTGGACTGAGTGCCCCTACCCCCTTTGTTTTTCAAATAGGAAGTACCCGCTGGCTCCAAGAATCCAAAACCCTGTAGACTTTTATTGAGAAATAAACAGCTATTACTCAGTCATTCCTATTTATCAGGATAACCATTCTTGTTCTTGGTAATAGTATATTCTTAACAATATTTTCTATCTAGTGCAAGTGATTCAAACTATAAATTGGCCAATCAGATGTGGCAATAAAAGAATGTGGTGACTGCCCCACATCAAACATTTGAAATGTTTGATTGACAGATTTTGGACCAATCATTTTTTACTGGCAATGTCCTGCTCTAATATTGCGAAAAAAAGATAACTGAATTGTCTTTCTTTGGTTGGAGCCAGAAGAAAGCCATTTTCAATGGGTGACATCACATTTACTCGATTCAGGTCTCTTTTACAGTAAATTAGAGTAACCATATTGCCATATTCTTTAGTTGGCTAGGGACAGTCAGCTGTGGCCTGTCAGAGTTCGTTGGGATGAGGTCTTGGACACAGAAGCCACGTTTCCACTGAGCAGTCCAGTCCAGTTTAGAATGGTCCAGGCAATTCAGTTGAGCCTTTGCACTCAAAGTTGGCCGTCACGGCGGATACGCTTAGCTTTGTAATATACAAAGCATTTAATCTTGTCTGAGAGAAGATTGCAAGGAGGACTACTTTCTTTGCGCTTTGTTTTGTCATAATGACCTTCATCCAATCAATGGGTTTCAACAGTAGCTCTGCCCTTACTGGGCTGTTTAATTTTTTTTTATGGACCTACAACCAACGGGGGCCCAAAAATTGTACGATTAAGTCCAGCTTAATAGGCCTATTTATAGGAAACGCTCAAAATACTGGACTGTTCTGGACTAGATCGTACCATACCGCTCAGTGGAAACGAGGCATTAGTCCACTAAATGTTAAGCATTTAGGGGACTTGCATGTTTAGCAACTTTACGTTTACCTGGCTGAATAGAGTTAGAGGTAAAAAGCAGGTGAGGTTGGATTTTCAACTTCACCACCTCGTGTGCTCGAAGACAGCACTAACATCCAGCCATCGTTTACCAAATTTGTGCCAATGCATCATATTGATCCATCCATTTTCCAGACTCACTTAAACCCTTTCAGTGTTACGGTGTTGCTGAAGCCTATCACACTGTTGGGGGGCACACCCAGGACAGGTAAACAGAGCCTCGCATGAGAGGCAACACAGAGCAAAAAAGGACAATCAAAATTGACTAATTACCCTATAAAGCATGTTTATGGACTGTGGGAAGAAGCCAGAACCCACACAGAAAGGTCTTAAGCTGGATTTGAAGCAGTTAAAAAAACCAAACATTCAAACTAATCCAGTTTTTATTAACTTATAATTAAATAAAGCATGCCTTGTTGCATATTTTGTTGACAAATCAACCTAAAATATGAAAAACAACAACATCAACATCTCCACTGTGATTCAACCCCAGTTAATTGTAAATCTCTTTGCATTCAGAAGCTGAAAATTTTGCAATTATATATCAATGTTTATTGCTATTAATGATATTCCTTTATCTCCAATAATTTTCATAATGATAATAATTACCCCAATTTTTATTTTAAACCATAATTCTCCCTCACTGTCGATACCAGAAAGAAGATGGAAGGGTAGTTGAGTCGTGTACAATATGCTTGACTGGTAACATTTGTGGCAGCTTCATTAGAATGAAAACAAGGTGGACTTGAATACCTCCCCATTACTTGATTAAAAGTTACAATGATTGTCTTGGTTCCACGCATCGTCTTTGTGTGTGTGTTCCTACATCTAGCCTATATAATTTTTGCAATAATCCTGGTTTAAACGTCCTTTAATATCCAATTCAAAAGCACGTTTGAAAGCAGAGATCTATTTTTTGTGGTCTCATCTTTTTTGGACAGTCTGACAAAGAATAAACGAGTTTCCAGGAACACCAAGTAGCCACTTTATCTCTGTTCAAGGGCCGCCTTTGATAGAATTAAATAAATCTCTCTAAAACTGCCCCGTTTTAGAACCAAACAGATGAGTGCAGCCTGAGCTCTGCTCCTTTTACTTGACCCATTAGAATCCTCCATTATCTTTGGCACAATGTAAGTGCCAGTTGCAGAGAAGAAAGGATGGATTTAATTAGCGTAACATTCAGCCCTACAGTTGAAGGAAAATCTGTTTCTTTTGCTGTTTGTTTTTGCAAAATTCAATAAAGAAGTTACAGAACCAAAATACGTTTAAAGTTAAAAGATATTTGGGCACTTTATTAGTTTGTAGTCATGAGTATCTTTTTTCAGACACGGAAAGTCTACAATTCTAGCATTTTTACAAATGTGTATATATACTGTATATATTTTTTGAATAACTGCATCTTGACAGTGCACTGTCAGCAAATTGGAAGGTTTGGCAAAGAAGTATACATGAATTAATTGTTTTTTTTTTTTAAATAACTTGAGGGTTAAACACTTTCTGCTGCATGTTTGATCCTTTCACCAATGAGACACGTGATTTTTGAAGAATATGGTTCAAGATGTTGATACAAGTTGAGGGTGAATGTCCTCGTTGACTTTGTACATCCGGAGAGTTTTTACATTAGACCAAAGATGCAATAACAAAACTATAGCAAGAATGTATCTTCTGGATTATTGCTATGCAGAAGGTAATGTGAATGTTTTGGGAAAAAAAAAAAAAGTGTACATTGGAATGCACACATCATTAGGAGTTGTAAAAAGGGGTGGGATCATACAAGATTTCTCTTCAACCCACCTTTTCAAGTACACTGTCTTGGTTTATATGTCTAGAAATTGAATAAAAAAAAAAATAGAATAACTACCAACAATTACTTTTAATTTATGTATGCATGATTCAGAAAGTAGAATAAAAATGAAAAGCTATATATTTTTTTGAGTTATCTGTAGAATCTGTGCTTTTGAAAAGATGCGAGTTGTAGACCGTATGTCTGCATTTCATGAAAAAAAAGCCTTTTTCTGTTAATTTTAATAATGGTTAAAATATTGTATTCATTTATTTTTGGCTAAACAAAGACTTGAAAAACTGACAACCCAAAAGTAATGTTATGGTAACTTTTCTAAATGATCTAAAATTACAGATCAAAATCGATTTAGAAAGCCAAGATCTGAAGTCTAAAAGAGCAAAAAAGTTTAATGTAGTCCATTTGTCCAACCCTTTTACCTCTGGCACTTTACCTTCAGTGTTGACATTCTTTCGACGACTGTAACTGTTTACGTAATAATGTCATTCCGGCAAATTCAGAAGCAGAGAAAAGTGGCTTTATGATGTTATTTAACACTATGAACTAACGTACTGCAATTTGCAAAGCACATGCATGCGCATCAGAATCAGCGAATCCATGTTAATCATGTAAAAGGTTGAAGAATTACAAGAAATCAAAGAGCATGCGTTGTTGAGACATTGTCAGCAACATCTTTAGTGTCAAAGGGTCAAAATTGTTTTATTTTCTCAAAAATCAAAAGCGCGGTTTATAATCTGGTGCGCCTTATGTATAAATTTTAGTTGGGTTAAGAGTTATTGTCTGTAAAGTTGGATTTTTTTTGTCATGTTGAACTCACTGCAAAGGCTGCTTATTGCAGGTAAAAGAGGGACACTTGAAAAGCAACACAGCTCACTAGAATACCTTCCCATCAACCCCTCTGTTCAATCACGTCCCTCTTGGTCCCTCTAGGCATTCTGGGTAGTAAAGCCATCCCACATCCAGTGCGCCTTATGTCTGAAAAGTAGCCGTTAATTCTCTGTTTATTAATGTAGCACCTTACGGACAGAAAAATATAATAACCCTAACCCATAATACCCAAAAAGAGCAAATATTTTGGCATTATCTCCAAATTCTAATCATTAGAAAGCTGCCCCAAAAAAACAACATTTCAAGCAGTTTCTCTTGAAGTAAAAGTGGGGATCCAACACAAGAAAGAGGGCTGAACACTAAAAGCTTCTTGTATCTGTTTCCCTCATCTCTCATGACAACCACTCCTATCAATCCGTTTATTTGGAGATAATTAAAAAGTTGCCAAAATAGCAGTGTTCAAATCCGCAGGCCAGAGCCATTAAAACATTTTCTGCCTCTCCCTCCACTGCAGCTGCCAAACGAGGTGACACTCCAAAATGGCCAGCTGTTATCACTGCACTCCATACCAGTTGGTCTCAATGCTTTAGAGAATTTGTTTAATAACCCCCCCCCCCTCTTATCAAGCCTCATAAACCCACATTTTTTCCCCCCACAGCAGTAGTGCCAAATTTGCAGACGTGTGGGGATAAGGCGGTAACCAGGAAGAACAAGGCATTAAGTGCAATTACTTGTAAACTCTCAAAATCCCTCTTTTAAATGAGTTGTCAATCCTAACAAAAAAAGTTGTTGTTTGTTTTTGTTTTTTGAACATTTAAAGTAGATTGGGTTTCTGTCATGATCCATTATGGTGAGTAGGTATAGACAAGAGGATAATGGCGTTTGCTAGCACCCAAAAAAATGATCCGAGGGCGTTTTGTCTTTGAACTGAAGCTGTTTAGAAAAGACATTAATGACAAAAACGCAATGGCTGCTCAGACTAGAAAAAGCCCCCGAGGTCACAAGGAATTAAACAAAGTTAACAAAGAAAACAGAACTTTTTTAAATGCCTTCAAGACGTTCCTCTCTGTCAGACTCCTATTTGGCATGACTTAAAGCTGAGAACATTAAACAGGCTTTTAGCAGATTTGGGACAGCTCTGAATTCGATTTGACCCAATCAGCAGCAGTTCAGAATGAATGAAATGGTGGAAAATTCTCAGAGTGTCAAGGCTTGCTAATTAAAAATGTCCATCAGTGGGGCTGTTGCTGCCAGCGTGTCCGCTGCTGCTGATAGCAGCTGACTGTCACAAAAAAAAGGGCTTTTGCTTTTATTATATTCCAACACGCAGCCGGAGTGCAATTAGGAATGAAAAATACCCATGATCCACGGAGAAAAATGGCCAAAATTTGCTTATGCTTATGCTATACTTTAATTACTTCTCAGAGAGAAAACCCACAAAAAGAAAAAAAGGAAAACATTAAGCAGGATAGTAATTGCACCAGGAGATGGTATCCTTACTATGGTGAGTGAGTCAACCATAAATAAAGTCAGTAATTAGAGAATTTCTCAGATATGAAGGCTTTATTGACCTGCAATGCTTATGACTAGCTAAGCCAAGAATGCAGGAACATAAGGTAGATCTCTATGTGAATGTCGAATTCCTTTGTCTTGATCTTATTTTTTTGGTTTCTAAATTGTGTTATTTAAGTGAAACTGCTTTTCTTTGTGGTTTGATTTTTCCTTTATTTCTAAACTTTGTCTACTTTTAGTGATGGTTTTGTGCTTCAGGAGCCCGAAACCAAGTCGTCCCACATTTCTATCTTTCTGTCCTTGCAATGACATGTTGTTTTTAAAAATTGTGAAACATTAGAATAATACCAGTTTCAATCTGTTTTATACTTTAATGGCAAAAAAATAATCATATATATACATATTTATATATTATAGGGGTGTATTGGCAAGAGTCTCACGATTGCGTATGGTATGCGCATCGTAATTCATCCAAAGACCGTACCGGAACAATTTATCTATATTTTTCTTAAGGAGTAAGTCTTAGAAAAAACTCTACCTGAATATTGATACGCCTTTCATTGTAATAAAATAATCAAATTCATTTTATTTAATGATCAGAATGCTAAGCACTGTAACTGTCTCTCATGTACCAGTTATTTTTACCCAAACAAATTCATAATGCTTTGCTTTTGGGAATATACTTTAAGACAAGTCCACCAACATGTCAATTAAAAAAAAAAAAAAATCTGGTAAAGTGGTAGCCTAAAGATGTTCTCGTAGACTTCTTTATGAATGATTAAATATTATGTGTGGTGATCAGATTAAAATCTGTTTACAAGACAAATTAATCAGATTTTTTTTAACCAAACAACAATATAATCATTTTACCTGATCCACATTATTACTTATCTTCTACTTTCCTTTTTTTTATAACCGTCCCTTCTCAAAATGTCAGTATCTCATGTAAACGGCCAACATACGTGACATCTTTTTAATTACTAGACATACAATCCAATTTTTTATAGCCCATTTAGCGGAATATACTATCTCAAATTGATCTACAGAAACCCACCCATCGCTCTTTAGCGTTGAATTAAACAACATTAACGATCCAAAACTTTGCATTAAATCAAAGCACGCCTTCTTAAAAAAGGTCTATCATGAGAGTCAATCCAGACAAATCAGACATTGAATTGTGTTTGTTGAATAATAAAATCAAAAAAGCCATTGCTGTAATATGATACAGTATTAATAATGTAAAATACAGATAATCCTTGGATATTTAAAAGAGTCTTAAATAGCAGAGACTAAATTATAAATCCCAGTGTACTCAGCAAATTATTTGAAAAAAAAAGTATATATCAAAGATTCGTTCTCTCCTGAGGACACAATCAAAAAATGCAAATGCAAGGCAGCTCATATCCTGATGTAACGCGACGACACAGAGACAAGAAGATAATGAGCAAAATCCAAAGCAAATGCTTCTGCATCTCGCACGCACTTTTTATTTAGAAGCGTATGCAGTGAAACGTGCTCTGCTTACAGAAATTAATTGTCTTAGTTGCATGGCTTGCAGTCTAATGAGGCATGTGGTTATGCTTACTGTAATGATGGTGAAGTGGAAGGGTCTGGGGTAGTGTAAGTCTGCACTTTAAATGCATGAAAACCCCAGGAGATCTAATTGACAGTTTCATTTTATTTTTTTTCCATATATTGCTTTTATTGCACCATTTAATGCTATTGCTTTTGCTATCTCGCCTTCTATGCCACTTTATTAATTACGTCACTCAATTGACATGCAGAAAGGCCAATCGAACATCCTCTGATATATAAGTCACACTGAGCCCAGATTATTTCTGCCATCGGGTGCCTATCGAGGGCCCGGTGTTTCGCCCGGACTTTCGATTAGAAGCGAGACCAGCCGTCATGCCGCGGCACCTGCTGCCAGCTCCGCGGTCCCCGCGAGGGGGATCCGAGCGCCGCTCGGGCAGCAGGGTTGGCCGGAAGCACGCACTTCTCAAGCACTGCCCACAGAGCAGGGGTCACCGTGAGCTCTGCCCCCCGATAACACAATCTACAGCAGAGCATGAAACGCAATTGTCACTGCTGTCTGTTTTCATAATAAAACAACTTATCTGTTCTGACACACATCACATGCTTAACACACATGTGATGTTTGTTACACATGTCCGCTGTAATGACACTTGGTCGTTTTATAGTAAAATATACCTACTGTGCCTCAATCCATATGGTAAATAATTTAAATATATAGATATAGGAAACTATCTATATATTCAAATTAATTATTTAAAAATAATTTTATAATGGTTTTGGTCAATTCAATTAACACCTTGCTGCAGACAGATCTATCTGGTTGGATTGTAAGAAAATCAAATAAGTCGATTATTCACTACACCCCACATATTAGATGACTTATGTATTACTTTTGAGTTATTTTATAAAACCTGTAAAACCATAATCATAAAACCTGTACATCAAATCATTTCATATTTAGATGAGGGGGCTACATGACTTAAAATTACTATTAATGTAGTTTATTATCAGAAGCATTAAACATTCATGTCCCATTTGCATTATGTGCCCCCAGATTCAGCATTGTCATTTCTCTTTATTTGTAAAAAGTGGTTACCTTCACACCAGTTTAGACAGCATGGTTATTTAATAAAAAAATTTTTGTAGCCAAAACATTTTACGAAAAGGGTAGGATGCTTTAAATAGTTGCATCAATGATATAAATAGCATGTGGAGGTCTTAGCAAAATTAAAAACAGAAAGTAAAATCTTATTCATAATTATCTTAGACCTTTGCAATAATGGCCCGTAATTAGTGAGCCGAGTGGTTGATGAGGAAAAAAAATGTCCTTTAGATTAATTTGCTTATCAAGTCATATCTTGAAAAATAGTGAACAAAGAAAACCAAGAGATATCAACACCTGAGAGAGTAATTGTTGGGTCATTTCGACTGATAAACAAGGCCAATGCGGCGATAAGGTCCATCTAACACTGTTTTATCAAGACAATGACCATGTTTAAGCCACAGGGTGGAACAGACAGCGTGTGCCTCTTTTTCTGAGTGTGTGTATGTGTGTGAGGTGGGGTTTGATAGAACTTCTCAGGTGTTCTCCCCCAGGCCTCCCAGATATCATCAGTCATTACCCTTGTCATTCATCAAACACTGCAGGTGCAGGGGAGCATGAGTGCTTCACCAACACCCACTTTCTCTCGCTCCATAATCTCTGCTACTCCTTGACTCACATTCCCCGATGGGCTTCTCCAAATGTAACTCTCAGGTGGCCAGGAAAAATGCTAATTTGTGAGTTCTGGAGAAGCCTACTAATGCCATGTTTAAGGTAAAAAAAAACAAAAAAAACTTGTATAAAGAAAGTTTGAACAAGAAAGATGTTGCACTACTGGCATTGTTATTGTTCACTTTCCAGAGTCCAAACAACTTAGCTAAAATGCCAAACTTAAATGCATTGTTGTTTTTAATTTTTCTTGGGCTAAGAAATTCTTATTTAAAAAACTTCAATCCCTATTTTGTTTGCTTCTTCACATACTGCTTGATGTTGAGACTAAAGAAAAGTGTTAATCCTGCCATTTCTCTTGAATCTTTTTAAACCTAATTTATCAATTATAACAGCAAATATATCATCAAATAACCAGCAACATTTTTTTTTGTGTTGTCTTGTCACTTTGCATACCTACGGGTTTATTGAGACTGGATACATTTGATTCGCTTAAAATTTGTTTCACTCGTTAATACGTAACACATTTTCGGTCTAAATGCACCCAAGTGGACCCTGGTCTGGGACCAGTAACTGCTCTCTGAACCATCTTTCGAGGTGGTCTTGGTTCGTTTCCAACCAAAGTGAGCTTCAGTTTGTGGAGTTTCCTTAGTCTGCATAGGCTTCATGCTCGGAACGGGACCAAACGGCCACCATGACTGGACATTATGGGATGTAAAAAGAGTAGTGGAGCAGCAATGAGACACAGCAACTCATTGAAATGTGGTCGGATGATTGCAGGATCATAAAACAACTTCTAGCGTGATACACATTGGTACTCACACTGTTTTCCTGACAATCTGTATGTCATAAACACTTATCAGTACCTCCTTGGACGTTATCGTCTTAATAACTGCCTTGCCGTTACCAACGTAGCAAAAGTAAGTGTTGTACCAGACGCTGATATAGAGGTTCAAAATTGGTCAGTGAAACATAAGTCTTAAGGATTGCAAAGTATAGAACTTCTCGTTTTTCTTCTCAGAAACTTTAAACGGATGTGCACTTTAGAAATTATTTTTAAATATTATTTTACCAACTCAGTTTAAATAACTTAATGATTTTGAACAGCAATGTGAAGGCTACTGTATGTCCATTAGAGCATTTTCCATTTGAGACATTTATTTTGTTGTACTAAAAAGTAAAGTACTGTAGATGAGTGCTTGATTGTTCTTCATTACCTGACTTTCTCTCTAATGATAGTCAATATGAAGGCGCACTATGTAGAATCAATGTTACATGACTTGATATACTTACATTTGTGACAGTAATTTAACAAGTAGCATCAAGATGGCTTAGTCAGGGTTCGATTCCAAGGGTGCGCAAAAATGAGTTCCACCCAATGTGGGTCCTTGGCCAAGAATCTTCACGCTACTGCCTAACTATGAAGCTACAAGGGGCCCCGAGTTCCCGAGCTGGTCCTTAGTCTGGATAAAATACACAGTTGTGTCTGGAAGGGCATCTGGCGAAAAAAAAAAAAAAAACTCTTTCTAAATCACCTGCAGCATGTGACCTGATGTGCCTAAAGGTGAACTACAAGAAATTTTGTATTCAAGGCAATAAAAAGTTGTATCCGAAACAGACAAACCAAATGTTGCATTCATATTTTTTTTCCTTTTTTTTCTTTAGAGTTTGCACAAGTTACTGATCATAGATTTAATTTTGACAGTAATCTTACCCTATAAAACTACTTAGTATTTACGATAATGCAAAGTGGGCTCATGCATACATGTCGTCGCCATTCGGGATAAAAGGGTTAATAAGCCAAGAATTTATCTCATCTATAAGTTTTGTACACTTCATTTACTGGTCATCCTTTGCTCCCTGAAATCTGGCCTCCCTGAAGATCTTTGGCTGAACTTTAGCCACAACGCTGCCTAGCAGCGGCTCCATACTGGAGAGATTTTCCACCACTGGCACAGTAAACTGGTTAAAGTAGACTGCACCAAAAAAAAAAAGAAAAAAAAAAGAAGGGAGCTGTTTCTGCAGGCACAAACTGTGATAACTTTTAGCTGGGTGGCATGCAACTTTGCAGTTTTCTCTATTGCCCCTAAAGGGAGTTAGCTAAAATTGATATTATGTCGCACATCTGTTGTTGCTGATTATTTCCTGATTTGAAGTGGTGTTTGAGCTGGTAATGGGACACTTCTACTCGGCTCTCTTTAAAGGATTATTATGACATCTGTGTTCTTTCAATGTTTATTTCTTTATTTTTCATGCTCACTTTTAACACGGCGCCTGTCACATATGCCGCTAACATTAAACGAACCCAACTCTACGGCACCTTTTTCTTTTTTTACCCCCTCCAAAAATCCAGATGGTGACCAATGGAGTCATTTCTCCCAAACAAATTAAGGATGAGAGCAAATGTACAGATGGAGGGTAGAAATTAATTTCTTGCAAATCACATTTCATATGCAGATTGCCATCACATTAGTGGTCTGGTTAATGCCTTCGCAAACTGGGAATAAGGGGAGCGAGAGCCGGAAAGGAAATGAGACCTGAACGCGTTGAGAAGAGCTGAGCGAGAGGGTGCAGACAGGGAAGTGCCACGCAGACAATCGTGACCTCATCCAGGTGGTACCGGACTCTGCCTGCAAAGCGCGTGCGTCCAATTTTCAGCCACTTTAGTTACTAATGTATTCTGTAAGTGAGAGGGGGTGATGTCTGTAGTGAGGAGATGGTGTCAGGCGAAGCAGAGGGTTTGTGAAGTCAAGAAAAGCATGCAGTTTTTTGGTACACTCTCTCGCAAGCACAGACTGGACGTTTACTACTTGACCTCTGAGTTAGTCCGGGCTTGTGGTCACTGTGCCAGCTATGTAAATTTGGCTTTTCCAATTTATGGCAATTGGTGCAGCTCAAGGCGTTACATGCTTAGCAGTAGAAAACTACAAGCCCCACTCTGATCATCTTTTGATCTATCTGAAAGCATTCCCAGTGGTCTTGTATTTATGACATCTTTAATTAAAATAAAGAAATCTATCATTTTTTAGGACAGTTTCTGCAGAGTGGCTGTAGCTCATTAGAAATTGTAAATGGCGTGTACTTATATAGCACTTTTCTACCTACAAGGCCCAAAGCGCTTTACAGTCACAGACTTATTCCCCCAGTCACACACACATTAACACACTGGTAGCAGCTCCGCTGCCAAACACAGGCGCCCACCTACCACCAGAGGCAAGGTGGGGTTTAGTGTCTTGCCCAAGGACACTTCGACTCATGGGCGTGCAAGGAATCGAACCTGTAATGGGTCATGGGTCGACCGCCCTACACCACCTACACCTACTGCACCATGGTCGCCCCTTGTGTTGTCATGGCAAAAGCCTACCTTCTTTCTCATCCTCCCTTTTGTCTACACTCTCTTACGCTAGCTTACAGTCCCTCTTACCCCCAACCCAACATTACAGGTGCAACAAAAATGGCAAGCAATATCGGAGCTATCCAGCCGTACAGTTTTGAGCCAGATTCAAGCTCAGATGAGGAAAAAAGATTAATCTGCTTGTCTACAAGTGGATACATCAGAGTAGAGCAGAGCAGGGAGATTGTGGCCTGCCGGCTGTAACACAAACGTCACTCCTACAGGCTTTTTCAAACAGCATTTTTTGTCTGCTCCTGATTCACAATGTTCTGAAAAAAGAACTTTGTCCACCATCATCAGAAAAATGCTACAACAAGCTAAAAACACATTACTTTTGGAGTGGGTCTTTAAAAGAAGCACCTATAAGAGATTTCTATTTTAGAAGAAAAAAATACTATAAATTTCTAGCTTTTATCAACATTGCATATAAAAAAATAGTAAAAAAAACCCAAAAGTGTCATAAAAGTACAACATTTTCTATTCACGCTTTAGTCGCCTTGTGGCCCTTAGGGGTGCTGTGCCCTTTACCAGCCTTCATTGATCAAGCAACATGCTTGAACTGGGTGCCGAGGTGGAGAGCGTGGACAGCCTTAACAATCTCACTTTCCCCAAAGGTATCACTGCCAAATTTGGACATTGAAATGAAACTGGGCATCCATCAAAACCTTTTACATCTAAAAACCTGTGTGCGATACACAGAGGGCACTTCTTAACACTATGCATGCAGCGTCTGGATATATTTGCCTTTACAACAACTATGTAGCTACACTATAACCAAATCTTTTCCTCTCTGTGGTTTCTGTTGTTGTTATACTGTATCCCTTAGCTTTTTTTATATGCGTATTTAGTTTTCTGGAAGTGGATCTTGGTTCTTGACTTGTCTACAAGGGCAACTGGAATGGTAAGCCAGAACCCCAAAACGTATTAAACGTGTTTAGAAGATGGATGAAGGGGATTATTTGTGATGAATGAGATATTTATAACAATGGCATTTTATTTGTAACCCATCCTGATCATCTTTTGATCTGTTGAGAAAGCTTTTTAAGTGTTTGTTTAGTCATGGTTATGCTGTTTTTAGCCAAAATCAATATTCCTTTGTCACCCGGCGTATTTTTAAAATAAGCTATTTTTCAAACAGCATTTTTTTCGTCTGTTCCTGAGTCCCATTGATTTAAAAAAGAAATACTCAGAAATAGGATTTTAATCATCCAATTTTCATTATATACAGTATGTCCCCCATCATCAGAACTGAGATGGTGTTTGAATGGTAACATTATACTGACAGAATATCTTTAAACACTTTAGGTTAAGGTGTAACCTAGCCAATGAATTTATGAATTTATTAATTTCAATAAATTTAGCCAATGATTTAATATAATCTGACATTGATATCTCCCAAATTTTTTAATGAACAGTAAATAGCAGATTTCTTTGTAAAAACATTTGTAAATGCAATTTTAAACCAATTAGGCCAGCTCTAAGTTGATGTCATGAAATGGGCAGCAGCCATAAGGAGAGAAAGGCGGTGCTTTAATGATCGAGTTGTCTTACCCTCAGCTAGGAAAATTAGCTACGAAAATAACTCATATTTGATAGCAAAATTGTTATCAATTAGAGCTCCTCAAAAAAAAAAAAAATAAAAGTAATCTCTCAACATCATCTATATCTTTGGTGCATTATAAATGAGATATACAGTCAAAGTATCCGTGTAGTGATTTGGCTGAAAACTGAAAACAGTAGTCTGCCACACATAATAGGAGCTTCTAGTTTATGAACGAGTCATTCCACCAAAATGACACAGTTTGCGTCTGTCCTTCGAAGAGGTGTTACAGAAGTGCGACTTATTCTCCGGAGCGACTTATACTCTAGAACAGGAGTGTGCAACCTCCAACACTAAAAGAGCCATACAGGCTGGTTTCTCATTGACCATAACTTGATAGGAGCCACAGAGTCTTGTTTTACACCTCTAGAAAATAATCAAGATTTCTTTATATTTATGTTACTTTCTTTCATGATATAAATAACTGAACTTTAGCTTATTAGTCATAAATAAAAATGGAAAAACAAAGAGAAGATAGCATTTTATTCTACCCATGACTTTGGTTTTTACCCTTAAAAAACAAAACTATTAAAAATAAGACACCCTGGACTGCAGCTGCCTAAAAATGTAACATAATATAAATTAATAAAGGCCTACTTTAGTGGCCAGCCTTCCATATTTCTTACTTGCTAATGTTAACCTCAATGTAAATATCACTCTATTGGTACAAGATCAATTTAAAAAGGTAAAATGAAGTACATGCAAATATGTATATTTATCGTCTCCCCTCTGGCCTAACTAAGCATTTTACAGCACAACACAATTTGCTTTAAATACGTCCTAATAATAAAATAGAACTTAAAGAATTTTAAAGTTTTAAACAATATATGAATATTTTAGTATTTGAAATGTGTGCACTTTGGAGGAAATACAAGGCCTCTTGATGTAAGGTTATGTCAGTCGGAGGGAAATATTTTGTTTTTCAAGTTTTTTATACTTTTACAGAAACCGTAAATTCATAAATCTAACACAATAAATATTTTCTTCAATCAAAGAGCGGCAATCGAAGGCTAAAAGACCCACATGTTGCTTCAGAGCCGCAGGTTGCAGACCTCTGCTCTAGAAAATATGGTATATTTATATATTTTTTAAAAGAATTATTAAACTAAAAATCCTATTCATTAATATTTATACAGTATTTAGTTCACAGTTTATTACAGACCATTAAAAAGCTGTATTACTTTGTCAAATATTGTCCTGGTCCTCTCCAGTTAAAGTGGTGCTTGTCATCTTATTCCCTAAGGATTCATTTGAGACGTCATGTATCAGAGTTTTAAGTGGGAAGTTTTCAAAATCTGTACATAAAAATGCCCATTTAGGATGTCATAATTACAAATTTAAAACCCCAAACATTGGTCATGTGTGCTTCTAAGACAGACTCAAACTACAGCTTATCAACTTTAATTCTATCCTTTCTCCAGTCTTGTGTCACCTCTTGGTAAACTTTACTTCTCCGTGTGTTTTATTTGCAGTCTCACTTCACCATCCAGTCCTAATAGAGTTTTTTCAAAGTGCTTCCCAAGAACACTCACTGTACAAGAGCCAGAGTGCTATGTAATTATCCGCCCTTTTAATGGTGTTCCCTCTCTGTCTCTTATAGCCTCAAAAGGCTACTCTCCGTAGGTGACCTAGAAGGAGGAACAACAAAAAAATAAAGATGGATAAATACTGGCAGAGAGGGGCCACTTCAGTGGAGGCCAACAGAGGAAATCCACACAGATGGGGGAGAAAAACAGACCAAAATAAAACAAAATGTCGATGTTCTGGTACACAAAACTATTTTCATCAGAACATTGGGATCCATCATTGAACAAAATCTTCACCTGGTGAGCTGGTCGGAGATGCTACAACAACAAGGATTCAAATTGAGAAAACTGGAAAAAAATAGGACGTGATAACGCTCAACGAGGAACACGGCCTACCTGCTCAGATTTGGAAGGTGTGACTCAAAAACCATCAGGTTGTATATATCGCTATAGTATACCGTATTTTCACGACCATAGGGTGCACTGGATTATAGGGGCGCAGTTTCAGTTATGGGTGCTTTTTCTGTATTTAACACGTACAAAAGGCACACCAGGTTTTAAGGCGCTGGCACGTTATCACATACCAGTAAAATGTGCATGCTAGTGTGTGTTTTGAAAAAGGCAACAGGAGCAAAACTGAGTTGGTTGTGTTTTATTTTTATTTTTTCAGTCATCAATAATTAGCATCCAAAAATTCATCAAAGTCCTCATCTTCTGGATCTAAAATGAACAGCTGGGCTAAATTTTTGTCAAACACGCCAGCTTCCCTTCCATCATTGTCAGAGTCCGTCTCTTTGCCGTGCAGCTCCTCATCAATGATGATGCCAGGTTTGCGAAAGCTCGAACAATAGTAGAGGCAGACAAGTTAGCCCAAGCATCTTCAATCCATTAACAAATTGAGGCGTAACACGCCCGGCGCTGCTTCCCAGTCTTAGTAAAACTGTCCACCGATCTGTTTTTACGGTGGCCCTGAAGTGCGAATCATCCAACAAATCACTCGATACAAAAACATTTTTAAGATCACAACGACAATTAAAAAAAAAAATAAAAAATAAAAAGTAGAATTACATTTTGGAAAACAAAACATTTCAGAAATCAAAACTTAAAAAAACATTTCAGAAAACAAAATTAATTTCCAAAAAGAAAAAAGAAATATTAAAAAATGAAAACATTTCAGAAAACAAAAAGAAATGTTAAAAAATTAAAACATTTCAGAAAACAAAGTAAAATATATATATTTTTTCAGAAAACAGAATTCATTTTCAGAAAACAAAATGAAATGTTCAAAAATGAAAAACATTTCCAATCCGGAAGAGGTAGGTACTAGGGGAGAACGCTGATTGGATGATGATGTTTGTCAGTCATTTGAACTGAAAAGTATTTTAAATAAAGCAATGTGGGATTTTATCATCCAAATAACATTGTACCCTAATATTAGACGTATTTCCCATGCCCACATTAAATCCTCTTCCGGTTTGGAAATGTTTTTCATTTTTGAATATTTCATTTTGTTTTCTGGAAATTTATACTGTTTTCTGAAGAAAAAAAAATTATACTTCATCTTCTTTTCTGAAATCTTGTCATTTTTTAATATTTCATTTTGTTTGTTTTCTGAAATTTTCTTTCATTTTTGCTTTTTAAGTTTTGGTTTTCCAAAATGTAATTCTACTTTTTTTTTTTTTTTTTTTAATTGTCGTGATCTTAAAAATGTTTTTGTATCGAGTGATTTGTTGGATGATTTGCACTTCAGGGCCACCGTATGTTTTTCTTTTTTGTCAATGCAGCCGAAGTGCACTATAGACGAACTAGTGGACATCACCCTTGATGCATCCACTTGTTGAAGACTATCCACGTCCATCTTTGTTTTCTTTGTCTGAGCTGGTATCTGGCTCAAAACTATATGGCTGGATAGCTCCAATTTTCATATATTGTTTATGGATGACGGGAAAGGGGGGGGGGGTTACTCTGTGTCAATGGTGACAGAGTACAACTCAGAGGAATTCCTGCCACTCTGCACTCTGCCACTATGTCCTAGAAAACGTTATTTTTTGATAAATCAAAACTTGACTGAAGGAAGAAAATTACCAGATTATTTTACATTCCTCTGTTTAAATCCGAGTTGCACTTTATTGTGAAAAATTGAAAGATTTTTCTTTCAAATTTGTGTGTGTTTTTCTAAACAAAGTTTTGATCAAGAGGTTAAATTAAAAAAAGAACGATTACAATTTTTTTTCTTTTCATTTTTTTCTTCTAAAAAAAGAAAACAACAGATGCCAAACACTCAACGTTGCATTCTGTTTTATTGGCGGGCTTTTATTTTCACCATCATCTAAGCAGGGTAGGGGGATCGCGCTCTAGGATTTGAGGTGACCAGCTTGTGAACCTGCTGTTCCCCTCCCACTGTGACAGCTCTGTCTCAGACTCCCACTCCCCCACCTCCCCCTCTATATATCCCTCCCTTCCCACTTTTGCTCCCTGACCCATCAAGCACGAATCTCTCCCCCAAGGCCCCATCAGCAATCACCTTAAAAAGAAAAAAAAAAAAGAAAAATCTCCACCAGCTCTTCTGTTATTCAACCTCCGGGCTCTTTTTCCATGAAGCTAGTTCTGTGAGGCTTCAGCTGTCTTCGCTTTAATTGAAACCACCACTCTGCCTGCACCTTTGGGCTTTCCCCCCTACTGATAAGGTCAAGACCTCCACTGGTCAGCATCTCTGGCTCGTGTGGTTTTTGTTTACACTCTGAGCTTTGGGATTATTCCAAACTGGTGGAAACTTTTTTTTTTCTTTTTCCTCTAGTTCTCCTCTTTCTGCAACTTACTTGGCAAGCATGTTTTTATTTTATTTTTTATTTTTCACCATACACGATTTGTTTATGTATATATGCATCAACATGTCAAGTCTTAACCCACAGATGACGTTTATTTATTTATTTATTTTTGAGCTTCCTCCATGAGTCGAGCACAGCAGAGACCCCTCAACGTTCAACCTGTCTGCATCCACTTCAAAGGTCGAACAGACTGAAGGAGGCTAAGCTACAGAGGCAGCAGAGTCTGCACAAACAAGCCTGCCTTTGGCTTCCCTTCACACCGCTGCGACTCCTGTGTCTCTGGATGAGGACTTCCTTGTACGAGATGGAAACCGAGGGTGTGCAGACATTATAGGCACACCTCAAAGACCTGCAGAAACTTTCAAAAGTTTACCGGTTGGGTTTGCACACCAGCCAACTGGATTTACTTTATTTGTTGGCAGGTTATTGACCCAAGCTAGTGAGTCAAGAATGGCAAACAATCAGGTTTTCCTCAAGAGTCAGGGTCACATATCCGAAAAGGCCACTGCGCTGCAACCTATGCAAGTTCTTTAATGCATATTGAGAAGGTTTTAAGAACCTTACATTTTTACGGCAACCGGACAATTTTATGACATCGGTTCGTGGTTGCCTGAGAACATTTAGAGGTCTCGCGGGTGGCAGGAAGGCAGCAGCACGATAATTGACTGATAGGAGGGTCTCTAAAGTTCCCAAAATAATCTGATGATGGGCAGATTTCAGACTGCCATCCCTCTGCCCCCATCCAGTTGTTAGAAATCGTACAGTAGCAGCAACAGCAAGGGGAAGTGACGAGGGCTGCTGACATGGGTTGGGATGTCAATCTGGTGTTCCCGGTGGGTCCAGCATATAAACAGGTAGACAGCATTGATGCTGCACAAAACACATCATGGCGTTGATAGCCCCACAGGGATTCCGTTTGTTCAGTTCAGTTCATCCCCACCTGACTGCCACTGTCTACCTTCATGAACACACCAACAATTTTCCAAAAATCAGGTGGTGTCATGAATCCTTGAAGATTCTGACAATACCTCCTCATCACACGGCAGCTGTATTTGTGACCGTAATATTGCTCTGTCATGTTTTTTGTTGAAGGTTATCCACTATAGATCAACTTTGATCCTTTTATTCCAGAAGGTGACTTTGGAAGGGTGGCAAATGAGAACAGCTGAGTGGATGGACATAACATCATCAAAAATACGGATTTCAGGCAGTTTTTTCATTGTAATCATCATTCTGATAAATAAAACAGCAGTTCTTTTAGCAAATGTGTTATCAAAAAATATTTTTTTGTTTTGTTATTTGTGTAATGCTTAAAGAAGCTTGCATTGATGATTTCTTAATCTTTGTCGATAATTATACTAATATCGACTCAAAAATTGGGGTCCAAGTGGGGGAGGCAAAGATTTTTGCCACCCCCTTAGCTCCGCCCTTGAGTATGACAATGAATGTACAAGAAAAACTTAACAAAAGCATAAAGGACTTGTGATATGGTGTGTTTTTCTCTTTGTTTAGCTTTAGGTTCTTTGTTCTGTATTGCGATGCAGTGACCAGAAATTTCGAGGAACTTTAACTTTTTACACATTGTTGTTTTTTGGAAGAAAAAAAGACTTAAATATGCCTTTTAGTGTGGAAAATACTGTAGTAGTACTAGTTTTGCACTTTGTGTCACACAGAAATATATTTAAGTTCAGATAACTCCAAAAAAGTCTAACTCCATTCGGTCAATTTGATTTGCTTTTTATTCGTTCAGCTCACTGCTGGATCTTTGTAACAAAAAAATCTCATTTGTCATGGTTGCACATAAAAAAAAAATGCTACCACTCTTACAAGGACAAGTATTTCCTATTTTTAACCACTGTTGGGATTCACAAATGACTTCAAAGTTTTACTTGAATTTGATCTCCGGCATCCTGCTGCTTTTCCAGATATACTTGCTCCGGTTGCTGCAGATTCCCTGGATCAGGTGTGTTTTGCCGATAAGAAGCTATAAAAGCAGAATTAGTTGGAAAACAGGCAGCAACCCTCGAGGCCTAGCGTTAGACTCTTGTGACTTAAAGAGTAAAAAATAAAAAGTAAAGACAAGTTAGAAGCCCCTATCAAATTCAGCCAGGGGCTTCAGAGCTGATGGCAACATCCCCACACTACGACAAAGTATTAGGGCCACTATATAAAAAATAAATAAATTCACGCTACTGAAAGGGTAAAATATGAGAAAAAAGTTGTATTTTATGAGAATATAGTAGTTATAAGAAAAAGTAAAACATTTCAGAGAGCAAAGTCGTAAAATGATGTTGTACTATAAGCAACATCCTATAGTACAATGGAGTATTACTGTCACCATAAAAATAAAAAAATACATACATTCAGGAAAATAAAGCATAAAATGATCAAGAAAAAGTAATTGTTTGATGAGAATAAAATTCATATGAGAAATAGTCAAAAAATGTTATCGATGGCAACATCTCTACTCTACAAGTATTAGGGCCACAATAAAAAAAAAAGCATTGATAAGAACGAAGTTGTAAAATTATGGAATAAAAGTTGTAATTCTACAAAATAAAGTTATACTAAGAAAAAGTCACAACTCTCTGAGACTAAAGTTATAGAGTTATGGGAAAAAAGTGGCAATTTTACAATAGGAAACCCTTTAAAAAAAAAATTCAAATTTAAAAGTCGCAGAATTATGAGTATAAAACTCAATATTTTATGATAATAAAGTCATCAATTCACAAGTTATAAGTTTAAAATTTACAAAATAGAAACAACAACAAAAATACCAATATCGTGTTTCAGTATGAGAGAGTTAGATTGCATTGTAAGTGCTTACTTTCACAAATAAAGAAATACTGAATTTTTTAGTCGGTCAACATTATTTTTTTATACGCATATGGACATGGAAAAGAATCTGCAGGAATCTGGGTCTTTTCAGATTGGATTTTTATCGGGCGTGCCGTTTATGGTATGTACGTGTTTGTTTTCCTCATCCGAGCTGGCATCATTTTTATGATTATTAAGTGCATTTGCAGCTGAACGGACTGTGTTTCAAACCCTTGTCCGGACCACACACTATAACTAAGCACCTTCACTGCCTGTGAACACCAAGCTACGCGACTCCAGCTGCTCTGCTCAGAGACACGGTTCGCTTGTGTAGAGCAGCAGGTTTATTCTTACAGCCACAGATCTTTTTACAAAGTGGGTTGTGGCAAAATCTCTCTATGAACACTACAAAGAATAATGTCAGACACAACTTATGAAGGAAAAAAGGTTACAAAAGCTTTAGGTTACAAAAGGAAATGTGAAATGAAAATATGTAGAGCCCGAGCAGATCTCCACGCTACATAGTTTGTCCAAGTGGGGCTCCCGTAGAGTGACGTCATCCTCAGTCGAAAGGACCCCGAACGGTCATTGCAGGACGAATGGTTACGGTACCTACACCCGCATAGTTATAATTAACAGACCACTGGGAACACTATTACAAAACATCCAAAAATGATTGGAGTGGGTTTTGATGTGAAAATAATGTGAATTACAATATATTTTGGGGAGTTTTAATAGCTAAAGGCAATTGAGAATCATGTATTTCAAATTACTCAATTTATTTTAAACTAAACTCCCCGCCATACACACACACACAAACTATAGAGCAGCTTATGCTAACAGACTTCTGTGCCCTCCAGTCTTCCTCAAAGGCACATCAGTGGAAAGCTCAGTCTCTTATAAAAAGAACTATTATCAGTAAAAACTCCCCCCTTCCCCCCCAAAAATGGGTAGTGTCCTTTTAGGCTTGCAGAAATGGGAAGCCTTTTTTCTCCTTCGGAGAGACTGAGGCATACTAAATGATCGATGCTTGTCAAGGCATGTAGCAGTGTTGACATCTAAATAGGCCATTATTGAGTCTTTAATGAGATGAAAAGGAACAAAATCCAATCAAAACAGCTCTGCTCTGAACTGCAGTCCCTCTTTTGGTCTTGCTTTGCTGTAATAATTAACATTACGATCCAGCCCCGGCAGATGAGGACCTTGTAATGAAGGCAGTGAAGTAATGATATCCCATTATGACACGCAGATCCCTTGCTGCAATGCTACACACACACACACAGACTTTTCTAGTGAGACAATCCACTCCCTTAGAACACACCCAGCGTGCAGCAGCGTAAGCCTTCATCCTCAGATGGCTCAATTTAAGCATGCCAGTATGACCGAAGGCGTCGGCAAACACCTCTGGTAATCGACGCCGTAATCACATCACATTCAAGACCAGCTAATGTTCATTGCTGTGCAACTGAAAATGATTTTCCAAGTGTTTGGAAATGTCAAGTACCTAAGCAGCGAGGGGGATTCGCAGAAACGACTCGGGAGGTGCCACGGATGGTTGGATTGGTCGTGATCAGTCCAATCGTCCTCATTAGGGGCCAAATAAAGAACAGGAGCTGAGGAGACCTTCGCGGAAAAGATGGGCTTTGAACACCTGGGCAAACAGGTGTGTCCTTCTAGCAGGAAGCCCCATCACACACGGTTTGTGTCAAATCCAGGTTGCAAGGAGGATGTGCCCTACGGCGATCAAAGGGGAGGAAAAAAACAAAAGAAAGCTGAGGTTGTCCTTTAAAAACCTGGTAATTAAAGTTCTTAGCAGAGGTCAATCGCCTCTTAAACTAATAATTTAAGGTAGAGCAACTAATGAGAGAATAGAAAGGACACTTTGAAAGTGTTCCTGGAAATGGTGGGTGGTGTTTTTATTCTATAAAACACTTATTTAAAGTCAATGACTGATAAAAAGTCAGAAATATAAGAAACTATAATTTGGCTTTATTGCATTTTACACACCTTAGAATTTCTGTTACTATGCAGTAACTAGGGACATGTGTAGAATCTATCAAATCGAACTTTATTCATTAATGCACTTTCTTACAGCAGTAAGGGCATGATCTACGGCACACTGTCGTCCACAGCGTGCCCATGGAGAAATTTGCATGAACATTTTTGCTCTACGGGCTCACCGAGCAGTCTACAACTTTGATATTTCATATGTGCCCTGTCCAAATGTGCACATTTTTTGATGGCAGATTGCCGGTATCCACCCATTGGGGTAGTTGGGACTTAGACCTAACTCAAGGTTTTTGTTATGCCAAGTTTAGGCGTATTTAGAGGGGCATAACATTAAAGTAAAGTTTTGGCCACCAAGTTTAAATTAACAAAAACACCAAACGAATGTCTCCATACAAATTTATTGACAAATAACAAACAATAACTTAAGGTGAAGCTAAAAGGCCTCAGGGTGAATCAAGGCCAAAATAACAATCAAAACCCCACCTAACTGAAAACTGTTTTCTGACCTGTACTAAAAGAAAAGGGAAAACAAAGACAAACACTAACCTACCTGGACTAACATAAACAGGAGAAAACAAGTACTAACGGAAATGGCAGTTCACCCCTACAGCTTCAACTGAACAAAACTACACTAAACAATAGACTAAACAAAGTTGGCCTGAACACAAAACTACAAGAACAACTAAGTGCAACACACAACAAAGCAGGGGGGTATTCCAGAAAGCAGGTTATGCTAGCTCCCACGATAGGTTTGAGGCTAAGTTGATAACCTCAGCTTTCGGTTCCAGAAACAGAGGTATGTTTCAGGGTATGTCAAGTTGCCATGGCAACTCATGCTCTGAACATAACCTGGTCCGGAGCAGGTTTAGTTGAAGCTTAGTTTGTTTTCAGAGAGGTGAAGCAGCATGACGTCTCCATTTAAAGATGATTTAGTGGATGAAGAAGCTCAGATAATACTTTTTCCACAGTGAGAGGGTGATAAGACCACATATGGATGTTGGAAAGAGAAACTTTTTTACTTTGATCTAACTTAATTATTTGCTTCAGTTAAGACAAATCATTTATTGTTATGGTCACCTTAAAAATAACACGTAGTTTTCAGACAATTATTTTCCTTTCATTCAAGTTAATTCAATAAGTAGGTGTAACTTTGGTGCTGCCGTTAGATCGGCAGTGCAAGGGATTCTGGGATATCATTCCCTTTGCCTGTCTGGACGGATTTGGGTTTAAGTGTAGGTTTTTGACTAAATGTGTTTAGTTGTTTAGCTGTTTTGCTGTGTTTTGCCGAGTTATTTTGTCCTACTATGCTTACGTCTCCGCACCATGAGTGAGAGTGAATGAGAGGATGAGGAGTTTTTATAACACCCCTACAAGCATGTATTGTTAATTTAATGAAGAAAAATTCTTTAATTAATTTTTACACTCAGTGCATTTTTTCCCGTCCTTTTTATTGTTATAAAAATGAGCATATCTACCGGCTCAAACTTAGACATGAGAGTTCAAGAAGTATAAGTAATTAAATTGAAAAAGGATTAATGAAGTAATGTGACATTTAGTTAGATAAATACCTAAATTTGAGTTGTATAAACAATTTTTGAGTTTGAATAAATTTAACTATATTATTTGTTACCAATAGAAGTAATTCATTTACGTTTACAAGGGAAATGGAAACAAGATCAGAAACTCGTGCGTTTACCTTGTTATTTTTCTCCAAGCAGAAACTCTTTTTTTTTTGATGATGCAGCCGTGTTACTTTTTTGATGGACGTATAATCTTTATACGCTGTCATTAAAATCTCAGACTCCGTCTCACTTCAGTCTCAAGTGTCGCGCTTTTTTTTTTCTCCACACGTTTCCATGGTGACTCCAGAAATCGGCGATCCATTGAGAATGTCTTTATGTACCTGCTGTGCACGTGCGTTAACCCAGTGTTACCAAGTCGAGCGTAATTACGCCAACTCATATCCGGTCTTTTGGAACCGACATACCCAGAGTAAGCAAGTTCAGGCGGATTTCAGCCAGAGTTCAGGCTTAAAGTTTAAGCATGCTTCCTGGAATACCCCCCAGGTAGAGCACTATAAAACAAAATGGAGAAGCGTGCCAAGCTGCAATGGAAACCAGTTGCAGCCAAGCTCCCGTCTCACAGGTTGGAGGTCTACATGGTGCTTTTGAGCTTGGGTCCAAATGGACGCCACACCCTTTCCACAGCACAACACCTGAAAATAATCAGACACACACACAAAGATCTACAAAAACAAAAGAGTCCCACTTTGATAGAAATTAAATACACAAAACACAGAATAAACAGAACAAACAAAACCAAATACGGCCGCAGCCTTAACAGTATTACAAATTGTGGAAACCAGTAAAAACTCTTAAGAACTGAGTTTGTATGCTGAGACGGCATACAAAATAAGATGCATTTATTTAAAGGGGTTAATTGTTGCTCTTAGGTAGATATAAACTGAACTCTCACACATTTAAAGAGCAAACAAACAGTAGCCGGAAATAAAATCACCTTTTTTTTCCTCTTTCTGTGCCTGCAAAAACACCATTTCCCTGTGTGGGAAAGCTAGATTAGGCTCAATCTGTTAGGCTTTGTGCTTTGGGTCTTATTGGGTCAGAGGATTCCGCTGAGAAAATGTGCCATTGTTGTTGCTGACCTCTTCAAAAGTCACACTGATGGTAGCTCAAATGAGCAGTGGCAAACAGAAAGCTCAGAGGAGACACAGATTTGCAAGTCAAAGGCAAATTAGCAAATCAAATACTCTGGTGTTGCCAAAAAATAAAGGATAATACAAGAAAAAATGAGTGGCAGTTGTTTAATATTGAAAACATACCTTAATCAACACATCATTAACTTAAAAAAAAAAAAAAAACTACCTGCCCCCAAGTGAAGGTGACACCATAATCCTGAAGGGGTTTTTTTTCTTCCTGCATACAAAGTCATCAACATTAAGGCAGATTTTAAGGGCACTGCTGTCATATGCAATCTGTGGACTGATAAATCAGCGTAAATTAAATTACAAAGATATCAGTGACAACTGCCCTTGTACGGAGTCTACCCTTCCATCCGTGTGTACAGTTATGCTGTTCTCAAGCGGCAGTGTGTCACAAAGTTGAAAATAATGTGAGGCATAAATTAGATGAGCGCCAAGATAAAGCCATATGTAGAGGTTTAACTGTACAGAGAGGTGTTCAGCACATTTGCAGGACTCCTTAATGCATCATATAATATTTGTCAGTAGATTTAAAGTTGGAATCTATCCTGTAAGGGTAGGCATGCTGTTTTTTTAAACAGTTTTGTTATTTTATCATTGGCAATGTCGCCAGCAACATCTAAGTAACACAAACTCTTTGACGTACTGTACAGTTTTAGCTATTTATGTTATCACTGGGAATCAGATTTTACTGACATGATATGCAAACTGTTCCATATGGGCGTAAATCCGCTTTTCTCCCCAACAGAATCAGCTAATTTACGTAGACTGTGTGAGGACTAGCAGTGTTGCATATCAACACAAGGCTTGCTTTTTGGATGGTGGGAGGAAGCCGGAGATCCCAGAGAGAACCTATGCATACACGGGGAGAACATGCAAACTCCACACAGAAATGCCCCCCATTGATGTTGTGTTTTTCATGTCCCCCCGCCGGGATTTGAACCGGGGCCTTCTTGCTGTGAGGCAAGAGAACCACTGCCCCACCGTGGAGCTTTTTAGTTTTTCGCTTGCTCGCAATCCACTGGAATCATGTTAATTGCGGTGAACAGGTGAAGCCTTACGGTAGCTGAAAGAATGTCAACACTACAGCTAAAACTGGGTTGTAAAGAATTTAGACTGTCACAATTTTAGCTTTACGTGGACTTCCACACTTCCTTCTAGAGCAATTTCTATGCAGATGACTGTTCTTTTTTCCACGCATGGCAGGCGGAGTTTGACATATGAGTACCAATGAGTGATACTTGTTGAGGTATAGATGATAGTGTTTTAGGCACTCAGTGTGCACCATCATGCTGTAGCTGTCTGCCTTTGTTGGTTAGGGTCTACTGGCCCATTTTGTTGTTAGATTGAACGCATCGCTTTTTTTTGTTTGCCTATTCATAGCTTCTGCCTGGCATTTATATAGCGGGTTGGCATTGACGTTCCAAAGAATGGCACCATACTCCTTGGTGATGGGGTAAAAAGACCACATGCCAAGGATGATGTGCTGTGTAGTGTTGTGGTTCCTCACAATACCTTTGCAGGGTATTGGTGTCTCTTGGGACCTTTGGTTGTTCCAGCTGTCTTTTCGTCAATGTCGTATTTATACTCATTCGAGTTGATGAACGTGTCAAAGAATGTTGCTGTTATAAGTTTTTAGCTGCTCAACTGTGAGCCTTTGAGAACTTGCCCAGAAATAACAGATGCCAAGGAAGCTGCTTTTTTACCACTTTTAGAGAATATGGTAGAATGGGAAGATTCCCACATAAGATGCATGTTTTTAACATCATAAAAGTCCCATTTCTCCCCCACATGATTCTCTACACTACATTCACTTGCTCTCTTGACCCATCCCACTGAAGTTTACCGCACGCCATCCTTGGCATGTGGTGGGTTTACCCCATCACCATCAATGAGGTGTAAAAGGGGCGTAATCTTGTAATCTGTTTGTTTTTCAACGAGAAAATATGATATGCAGGTCATGTCGCCAGGTTGGAAGGTTAGAGGACATCATCCTAGTAAATTAGTCTTATCATCAGTCTTTGGCATCATTCCAGAAGTCCCTATCCCAGTCCTTAAGGAACACTACCCTGCACTATCCCAGACACATACCCACTTTTTTCTCCAAGCTTGGAGCTTTCTATCTTAAATATACACTTTGGCAGAGGTACTTTGTCTTATTCTTTTGAAACCCAGCACTGTAAAACTGGGCGGGATTTGTTGTGACATTGCGCACGTATGATACGTTTGGAGTTTTTATGTGGTTAGGTATAGATCAACTGCCACTTAAATTAAACTGCCAGAGAAGCTGGATGACATTGACAACTGAGACCTTTTTGTGGATGGAGCCTCATGGCAGCACCTGTTCCAAATTTGCCAAATATGTTGCTAGTCGTTTCTGAGAGAATAAGTTGCTAAGAGGATTTGGAAAGTTGCTAAATATGGGTAAAAATTAGTTACATTGAGACCTGATCCAGGGTATTTGCAAAAAACTTTAACGGAAGCTTGAAACAAATAGTTGATAGTATGCAAGACCAGGTTGCACTTTTCAGGTTACACATGCTCAAACATGCCAAAAACCCATTGGAGAAAGCAGGCTCTAAACTTACTTAAAAAATTACATTGCTTTAAATAAGGGCGGCCATGGTGCAAAGTTAGAGCACTTGACCCCTGATTGTTCCTAGAGTTCCTGCCCTTCCATGTGTTAAAGTGTTCTTGGGCAAGACAATGAACATCACATTGCTTCTGGGGGATATAGGTTGGTGCCAATGTTTGGCAGCGGAGCTGCCATCAGTGTTTAAATGTGTGTGGATGAATGGGAGTGTGACTGTAAAGCACTTTGGGCCTTCTAAGACGGTGGTATATAAATCATTTAAAATTGAATATAAACTCGGCTTTGAAATCAACACAATTAGTTACCAACTATTGCTGTGAATCCTTAACACAGGTAAATCTCTGAAATGAAATGCATTGTTAAAGGCCTAACTTTTTCGAGCACAGATCTTCTGCCTATGTTGTCATTTGTGAGGCGCTCTTAACTATTTCAAACCATTAATTAATGAAATACTCAGCTTTTGAAAAAGTAAACACTTTTGGAGATGAGTTCATTGTCTGTATTGGACCTTATCAGGGAGTGCTATCTAGCTATAACCTGACCTTCAGCAATGACTGAATGGGGCTGTCAAAAACGCAAAACTCAAATCTGAGAGTGACCCATAATCAAGGCGTACAAAACCTGCATCAGTGCTGCTTGCACTTTAGCATAGCTTATCAAGCTATGTTGCCACCAGTTTCCCACTTATCTGCGTTCATTGATTGTTCACATACCTCTTGTGAAAACCCTTGGGTGCTTAAGAGCCAGGCTGAATAAATAAGCTGGAAAAGTGTTTCCTTTTTTATTTATTTGGTTTTAAGTGGTGACAAAACATTCTTAAGGACTGATTAGCAGGTAACAGCAACTTTTGGAGAAGCAGATACAAAGCTAAAAAAAACTGAGCCTCTTGTAGATGACGGTACTTGCAATTTTTTTTGCAATGAAACATTAAGGCTTTGTTGACATTGAAGGCATCCCTTTTAGACAACTTTTATTCAAACTGGCTTTAGTTTAGTTTAGTTCGTAAAGTCCCACTGTGATTATCTTGTAATCTATTTTCAAAGCGTTCTCAGTAAACATTTTTCAATAAGCCAAAATCAGAAACCCCCTGTCGTTTTCTGGGACATAATTTCAGCTGAGCAACAGGCGTTCACGAAAAATCTGCCTCTGAGTTCTTGGCGTGACTGTTGGCAGAGGGTAAGCCTGTGCTCACTTCCCATCATCCCTTTGTCTACACTCTCTCCCACTAGCTTACAGCCCCTCACAACCCTAAGATAATATTAGCTTCCGAGTAACCCTGTCCTGTCCCATTCCCAGACCAAAGTAAAATAATAATATTCTAAATAATCTTGTGCCGTACCACTCCTTGTAATCTGACTCCCACTCCCCTTCAAAATGATCCTGCTTCCTTATTTATTTGTCTTTATTTAATCATTATATAGAAAGATTAAACATAATTGTTTCTGATCAAATTTTGTGTCAGGGCAGCTGCAGAATCCCTGTTTCCACATTTTCTTGCACCGTAGCGCAGCGCTTAGTACTGCCGTCTTTAACCTGTAAGTTAAAGGTATGTCAAGTACAATAGGAAAAAATAAATGAGCTGAAAGAACAACTTCCTATCAAAGCAGTTTGTTGTGAGAGACTTCAGTTGAACTTAGATCATAGCCGTAAAACTAGCCAGAAGCTGGAACGTTTGTTTTCAATACAAGCCCAAAATATTGTTCAGTGAATAAAGATTTCTCAGAAATTGAGTTCTTTTGAAGCTCAGTCTTGGTGTGAGGTAGCTTGTGAGGCTTTGATCCCTGAAATATTAATAATAAAAAAAACTACAAAAAAGTAGTACAATAGCCAGAAACAAAAGAAGGGGAAAAAGCTCATACTTGTGGTGTTTGGATGCTCAGTGAATATTAGCAGCTTTGAAGAAAAATATGATCGACTGCACTACATCTGTGGTTTTTATATTTGTTACATATGTACCCAAGAGCTACCACCGCCCCCCACCTCTTCACAGCCCCTTTTTGGAAATCTAAACACCACCTCCTCTTTATAGTGCTAACTTGGCCTTTTCATGTTGTTTCAAAGACATCGCCTGCGATAAATGTCGGGTTGCATCCTCAAAGGCTTTTAAAAGCCGGGAGGAAAGGGCTGGACCTTTCATCTGGCATTCACCTAATGTACTGAGGAAAAAGAAGAAGGTGTGAGGGGAGCGTGCCCGGTATTGATGGCAACAGAGTGGATGTGCCCTCCCCGCCGCACGGCGCCTAAAGCTGGATTAAAATGCTCCAGCTTCCTCTTGAGTGTCTGCATCCTCAAGCCTCCCAGCATGCCTCCTTCAGAGCAATAACCTAATGAATCACTTCAGCAAACCACTGTTTCAATGAAAACACAAGACCTCTTTGTGAAGAATACCAAAAAAAAGAAAAGGCACCCCCATTCAGTAACCATTTTATTCTAATAAAAGGCTCTTTTTATATGCAAAGAGCCTTTTCTTTTTTCAACTATAACTAACTAGCTGTGTGAGTATATTGAACAGTAAGTGAAAAATACTACAACGTCCTATTAATGTAAAAAAGAAAAAAGAAAAAAAAAGAACGTAAGCTTCTCAATCTTCCCTTTAACATTGTTTTAGCGTCATTTCTTAACAAAAAAAAAGCTGAAAAACTTTTTTGCCTAATAATTATTGATTGTTTTATTCAGAAGGGAAAACTGGGTGAAAAAAGTTATTTCGATCAAGCAATACTTAAATAAAAAGGAAAAAAAGTAAAGCTGTAGAAACAGGCAAACGTGGTTCCTGTGAACATCTCAGCACTTCACATATCTGAAAAACACTTCCACAGCAGCCTTCTAAATCTTTTCAGTAAGAGCTCTCTGTGCCTTCTCTGTTCTTCTCAACTAAAAATGACTTCTAAGAGGTTTCCATGGCAATTGCAGGTTGTTACATTGACCGTGGAAGTGTAAAACGTGCCCAGACCAAGCCCTCACATCCGATTCCCAAAATTTAAAGCCAACTAGGAAAAGCCAAATGCTGCAGTTCCTCCAATTCCCCACTGTGGGCTGGCTCCATGGGGAGCAATTTCAAGCAATTTCATTCCCTTATTAATAGGTATAACTTTACACTAAACGTATGTAGAGCATAGTGTCTTATTGAATTTAATTAAGGTTAATTTGATCTCAAGGGGAAAAATTCAATTGCCATGGCAGCTCAAAGAAAAACAAAAAAGTGATAGCTGTCACAAAACAGGCAGATGGCTTGTTCCAAGTGCAGCAGGTTTATTAAGTTAGCTCCAAATCCACAAAGCTAAATCAGGGGCAGGCGGGCAGGCGGGCAGGCAGGCAGGCGTCAAAAACAAACATGGGAGCATCAGAGAGGAAACAAGCATAATCAGGATCCAGGTGAGATGTTGAGTTGCACTGAGTGAGGCTCAGTGCAGTGCTTAAGTGTACTGTGAATATTTGCAAATGAAAGTCAGGTGTGTGGCATCCAGAGACTGTGTGCTGGGGTTGCTGGGAGATGAAGTGAACTATTAACTCTGGAAACATTCCCCGCTAGTGACCAGAGGGGGAGACAGAGCTCTGACTTCTGACAATAGTACAATTACAGCTCTCCAAATATCCGATCAAACAAATGGGTAGATACATAAGTATGTGAATTTGTGTTTAAATAGTAGAGGGTAAGCGTCCTTGAGCTTGAGGTCCAGCTATGAACAGAAAATCCTCGCCCTGTCGCTGCTTCTTGGATCAAGAGAGAAGGCCGCCTAGATATTCAACTCCCACCAAATGCAGACAGCTCCTAAGAGATGCAATTAGTAGAGGCCCTGACACCCACTGCCCTCCGAACACAATCCACATCCACACGGGATCAAACAACGTGGGGTTTCCATCTGCAATGTTGATCGGAGCGTAGGGTTCAAAGTCCGCTGCAGGTGTTGCGGTGACCGCCGCCCCCTTTCCTGTTTGTGGTGTCCCGCCAGCCTCATCGGTAGCTTCCCGTCCCACTACGCTAGACAGCTGCCCTGTGGACAACTGAGCTGTCCACTAAACCAATGTGGACAAACTCAGGTGGGGGCCACCATGGAAACTGCAGATAAACACATCTGGGGCCCACATTTTCTGCCCACTTTTAAATTATATAGGGCCACTTGGCCTTGTTGGCTGGGAAATGACCAGAAATAAATAACCAATTAAAAAAAAAAACAGGCACTGACTTTAAAAATGTTTAGCTGTTCACATTTTATTCTGTATTTTATTTATATGATTTTGTATACGGTCTTTCTCCTGTGTGCATATTTACATTTGTCTTTGTGTTCATTAATATGCATTGTCACTTTCACAATAACGTTAATAGAAACCAACAATAACTCATATTCTGGGGTTAGTCTCGTTACTTTGACCTTCAGCTTGCAAGTGACCGCTGGTGTGGTTTACTACAGTTTGGGTGTGGAAAAAAATAATCTTAACAGACAACTTGAAATCTAGTCTAGGTTTATATCCTAGTAGGACTCAATCTATTTATTTTACAGATTTGAGGTCCAAATAAACACACCACAATCATACATTAAAAGTAAGCAAAACCTAAAAGACAGTCATATAGAATAAAATCCCCAGTAAAAGCACAATAAAAATTAGGCAATAATAAGAACAATAAAAGTGATAAACCTACAAAGAACAAAAGGGGAAACTTTAAAAAAAGGTGTCTATACCTTTATTTCCAAATTGGTATCTGCAAGTTCTAATGTTGGTAAGCGCTAAAATGATTCTATGTTTAAAGCATTTAAATTTTCAGTCAAAGCAATAAGGAATTCACAGAGATTTATCAAACTCCTTACAGAAATGATTAAATAAGTAAAACGTATTTTGTACTTCATCAAAGTTGTTTTGCTTTTTATGTTCATTTGAGCTTTTATTGTGAATTTTCTTGCAGTTCCAAACCCTGAAGAAGTCCTGCACCGTTACCAAACTCTGCTGATGGAATTTTGACAAACAAAAAACATGACCCTCAGGAAAATAATGTGTTTTTTGGAATGCTCCTTTGTACTGTTTTGTACTTAAAACAAATTTCATTGTGATGACACTTTGTATGCTGCAGACATGTATCTTATTAAAGATTGTTGTTTTCACTGCTGTATTGTTTCTCTTTACATTTGCCTCATGTTACAAGAAGTAGGAATATGTTTTTACAATGCAGTTAGTTCACCTTTACCAACAAGTTAGCATTGTCTCATTTGGTAAGGTCAGAAGACCAAGTGTGTATGTACACTGTATAGGAAGGTAATACGTGAACATACCCAGTATTTACTACTGAAAGTACCGTGTAATAGAGTGGAAATAGGGCTGACTTTCTTTTACAGTCCAGTTTTAGTGTACTTAAGGGGTAAGTACCAAGTAATATTCAAGTGAACATACCCAGTATTTACTACTGAAAGTACCGTGTAATAGAGTGGAAATAGGGCTGACTTTCTTTTACAGTCCAGTTTTAGTGTACTTAAGGGGTAAGTACCAAGTAATATTCAAGTGAACATACCCAGTATTTACTACTGAAAGTACTATGTAATAGAGTGGAAATAGGGCTGACTTTCTTTTACAATCCAGTTTTAGTGTACTTAAGGGGTAGTTTCTGTGGTAAATTTTTAGTAAATACCATGAAACATTCAGCGAGTGCAGACTTACATTCAAGGTACTTTATTTGTACTTACCTTGTTCATACATGTGGTAAGTACCATAAAAGACACCTTTGCACAACATGTAAATACCCAGTAAGTATATTATAAATACCCAGTATGTACCACATAGGTATGAACCAAATAGTACCATATAAATACACAGTAAGTACCATGTAAGTACAGACAAGACACAAAAAACTACCATGTAAGTACCCAGTGAATTCCATAGAAAGTACCATGTAAGTACCCAGTAAAGTCCCATAGAAAGAACCATGTAAGTACCCAGTAGTTACACAATAAGTACCATGTAAATACCACTTAAGTACACCGTAAGTACTGTACTGTAAAAGAAAGCGTTACCAAATTATTTTTCTTATGCATGGTTGCACTATATAGTGAGCAGCTTTTTAATGTCATTGTATATGTGTATGATGCAAATTGTACATGTGCACAGTGACAATAAAGGCATTCTATTCTATTCTATTCTATTCTATTCTACTTAGACCTTGGGTAAAACCATAAATTAGGTTTCTTAAAAGCGCTTGAATAGTGTTAAGTCTTGCACCAACAAACATCTGCTTGTAGATGACTAGATCGGCTGGATAGCTCCAATAATGCTTGCCAGGTGTTTTTTTATTTTCCAATTTCGGCTAAAAAGGACATAATCATACCTAAAAGACCAATGCTTTTAAAATTGATCAAAAGATGATCAGAGTGCATTTCAAAAGCCTAAAAGTATCCCAATAGCATAAAATGTCTGTAAGAAAAATGTTAATCCAGCTGCTCCATTTACTTGAGGCTGAAGTACATCCAGCTATTTTGAAATTGTTCGTTGGTTCCCTGAAATATGTTGATGTTGTTTGGCGATCATCATCTCGGTTACGCGGGTCATTACAGAACTAGACACGCATGTGGTTTAACACCACATTAGCAGGCATACTGTATCTGGTCTTATGAATCCCCACTTAAGCAGGAGAAAATGAAGCCAATTGTCTTTAATATTTAATCATAAAATAAGTGCACCCCTCTACCCCCTTTTTTCATGTAAGTAGCACTCTGTGAGTAAACAGCTTGTAAATTTAGGAGGTAATAGGGCCCAGAACAAAAACCTCTGTACCCACTGGTTAACTCTTGTGAAAGTCTACTAATTGCATTGTAATTGCACACAATGTGCATACAGCGTGAGCGTGCACAACAGTATGCATCATCCCAGCGTTGCGTGGCAACAGCTGAGCCCAGGTAGCAGGTGTAGAGCACTGCTTTATTCAAGAAGTGTGTGTGTGTGTGTGTGTGTGTGTGTGTAGCCCCGTGCTGGCATCCATAATAGAGCCAATCCTTCAGGGCTACGTGTGCATCTCCAAGCAGCTTGAGCCCTGAACGGCGAGGTGTGTTCGCTAACACGGGGGTTTCATTAACCTCAGTGTTAGCGAACAGCTATAATGTTGGCAGCTGCCAGATGGGAACTGGGACAGGAGGATGGTTCACGTCATCATATAATGTGGCAGGTGTTGTGTCGGGACAATCCTGAGTGCTTAATTTTATTGTTATGAATTTGGGGGGTGTATAGAGAGAAAAGGGCCAAATGGGCAAAAGAAATGAGTTTCTTTTGGGAAAGGATTCAGGAGGCAGTTCATTTTTACAAATTTGACAATCCTTGTCTAAAAATGGTTATCAAGTGATTATTTATTTCCAGCGCTCTAATGATTACTTTAAAGTCTTAATTGGAGTTTAATTGATCTACAATTTAAATACTTTCTTCAATGCCTAATGTGGGAGGAAATACAAGATTTTGGTTCAACTTCAAACCAACATTATTCAAATTTGATTTGAAAAAAGGTTTTTACAATTCCATTTGTGCATAAAATCTTAAAAAATTGAAAGTCCAACTATAGAACAGTGGTCTCTCACCATTTGCAGTCTCCTAGATATTTGAGAATTTGATTTGATTGTTTTTTATTTGCAGCACACTGTGTTCTTTATCCTGATTGGACACGTGTCCTTGAGGCTACATTTATACAGCCCTTGGCGTTCAAACAACCACTGCCAATGAAAAATCGATGTAAATGCACATAAACACGCATTTTAGACGTGTTTAGGCTATTGCATAGTGCCAGCCTCTTGAAAATTGATCATGGCGAAGAAGTTAATATTTACTCTATATCAGAATAGAGCTGTGAAAGAAAAAGCCTGGAGCAAGATTTTCTATGAATGTTTGCTCTGACAGTGGAAACAGGAGTGAAAAGTGTGCAAATGTTCATGAAAAGTCTGAAGCTTGTTTTATTTACTTATCCTTTATTTATCCAGGCAAGACAGATTAAAAAAGAAATTCTTATTTTCAACTGTGGCCTGCCAAAAGGCAAGATCAAAATCAGGATAAAGCAGAAGTAACACAGACAGTCAAAATAATACAATTATTACAATCATTAAAATTATAAAACTAATTATAGAGCAACATTTTTATTCAAAATGATCACAGATATTCCTATTGAAAACTGCCTTTGAAATAAAAATGTCCAGTGTAGTGAGATGTTTGTGGAGATCATTGTGTTTATTATATGTAATTGTAAAAAATAAAGATGACTTTTAGGATTGTTTAACATATTGCTATATAAGTTATTTTTTACAATGTAACTCCTGCAAAAAAGGAGGGAACGGGGTTTTGACACAAAAATGACTGTTATGATAACAGTCACCTTAGGAGTGTTGCAAACTTAAGAGTAAACTTTTTAAAATATTCCTTCAGAATTTTGTTACAATTTGACTCAACTCAGAGTTGATGCAACATGTAGTGTTAGAATTTATTAATACTAACTGAATAAATGCCTTCTACATTTGGGAGTACAGCTACAGACAATATACCTCATTTTAAATGTACTTACTATGAGTTCTTTGGGGATGTGGGAGGGGGCGAATTACTGGCTGCATCACCAGCTGCTGTTTTTACTCTTTAACGCAGGAGATGTTGCAGTCTCTGACATACCATACGTCTTAGCTTACAAGATAAACACCTATCAGCTGATACTGACTCACTACAAAGCCAAAATGCAAGACTTTATGTTAGTTGTGCTTTTCCTTGCAACAGAATCACCAGTTCAAGCAGTGAACATCTTGTAAATTTTGCTTTCTCTATTCTGATATACGAAAGACTTGGTGTCAGTTGCTAAAGATGCAACAGATGTGAAGTGATGCCCTGACATTTTTTAAAGGATAAAAAAACCCTGCTTTTCTATAGTGAGTTGATTTCATTTTTTAATGATTTTCCTGAGTTTCCATAAATAAATGATATTATTTTTAATGTGCTGTTAATAGGTACTCTTATTAAGATTGGAGTCCATTTTTTCACCAATTTTGCAGTTTTGTGTCCTTTTTTGTAACATTTTAATTGTAAGTTTTACATGATTCCCAGATTAAGGCAACATTTTTCATGTAATTTGTTTTTTATTCACTGCACATTTTGAATGTATTGTCTTTGTCTTAGGGATTGTGTTTGTAGAAATAGCTCAAGGGCACGTACCTGACCTTAAAATTGCCCAGCCATGATCTGCATATCCCATATGCTTTATGTGGAGATAAGTGTAATCATTCAAGCAATTACCAAGATTAATTCAGGGTAAAGAACACATCTACAGAAAAGCTGTTTTTATGCTGGTGGTCATCTCTTTTTTATTTTACTGCATAAATATCCATATATATTAATAAAGACTCAGAGGGCAGCAAAATTTCATCTCTACCACTGCTGAAACAACAGGAAAAACTTAATTCTTTCATTAACTAGCAGATAAAGGTCAAGCACAAAATGCAGAATGATGGCCTTATTTTACTATTTTTTCCATAGGCCTAGTGGACAAGAACAAGATACATTAGTCAGTATTAGGAAGTTATGCTAAAAGCAACAATTGTATGTCTACTTTTGCAATAGAATCGCTTCAGGCAAGTGAAAGTTTACAGATTTTATTTAGAGTTGCATAAACTACTTCCACATGCTGCTACACTAGAAAGTTGTTGGACGTTCTGAGAGTTGGCAGCGTGAATCTTCTTCAGGGTGCGCCAAAAACAATGCATCTGTCACAATGTAACCACATCCTCTGCATCCTCCTTTCTGAGAACGACCACCCTCACGTCCTTCTTTAACTACATCTACAAACCTTGTGGGTCTTTCGCTAGGCCTTTTTCCTGGTAGCTCCAACCTCAGCACCCTTTTATCAACCTTGTCGTTGTCCCTCCTTCAAACCACCGCAATTTGCTTTCCATCATTTATCTTTAAAACATCTACCTCTGTTCCTATGGATTCCTTCCTGATTTTATCCATCCACATCACTGCAATAAAGAACCTCAACATCATTTCTGCTGCATCCAGCTCTGCCTCCAGTTACTTTCTTGAGCTACATTCATACCGCCCTTGGCAACGCACATTTAAGCGGCCACTTATAAGGAAAAGTCTGTAGGCGCACGCATATTCACGTTACGGGCGTTCAAAACTTTTGCGTTCATGCCTCGCTACGAGAGTGTCTATGACTGCTCTATATAGAAAGTTGAAACAGCTCAAACTTTGACCAACCAGGTACTCGGATTTGGTAGTGACGTATGGATGGCGTCCCTTTTTAATTAACAAAAGGGCCAACTGTTTTGAAAATTGATCATGAATGAGAAATTAAAAATAGCAGTTTGTATGACATCAAATCTCGACAATCCCGGAATAGAGCTGTGAACTAAAAAGCCTGAGAATAGATTTGTGGAATTTGCACTACTTTGACATTTCTCACCAACTGTAGATGGTGAACATGTGGTAGCAAATAGAAGAAAAAGAAGAAGAAGCCTCTCCCTGGTCATCCAGTGCGTCCCTCCTCTGTTCTTCTTCATAAACATCCTCAAAGCCAATATTTCACCTGTGGTTCTCTTCCTTGGCATGGAACCACACTGTTGCTCACTTCTGACCTTTGTCTACCTTCCACTACTCTTTCTTGTAACTTTATTGTTTCACTCAAAAACATTGGACTGGCACAAAACAGCACTAGATTGAGTCCCCTTGTGGTTGCATTTTCCCCTTTTGTGGTTGCAATCGATGCGCAACAACCCTAAAGGTCATTCTTAGTGATAGTAGACTGTCCATACACAGGTGAAGGATGCATTTCTTAAAAAAATAAAATAAATAAACACTTGTCTTAGATCGCTGATGCAACCTTGTAGTCTGTACACATCAAAGGAGTCATGTAGACGTTGGGTCTTAATAAATGCGGTGTTTAAGCGGAATTATAGGTAAAAGCTGTTTCTACATTTCATTTTATAATGGGGATCTCTGATGCAGTTACACATAATTAGTCACGTAATCCAGACGAGCATTAAACAGCAACTTTTTGAAAAAGAAGTCACCCTACAACCCACAGGGTTTCTGTAAATCAAATCCACATTTCTAAACATTTTAAACCTCTGTGCAGACATCATTTAGCCATTTTTTAAAAACACAAGCTGGTTTGAACCCCCTCATTCTGCTGCACTGTCAATATTTACACAGTTGGTAGTGGACAGCAGAGACCCAGCGGACATTTATGTCCCTGTGGAATTAACTGCTAATGAATACCAGTGTAAATTTGCCATGTATTCTGAATTTAATTACTAAAGCCTCCATCAGTGTTTAAAGGGAAAGGAAAAAAAAACAACAACTTTATTGTCATGCTCATTATGGTACATTTTTGAGTTATTGAGAAAGATTCTTAAGAGGAATGAGACGAGTTAGAATTTATTGCTGATTGTGCCATTTAAATGAGAAATGGCCGTGACATTTGCATTTCCCATTGTGCTCTGAATGTTCCATGTGTTCCATGCAGTTACCCTGAAATCTTGACTGTAGGCTGCTTCTTTTTTTAAGGAGTCTTTTGTCCAACACAGGAAGATGATGAGCTAGGTTTCTGTTGAATGTCTAAAACTATGTTCCCACGCGCATTGAAGAACACGCTAAAAGCGTGCTCATGAAAATGTGCTTAGAATATGGTGTTTACACTGGACCCAATACTAGCGCATGTACTTGGTGCAAAAGTGGTCACATTTCGCGAATCTTGCTCCAGGCTTTTATTTTTGCGGCTTTATTCCAGTGTATGAAAGACTTGGTGTCAAAGAATTCTTCCATGATCAATTTCCAAAGAGTTGAAACTTGAAAAAAGATGTCGTCTACATGTCACTAACAAATTTGAGTCAGAATTCAACCAGCTTTAATTTTTAACGCACATTGAATTTCTGTATGTAGAGCACGAAAATGGCTTACATACAACATAGCGACGTGTGAACACAAGAGTTTTGAACGTGAAAGCCCAAAACACACATTTGGGTGGATATTTTATTGAAAGTAGTGACTTGAACATGTGTTGCCTAAGGTAGTGTGAACGTAGCTCAGAACAAATATTTCGAAAAAAGACCAAAAAAAAAACAGATATTTTGAAAAAAGGCTATTTTCTCTTAAGATTTCATTAATGGCCAAAAAACAATATTTTTTAATATCTATTATATTTGTAACAATAACATAAATAACAAAAATTTTCTTATTTTTCTCAAGGGTGAAGTCAGACTGTGGCTCCTATTGGGTTGTGGTCAGTGGGAAAGAGTGATGGGATCGACACAAAGGTATCGAATAATTGATCACCATACATCCTGTCACCCTATTACAGCATATTAAAAGATCAAACTTCAATCAGTCAAGTACGAGTCAAAACATTCGTTTTTGTCCCTTTTCCAGGATCCAATTTGTCATGGACTCCCATGCGCTCTCTGAGCACAGATTTTGCCCATATTTGTTGAATCGTCTTGCGAACGAGATGTTCAAGACGTATCAAAGGATTTCCTGTTTGTCCCAGATTCGTCCTGCCATCTGCTCTCCATCCTCAACCAAGATGCTTCTGCTGGAACTCCCCATCTCTGTAAGCTCCACACACAGCATTTGGCGGTCCATCAATGATATTTTTCTTGTTTTTTTGTTGCACATTTTCTCAAGGGCGTTCACTTGTACAGTTGTACTTTGCTTATATGCAAGATCTACAATTTGAGGAGGCATTATTACAGCTGGCTATATGTGTTCTCCATCTAAAGTGCTGTGAAACATAAATGAAACAGCTCAGACAAAGGTATTTATACTCATTAAGCAAAAACACATCCAAAGGCCTTTGTGTCTTTTTAAAGAACAGCAATCTTCTAAGGAGCAGCATATTTTTGTGTTTGACATTTAGGTCCAACAGCAGTTGCCTTTAAAAGACCCATTCCGATGAAAATGGTGTTTTTTTTCAACATGCTTTGGTATTTTTCTCATGATGGAGGACATTTATTAAAAAAAAAAACTAAGCTTACAACTGCATTTTTAAATATTTCTTTATTCAAATCGTTGTGATTTAGGAGCAGACAAAGAAAAGACTGTGTTTGTGATGTAGAAAATACACTGGGCGGGGCACATGCTCCTTGCTCCGCCCAATTCCGATGCATCTACTTGTAGACGAATAGATCCATGTAAGTCTTCGTTTTCCTCATTTAAGATGGTATCTGGCTCAAAACTGTGCGGCTGGATAGCTCCGATATTACTCGCTATTTTTGATGCAGGAGATCATGTAAACCGAGAGCTCTCAGCCACGGGAGGGTGGTGTCCCACCTACAACTCAGAAGTAAATTTCTAATGAATTATTGTCGCTCTTCAGAAACAAAGTCATTGAAAATGACAGTTGTTTTTTTTAAATTTTACCTAAAAACTACATCATCGTGATTAAAAGACCACTGGGAACGTTTTTACAATAGTTCATCAGATGATCAGAGTGGGGCTTACATTTGTATTTATGAACTAATTGTTTTGAATACCCCTTGTGCCATCTTAGATGACCCCACCCTTACTTTGACGTGTTCTCCCTAATATGACAAAAGTGAATAAAGGTGGACAAATTTCATGTAACCCATTGAACCAGTGAAGATCACAAATCATTGAAGAAAAAAGGTTCAGCGCACTGTCTAGTGGGTCTGGATGACCCAACTCCCAACGGTAAAGTGCCTAGGATAGCACAAGGGTTACTAAAAAACTTTCAAAAAAACACAAATTTAATGTTTAACTTTTAACTAAATATTCTTTTTATTTACTTAAACTTTGAGCAGGTGAGGATCACAAAGGCTATGTTTTTATTATCTCACTACTCCCTCAACCAATAGTGTGGGACTAGTGCCCTGAATTTTAATGCAGGGCACTAAACTTATTGTGAATCCGCCTAATTCTAAGTATGATTACTGGGATTGTTTATTTAAATAAAAAAATATATAAACACTTTTTTTTCACAAATATTGTTCAAATGCAATGCATTGTGATCTTTTCTATAGTCCCCAATCTTGCCTATGTCAGAATTCACTTCCTTCTCCCTAACTGTTAAAAGTCTGGATTTTAATCCATACGCCACGCTCTCTTTATTATTATTTTTTAACAGTAAATATGATGTCAATACGAGCATTTTACAAAGACTTATTATAAATCCACTGTGTTCTGATGATGAAAAGGGATTGTTTATTACATTAAAAAATATATTCACATAAATTTTTCAAACACAATGCATTGTGGTCTATATTTGTCAACCTAGTGATCATTGATACATACTGTTTTTTGCAGAAACATCTCGGAAATTTCTAGGGCACTTAATTTTGAAATTGTAGATTGGTCCAGCTCTACAAAATGGCAAAGTCCACTATATTGTGAGTAGTGAAGGAATTCATAATCAACCATAGTCAATCTGTATCTTCTCTGACCTTTTAGTGAACAAAATTTATTAAAGACAATACTGCCCCTATAGGTGGGAGTTGGGACTTTTATTATTTTTTTTAGTTAACAAAAAAATTCAATGGGGCAGTGGGTTTGCGTTTCATGCTTTGCATAAACCTAATATGATTTATTTTAGGCAGATGGAAGCTCTTATAGTTTCTCAGTCTAATCCATTTATAATAGTTATCAGTCATTTTCCAGCTTTTTTAGCCTTGGAATGCAGGGACTGTGAAAGATAATGTGGCTACATTGTCCTTTTTTATTTCTTTCTTCAAAAATTGAGCCCTCTCTTTGATGCCATAAAGGAAAACCTTTCTCAAAGTGACAACTTTAAAAGTGCTTAGGCATTTACAACACAGCACCTCGTATCTCTCTACTTATGCAAATGCAGCTCCTCCATAATGGCATAACGCTGGCATCCAAGCGGTGGCTGTCAATGCGTCGATAAGAGCAGGATCTCCCTTGTGACAGCGCTGATTGTTACAATGACTCTCCTGTAATTTGAGGGCGTGCTGCAGCCACTGACAACATCATTCACCTTATTCTATTGACCTCTATGGAAAAAGAAGATGAAAAAGTGAAGTACTTAGGAACTGAAATTATCAGAACGAGGGACAGCAATTATGAAGGGCCTGACTTTACATTAAAAATTAAAATATTGCTACAAAACAAGCTTTGGCCTAGTGGGCTGTAAGAGCTTAAAAATGGGGATGTCAAATTATTGCATTAATTGCAATCATTTAGAGACAAATTAGCACGTTCGTTTTGCTAATTGTTTTTTTTTTTGTTTTTAATCTACAATTATTAAGTTTATTACTTTTTGATAATGGACACCTCCAAGGGGCATTATCCTGCCTAAACCACAATCACTTACAAAAAAATAAATACAAATAAAACTAATTATTAGTATTTTAATCCGGTTATCTATTAGGTTTTTTACAAAAAGCTGACTTTTTATATGATGTGCAACGTGTTGTCATAGTAACAGCTGCAAACGTGCTCTGCTACAATGGATGAAAGTGGTATGTATTCTAAATATCATGATAAGTTAAACAATCATTTCAGGACGAAAGTTCACATTTTAGTGCTTGTTTTTGTCCGAAGGATGAAGCAAAAGTTTGTTTCAAAGCCCAAAGTCTATAAATTGTTTAATTCCTCCAGAATCTCATCTCGTCCTTTTTAGATTCTCTTTATTTCTCTCCTGCTGCATCCAAGTCTGCAAAATTATAATATTTACCAAACATGTAAAGGAAATTATGGATGTGTTCAGACTGGACACCTTTATTTTGCTTTAAGTGAACAGGAGTTCGTTTCCCCCAATAATTTGGAACAAATTTTCAGTCTGAATCCACCCAAGTGAACCCTGGGCCGGGACCAGGAATTGGTCTCTGTCTTTGGAGGTGATCTCGGTTTCTTTCCGATCAATCTAAGCTTCAGTTCGCTCTGAGATTCCTCAGTCTGAAAACAATCCGTCCTCATAGCAGAACAATTAAACCAAAACAGCCAACGTAGCCAACGCAAACATAGTATGAATGAAGAAACTGATGGGCCGCGGACAACTAAAGGCAACAATTGTCATGCTATTAAACAGAAAAAAGGGTCCAATTTGTTTACAGCTTACTTGTAGTTCCTTAAAAGAATTTTTTTTAAAACAATGCCATAAAACCACAATGATGAGACACAGCAACTTCTTGAAATGTGACCTGATGGATGCAGGCTCATCCAAACAACTTTTAACATGACATACATTGGTTCTCACTGTTTTCCTGATAATCTATATGTCATAAACAGCATACCTTCTCTCCTGTCTTCTTGACGGTAACCATCCTGCAGCATGCCTCCACCAGACCAAAATATCGAGTAAAAAGTGTTGAGCCTGACGTTAATACAGATGTTGAAAACTTGAGAGCGAACTATAAAGTTTAAAAGAACTAAAAGGTCTTCTATAATTTCTGCCTCTAGTTGCTTTGGCCCACCCTTGTAATTCCTGACCAATGAGTCCCATGGTTTTGTTTACAAGCCTTTTTCTGAAACAGGAAAGTCCCCTTGACGGCAGTCTGAGTACAGACCAAACCAGGATCAGGACCAAATTAGGTGGACTCACTTTGGACCAAGCAGTTTTTCTGAATACACCCTATAAAATCCCTCATGTCTTTTCTACTGTATAGCTGTAGTGACAAACTGTGGAATAAGGTACGTCAGCATATAGTTTTTAAAAAGAAGTTTGTGTTCCATATTTTTTGTTCCCATTGTTCTGGACCTGATGTTTTTTTTTTTTTTTTCCGTAATTGAGATGAATAAAATACCCCTCGGTGATGCAATAGTGAAGGTTGGAAGTCTGTATAATGAAACACTTCATAAACTTCAGAAAACCACTTATTTAGTTGTATTTCGATCTTGAACTGTGCCACAATGTCACAAATTTAAATGAAAATACCTCAGAATGAAGCTTTTCACAGCACTTATTAGGTTAGATAAAAAATAGCTTTAGAAAATTTGATAAGTCATTAAAAGAAGGTCATGAAAAAGGGCAATGTTTGGCACTGGTATATTAAACTTAGTCATTTTGATCTATTATATGGTCATTATGATTCTCTTATTAACCCTTGTAACCCTTGTGCTATCCTAGGCACTTTAACATTGAGAGTAGGGTCATCTAGACCCCACTAGACAGTGCGCTGAACCTTTTTTCTTCAATGATTTGTGATCTTCACTGGTGTCCTTGGATTCCATGAACTCCTTTTCACCTTTATCCACCTTTGTCATGGTAGGGAGAACACATAGATGTATGGGTGGGGTCATAGGATAGCACAAGGGTTAACACCGGAGTTGTCGTTGGTGAGCCTGAAAAAAACCACGTTCTTTGACCTAGTGAACCTACTGGACCAATATAAATCAGCTGATTCTGTCACAGAGAAAAGCACAGCACGTAGTGTTGATTAACGCAGCAAAACTGCTTTTCTCTATATAAAAATCCACTGGAATTACATGAATTGTGTGTATGGTTGAAGAGTGACTATAGTCGAAAGAATGTCAACACTGGAGCTTAAGCTCTGGACTTAAAGGATGAAGGAACTTTTACTTCTGAATAGGCCAAATTTATGCGTGGGGAGTCTGTCTCATGACCGTCATTTAGTATACATTGCCTCTATTGGGTCCCTGGTCCATCCCTCCTCCCCTGGCTTTCTGAGGAGTGGTTTGTCCTGCCACCTCCATGTCGAATATGTCATGGTGCCTCTGTCAGCTCTCCTCCCCCTCCCCTCTCTGCTTGGCCACTGATTCAACCCAGCTACGTCCACTCAACTCATCACACCACCAGACCTACTTAAGGAGCTCCAGGACCAGTATTCATCACCAGTTCGATGCCCCTGATGGTGCTTAGTCTGGTCCTCTCTAGTCTCTTGTTATGTACCTCATGCTCTTGCCTTACGAACCTTTGCCTTGTCTCCAGGAACTTCACCCCCACGAGTGGTCGCCAGAATCTATGACTACCCAAGCTGAACCACATCGGAAGCTACCTACCTCACAACGGAGCTTTGCCGAACCTCCAACCTCGTCACGAGCCATCGCTGAACCTCCAGCCACATCACGAGCCTTCGCTGAACCTTAAGTCTCGCTAATCCATGTCGACTCTCCAGCCTCGCTGCCTCCTTGCTACATCATCACATCAACTACACCGGAGAAAATAAACTCCTTACTTACCAGTACTCACCTCCTGTCTTCCTTCCGGGTCCCAGCATCTGGGTCTGCCTAGCTTAGCTAGCCCTGACAGAATAGTTTGTTTCGCACTCTTTCCTCGCTCGTGGTAGTCCCCACGGAGTCCTTAAATTTATTCATGTTTTGTATCATAACTGTTTTTTTTACTTCCAAAATAATCTTTCTTCACATATGGCAAAAATGGACAGCAGTGTTATCTACGGTGTTAACATGTCACCTTATATATAAAATGAAGTTTTATGTAGTATCATTTTGGGAGCCGGTTTAGCTCGTGCTGGTTTGCGGTGCCTTCCCTCCGTGAAACCCAGGTTCAAATCTGAGCTGCTCCCTGTTTCCTTCTCTACCTTTGTGCCGGTCCCAAGCCCGGTTGCCTTGAGAGGGTTGGGTCAGGAAGGGCATCCGGCATAAAACATTGCCAAGTTTACCATGCGACTCGTTTGCTGTGGCGACCCCTGATGGGAAAAGCCGAAAGTGAAACAACATATAGTATCATTTTAAAGGTACAATGGAAGCTTTTATTTTGAAACCCAGACCTCTTTCCTGTTTTATTTAGCTTTTTGGTGCAAAATTCTCCTGCATAAAGCTTGTGCAGCGCTATGGAGGGAGGGACATCAGACGCAGACATGGGAGAGGACATGTAAAACATTAAGGAACGTTCTATTTTTTTGTTTCAACTGAACTGACCTGTATAAACCAGGCGTAAGCATGGACATATTTTTCTGAAATTTTATCTCCGTACAACTTACCTTAGATTGGACATATTTTCAAGATTGCCAGCCGAAAATGTTTATTCAGTGCAAGGCGATCGTTGTAAACATGAGCCGGGTGGTGTCCCATCTCTGACCCTTCCGACAAGAAACGGATGCTACCAAAAGGGTTCCTAGGCATATTTTGGAAGTAAATAAAACGGTAGTAGAGCCTCCATCTGCAGGTTACTGAAGATGGAGGGTAAAGCTCCGGTGAAATTTATGATCTGTCTGCAACAGTAAATTTGTCTTTCAATAAATAATGTAAACCCACCCAAGTGAACCCCTTAACCCCTGCTGTGAATGCGGCGTCGACCCCCAGGGGGCCAGGCCACGCGCCAACCACTGGCCACGGGCGAAACACGGGCAGACGACCCCAGAACCCCAAGTTTCCAGTTTAGGAGGATAGTTTTCTTTGCGATACATACAGCGGTGAGAACCATATAGGCCTTTTTAGATTCTATGTTGATGTTATTCAGGTCACCTAATAAGCAGAGTTTGGGGCATGCAGGTATCATATGATTAAACCAGATTGATAAATCCTCACAGACCTTACGCCAGAATGATTGGACAGGTGGACAGAACCACAGGGCATGCAAATAGCCGTCTATGTTCTTACCTGTGCACTGTGTGCATACAGCAGACTGATTAAGACCCATTTTAAATAACCTCTGTCCGGTGTAGTGAATTCTGTGGAGAATCTTGTACTGAATAAGTTGCAGATTAGGTCTTTTGGTCATATTAAAGGCATTCAAACAGATCTGTAGCCAAAATTGATCACTAGGATTCAATGATAGCTCAGACTCCCATTTTGTCATGGGTAAGTAAATTGTTTCATCTATGTTAGATAACATCTTATACATTTTGGAGGTGAGCTTGGGATTTTTAAGGTCAATGAAATGTGTTACTGTAAGGGCAAGGTCTAGGTCTATTTGGGTCAGGCAGTATTTAGTGCTTATAGCTGATTTAAGTTGCTGATATTCTAGAAATTTGTTTATACTAATTCCATAAATTGAGGATAATGTTGACAGGGACATAAAAGTTCTATCCTGAATTATATGCTGGAACTGCTGGATTCCTTTGTTCTTCCATGAAGCAAAATGAATCATGTTTTTGTTAATTAAAATTTCAGGGTTGTTCCAAATGGGGGTAAGTTTACATGGAAATAATGTGAGGTTGTTTTTTTTTAAGAAAATCCCACCAGGCTGTTAGAGATGAGCTAATGTTTAAACTTCTGAAGCATTTGTGTTGTTTAATTTTAGAACTGAAGAAAGGTAAATTAGAAACATCCAGGCCATCACAGAGATTTTGTTCTATGTCTAGCCAAGATTCATCCAACACACCAGGATTCAGCCATTTTTGTACATAAAACAATCCGTTTGTGGAGTAGTAGTCCTGAAAATCTGGTAGGCCTAGTCCTCCTCTATCTTTAGGTTTTTCAATAGTTTTTAAACTAATCCTTGGTGGTTTACCTTCCCAGAGGAATTGGGAAATGAATGAGTCTAATGATTTAAACCAAGTAGTTGAAAACAGATAGTTAATTTTGGGGAGAATAGTCATTTTTATGGTTGCAACTCTCCCTATTAGAGAAATGGGAAGATTTTTCCATCTAGTGAGATCAGCCTCAGTTGTTTTAAGTAGTTGGGTGTGGTTTATCTTGAATAGATCAGAAAGCCTAGAGGAAATATTTGTACCTAAGTACTTTATGTTGCCTGTTTGTATTTTAATAGATAATGGATTTAGATAATTGCAATTAATTGGTAAAATTGTGCTTTTAGACCAGTTAGTTTATTTATTTATTTATTTTTTATTATTATTATTATTATATATATATTTTTTATTTTATTTATTTTTTTTATATGATTTAATCTAGTCGGGGTTTATTTATTTTTTAATTGATTTATTTTTTGGGGGGGGGATGGGGGGCCCTGGGGGGGTGGTGTGCTAGTCCTTGGTGAGGTCAGGGCATGGATGGTGGGGCTGGAGTCCCTGCCCTTCCGTTCAGGCACCGGGACCCTTCCTTGCTGGCTGTCTCTCGGCGCTACGGGGCTCTCGCCTTTATCTGCGGCAGGCTCGCCGCCTCTTGACTGCCTGGCCGCCCTGGGAGGGGGGGGCGCCTACTGTGGCCGGCTGGGGGCCCGGTCTCTCGAGGGAGCCTCTCCCCCGATAGGCCCATCCGCCTGCTCCTCCCCGCCCTCACCAAAACAAATGTTGCACACAGGCACATAGGGCTCCGGGAACTGGATGGGTGGGTTATGCTGGCGGGGCTCACTGGGGGGGTAACTCTCTGGGGTCGCGTTGGCGCCCGCCCTCCACCCCGCTTTTTACTTGAATATTAGACACTCTGATTCATCTAGGGCCTTGTGGGGAGGGTCTGGTGGAGGGGGGCACGGTTAAACATCCGTGCTCATCTTTCACTGACCCCCCTTACAATTTTAACTCCCACTTTAGACACACACACACTGCATGTTAGCAGCACATACACAGCAAACACACACCACTCACAGAGGAATCCCAGAGTGGGGGTTCTGCGGCTTGGCAGCGGTGAGGCCCCCACACTGGAGACCCCCTATTTTTACCTGCAGCACACACACGGGGCTGGCTCGCGGACACGGGGCACCGGTCGGGTGCACAAAAGGCCTGCAGCTCTAATCTGTTTGCTAAGTTGTTGGACAGAACAAGTGTTAAAGAAAAAAAAATTGTCTTTCAAATACATCTACGGATCATTTAGTTCAAACAATTTGAAATATTCCTTTCCCAAAGGTTTTTTATTGTTTGTGATAGCTCATCTCTCACACCCAGGTAGCCTATAATGGCTGCAAACCCTTTGCATTGTTATTAATGAAAATGTGTTGGATCCATCTGCAGCCATTTACAGGACTCCTGATTGCTCGGTAGGTTCCATTCTATTGAGCAAAAGGGGGGAAGACGGAACTTGGCACTGTGGCGTTGCTATTTCTACTTCCTAAAACGACACCTGGAGCTTCCAGCATCCTTCCAAAACCTCGGACAGCAAGACAATGCTCGACAGCTTGACTGCGTGACCACAAACGGCTTGAAGTGGGCGGGGAATGTAACATTTTCAGCACTTGTTGAGGCAGAAACCTTTTCTCAGGAAGGTCTATCTTCACCTCCATCATTTCCTCCCATCTGCTGCTGGTTTGGATTTCTGGGTTTTATCAGACTTTTCAATCTGACCCGAGGAACAATTTTTTTTTTTTCTTGATCATATCATCAGATTGTTGTGTGAATATTTAAAGAAGATAAGCTTAAGCCAAATCCAAATTACTTGGGACAGGGTGGAAATAAAAGTGTGAAATTGTCAGATGTTAAAGGGTTTTGTTTATTCTGAAAAAGCTTTCAGCTCTTTCTAGTAGGGATTTCCGAATGCGATCCTAATCTCTTTATTGTTTTTAAAGGCGTTTCACCTAAAGGACCTTATGAATAAGCCTAATCTTGGAGAAATGGTGAAATATTGAGCTCTGCCTGTGCCTGATAAAAACAAGCTGTTTTTTTTTTGTTTGCTTCTTTTTTACTTTTAAGGTCCATCTGGCTCCTTTTGAGCAGCTAAAGATCAAAACGCTTTAATCACAAGGCAAGGTGACCGCACCGTCCAGTTATCACACTGGCTCTGTGCATTCCAACAAACACATGCTCAGACATGCACAAAACATGTCTAAATGTTACACACTTTGTGTGCATTAATGCCAGGATCCAAAACCCCCTGGCCGTGGACGGGTCTTAATGTGTGAGTCACTTGGTACCACCCTGCAAAGAAAAAAATATAAACTGTACCTTACACCATTTCTGTTTTGATTTGATTTCTTTTTTTTTCTGATTCTCAAGACATTTTGAAAACACTTCCCCTCATCTGTCTATGATTCACTTTTGATGCATGTTAAGACCAATAGCTGTATGTGAGAACTGAACAAAGTGACCCTTCCCCCTCGCAATCCAAACAGGAAGTAGACAGGTTCCATTCTCCTTGGTCAAGTGTATAATTTAATACATTTGCTACCTTCTTTAAAAAGCTGCTTAAACCGCTAAATCCAAACCTTCAAGCCAGCAAACTTAACAAAAATACATGTCTTCGAAAATGTATTTGTGCAGAAAACAGTCAGAGAGGAAACACAAGAAGAGCCTTTAACTTCAAAATAAAATTACTAAAAAGTACAATAAAATCTGCTTTTTATAGACAAAAGCAAGAGTCTTTGTTCAAATTGGGGATTGATTGCAACAGTTCCAACATACTTAAACCCGTTCTGCAAAATATGCAGCAACCCATGTGGGACGCTGCTAATAGACACTGCCAGACTATAAAAGTGTTTAATTTATTTTCAGTTTTTTTTTCTTTGTTGTCGTTGTTGCTTTTTTTCTAACTCAAAATCCTGATATTTAGGGATCTATAATCTAAAAACAGCTATTTCTATGTCAAACTTGTATCTGTCCAGTCATTTTTATAGGTAAAATAGTGATTAAAGAAAAACTTTGTAAGATTGTCTTTTTCTTTTCTTTTTTGTTTTACTGTTACTTTTTTCAATATTGTTTAGGGCAGGGGTGCTCATTAGGTCGATTGTGATCGCAGGCCAGCAAGGGTAAATAACCAAAAAAAAAGAAAAAGTACTTCTAAAAAATCAGCAAGCGTATCAAAATCCTCACCGAGAAGTACGGGACTTGATTGACATGCAGAACGGCCAATTGGAGATCCTCTGATACATACGTCACTGCACATGCCTGTTTAAATTCACTGAGTACAAATTCTGTCTGTCATCAGAAAGTCGCTTTCTGCCCTGCGGCACGTCAAGTCCCCAGCTGAAGAGAAGACCACGCCAGAGTGTTTATCAAGCCAGAGGCCTCGTGTGTCCTCCTGCTATGGGCTCTGCAGTTCCCGCCTGATAAATACGAAATCATTAAGGAAGCAGAGTTTTCCGTGGCACGCGCTTCGTACGGAGCCAGCATCACCTTTGAAATGCCAAAATGCCATGCTCCCCGCATTGCAAGGTTTACAACAGAGCATGACATATGATAGTCACTGCTTTCTGTTTTTGTAATAAAACAACTCATCTGTTAATATATATATAAAAAACGCCCCTCTCACCCTCCGTGGGTGGTTTCTCCTCCAAGCTCGGTCCTCTACCAGAGGCCTGGGAGCTTGAGGGTTCTGCGCAGTATCTTAGCTGTTCCTAGCTTTTCTGGACTGAGAGGTCTGAGATCTTTCCAGGTATCTGTTGTAGCCACTCCTCCAGCTTGGGGGTCACTGCCCCGAGTGCTCCAATTACCACAGGCACCACTGTCACCTTCACTTTCCAGGCTTTCTCCAGTTCTTCTCTGAGTCCCTGGTATTTCTCCAGTTTCTCATGTTCCTTCTTCCTGATGTTCCCATCGCTTGGCACTGCCACATCCACCACAACGGCTTTCCTCTGTTCTTTATCCACCACTACGATGTCTGGTTGGTTCGCCATTACCATCCTATCAGTCTGGATCTGGAAGTCCCACAGGATCTTTGCCCTCTCATTCTCTACCACCTTCGGGGGTGTTTCCCAATTTGACCTTGGGGTTTCCAGTTCATGTTCTGCACACATGTTCCTGTATATTATTCCAGCCACTTGATTGTGGCGCTCCATGTATGCTTTACCTGCCAGCATCTTACACCCTGCAGTTATGTGCTGGATTGTTTCAGGCGCCTCTTTGCACAGCCTACACCTTGGGTCTTGTCTGATGTGGTAGATCTGAGCTCTATTGCTCAGGGCTTGTTCCTGAGCTGCCAGGATGAGCAGCAGGATGATATGTATATATACATATATACATATATATATATATATATGTATATATATAGATATATATATTTATATATATATATATAAATATATAAATATATATATATATATATATAGATATATATATATATATATATATATATATATATATACATATATACATATATATATATAATTATTATTATTATTATTATTAAACTGTTTTTTTGTGCAGAAAATCCCAACTTGAGACTCTAGTCAAAGCCTGGCCTGTTCCTGTTAGCTGGTTCAGACAACATAGCTCAGGTTTTCACTTGCCTTTGCTGTAAAGCTACATTTGCACCACCCTCGGCAACACTGGATCAACCAACCACTTTCCATGAAGCGACGTATGGATGGCATCTCTTTTAATTCGTGGATGTGCTAGTTGTTTAAAAATTGTTTACAGGGAAATCAATAATTGCTGTTTGTGCCCAGATGGAATTCTATGACAGCAAGTCTGTCACATATTAGAAAACAGTCGTAAAGAGATTTGCACCACTTTGACATTTTGTACCAAGCTTTTTCCAAGTGTCGGTGACAGACATGCGCTAAACAGTTGCAAAAGAAAAAGAATCTCCTCCCTCCTTGTACAGTGGGGATACTGTATGCTAAACGCATGTTTTTGAACATGCCTCACCTGCCCAGCGTGAACTTAGCTTAAGGGGGAGTTTTTTTTAATCACTTATATAGATTGTAAAATAAATACACACATCCCTGTGGGCATACGGCTCTTTCACACTCAATTTCATGATTCAAACACAAACATTTATATAAAACACAGCTTTTGGCAGTATAAATACTTTTTTTTTCTTTTTAGTAAAATAAAAGAATGGGCTTAAAGATAGTAGCAGTGTTTTTCAAAAATTGGCTTTAAATTCAATGAATAAATTTGTGTTTTTACTTCAAATAAAGTTATCTTTAACTATACGTAGCCGTTCCAAGGTTTAAGGACTCTATTATTTTCAAAATATATTTAATAAAAACAACGAAAAGTGAGAGTAAACCAGGCTTTCTGTCTGTTAACGCTCTTTATTTTGAAATGAGTCAACGTGTGTAGAAAAAAAGACCCCCCAAACAAGAAGCTGTCAATCTGAACGAATGAAAAAGAGAAGTAAAAGTGCAACTAATTAAAACTTCTATATGCTCTGTGCTCAGTGGACCGCAGAGGTCTGACAGTCGTCATAAAACATATTTGGCTGCGTACTGGAAGCTGAATCGTACAGCATTTGATGCGACAGCCAGGCTCAGAGTGCAGATGCCCGGGCTCTCCCCACGGGGACCTGCTGCTTTTTATTAGCCACGCTTTCACCAGACAGCTTTCTACATTAATCCTCAAAGTTTATATATATATGACAGATCTGTTTTCATGACAAACAAAAACACAGGACGTGATCTGAATAGCCTGGTGTCACTTGCATCAGACGGGAAAAGGTAATCTGAAGAAATGTGCTTTTTATTTGTCACTTTTTAGATCTCACCTCCTTCATCTGAATGTCTACCTCGGTCGGCTCCCTGCTGTGATTTTTCCTTATGAGTGCTTTTTCAAAGGATATCAACAATGTGATACCCTCTGCATTACTATGAAGTATTTTTTTTTTCTTTTTGATCAGTTGCTTTCACTTATGTCCTGGCTGCAACACAACAGATGTGAACTTCTCAAGGCTTCTTCTCCCCTGTCAGGAAGTAAGGATCCTATTCTTTGACTGCTCCACTGTTTGGGATTCCACAGGGCTCTACTTACTTTATTCTCTACTTTACTTACTTTTACTACTACTTTACTTTTTTTACTACTTACTTTTGCTCTACTTTATTCTCTTTGTACCTCCTTCCTCTGGGCTCCACCCCAAGAAAACACAGAGTTTCCTCTCATTGCTACACTGACAATAGTCAGATTTATTTTCCGATAAAGAAAGGTTGCTTAATTACACCACTACTGTTTTTTTTACAAGACATTAAAGACCAGATATTACTAAGCTTTTTAGGTTTGGTCATAGCAGCTCCTGGGACCCTTGGCTTCGCATTTAAAAATATCTGTGTCAAGCCTGAGTTTTAAAATGGACAGTGATTTCAAACTTGATTGCCAAATGATCCTGTTGATAAAACCCAGCTTCTTTTATTTCAGGAAGTTGATGAGGGTAAACCCCTTTTTACCAAAACACCATTTTGAGACAGTAATCAATGCTTTCATTACATCTGGGTGGGATTACTGTAACTCTTTCTTTATTTTGGAGTCAGCCAGTCACCCTTTACACCTCTCCAACTGGTTCAGAACACTGCTGCTCGGATTCTGGTTGGAGAGTGTGAGAGGGATCACATCATCTCAATCCTGGCTACGTTTCACTGGTAGCCTGTGCATTTTAGAGTTTATTTAAAGTTTCAATTTTTTGGGTTTCTAAAACAATTGTGCACTGCCGTACCTCTTTGAGCATCTCTTTCCTGACACTCCAGCCATAAGGTCCAAGAGAAAGCTCAGGGGGGATCGAACGTTATTAGTCTGTGTACCGCAGCTATGGAACGCAATGCCACTAAGCTAAGCATTTGGCAGGCATTGTCACTGTCCACTTTTTAAAAAACGTCTTCAACCCATGTTTGTCGCCAGGCCTTTGATGCAGCACAAGACTCTGCTGTTTACTGTTTATTGCTTTGCTTTGCTTTTATTTGGTGGTTTTACTTTCTTATGGCACTTATTTATACTTTTTATCTGTAATTGTTTTAACCTTTTAGCTGTTGTTTTTATTTTGACTTTTTTAAGTTTTTAAGGTATGGCACCTTGTTTGACTGCAGTCATTTTGAGGTGCCATACAAATCAGTAAAAATTAAAGTAGTGAAAAAGGCGCCATTTTTGTAGTCTGTCAGAATTCTAAGGTTTAATATCCCGGACTAGCCCCCAGTTGTTAAGACCCACTTGCCAAAATAGGGTGAAACAAAGATATTGTAAAGGAAAACACTAAGACCAGGAAAGAAGCACATTAGACAAAGCAACTATGGAATCAAATGTTACTCAATAAAATAAATAAATCTATTTACAACTATTTACAAGGGCAAAGCAGTTTAAAATCTTGATTAATGTATACAACTCTAAGCGAAAACAATACTGTTGCCAAGTGTACATACACAATAAATCAATGTAGTTTTCCTGCTAATCAGCCAACCATCATCAGCTGGTCGGCATCAGCTGATCCTTATCAGCTGACAGCTTCTGCAAGGAAAGAAAACAAGCAGACAAAAAAACCCCCAAAATGTGTGTTTCAAAGCCTGAAAACCAGTTTTTAACTCAATCAAACGTCGTCATGGCTTTTAAATCTCATGTAAACAAAGTATTTCAATTCGGATTTCAGAAGTATCGTTTGACAAGCATACATGTGCACTGTTTGTTGGCAATGAGCTTGATCCTTCGCTGCCACTTTATTGGAAACTGATGTTCATGTTTTTAATAGGCAGAAAGTAAAACAGTTTTCTCAGACTGTTCCCACTTTATACAGCGTCTCTCGACTGCCACTCAAACCAAGTGTTTGCCACAGCGCCAATCTGCAAAACTCAAGAGAGAACATGGGCGATAATGACTCCTGTTGGACCAGGTCTCTGTGGAGGACAACACTCAAATGGCGACCCCATTCAACTCTACCTAAACTGTTTCTATTTCTCCACATTTTACCGAAAGACAAAGTCCACCCACCTCCATATGGTGTCTCGGCTCGACGTGGTTCCCTGGGGAACCTAAAGGACTCTCTATTTGCAATTTGCAGTCAGCAAACTCATGCTGGTGCTGGTCTAAGCTCTCTGGGGAGAAGTACACACTTTTAGTTTTTCATTTAATGGAAAATAGTCAAATTAATGCAATACTTTTGTTTTCATTAGTTGGTCTGCACATTGTAATTAAAATTTAAGCAAATAAGTCATGCTGTTGTTTAATAATCTGTCTATAAGTGATGTGATGCATGAAGGATAGGTGGTTTTATTGCTTTGAATTTTTTTCTTTATCTTGTTTAATTGTAAAATCAGACTTTGTTTGGTACTTTTCACATTGTCCTTGCAGAAAATGTTAAACAACATATGAATAGATATCCACCAACTCAAGCAAATCATTCACTTTCTTGAAAACATAAAATGAAGTTTACTCCAGGCCCAGTTTATTCTGAAGCACGTTTATGACACAAAGCTAAATTTTCTATTTGATAACTGTACCAGTTGACATGAGCTCATTTCCTCTGGCTCACTTCAAACATTTTGTGTTAACAAGAAGCAGCACACGCAATCTATCCTGTTCTTGAACCAGCAACATGACATGTTGTCTGAAACTGTTACGCAAATGCCATTCCCTGTGTGCATACAGTGGAAGACTCTACAGGGTTTTTTTTTTTTTCCACTTATCTTCTCTTCCTGCTTCATTCTGTGCAGGAACATGGGGATTGGCTGGAGCATTCGCCAGCTACTTCATGGCGATGGAATGCCACAGACAAGTCGTCAGTCCATTAGGGACGCAACATACAGTATACCTAAAGGGACAATTTTGAAACACCAATCAACCTATGAATCATGTTTTTGGATGGAGCGATTGTGTAAAATACACACAGTAAACACAGATGGCCTTTGAACCAGCACCTTCTTGCTCTGAAGTAAAGTAAAACACCACCATCAACCCTGGAACCATTTATGCTGCAAGAAAAAATAAGGCACAAAAAAAAAAAATCTAAAGAAACACCAATCCTTGAGTTTAAAAGGAAGCATGGTGTTGGAGGCAACATTTCTATGGCAGGGTTTCTCAAGTGAAAATGATGTTAGAGGAGGAGCTGTAGAAAATTTCAAAAGAAGTTCCCTTGGCAGGTCCATTCATCTCTTAACCCGCTATTCCCTGTTGGGGTCAAAGGGAAGCCACAGACTGTACTGGCTACTGAAGGCAGGGTATACATACTCTCATACGCTCATTTCGGAAGACAAAATTAATTTCCAGCAAACAAAATGAAATGTTCAAAAATGAAAAACATTTTCAAACTGGAAGAGGTAGGTACTGATTGGATGATGATGTTGGTCAATCATTTGAACTGAAAAGTATTTTAAATGAAGCAAGGCTGTATATTATCTTCCAAACAACACTGTACCTTAATAATCGACTTATTTGCCATTTCAATATTAAATAAAAAATGCAGCAAACAGATAATGAAGGTTTAAATTATTTTTTTAATATTTCGTCTGAAGCAGAACGGTATTGTTTTGTTTTCTAAAATTTAATACTGCTTTTTAACATTTTTTTTAAATTGTCGTTGTGATCTTAAAAATGTTTTTGTATCGAGTGATTTGTTGAATGATTTGCACTTTCAGGGCCACCGTACTCTTCCGCCGCTCTCGCAATTAACCTAATCCCACAGCCTTACGCTGCTATATGCAACATGTGCTAGAGAAAAGTTTACACAATCAATTTAAATCATGTTATGCAAAATGTTATGCAACACTCTACGTTAGGAATGTGTTATATATCGGTGCAAAGCCAATATGCATCAGGATCAGCTAATTTATGTTGATTGCATATCCCTTGTGCTACCCTAGGCACTTTGACATTGATAGCGGGGTCATCTGGACCCCACTAGACAGTGCGCTGAACTTTTTTCATCAATGATCTTCACTGGTGTCCATGGATTACATGAAACCCTCCACCTGTACCCACCTTTGACATGGTAGGAATAACATGTTAGTGAAAGGGTGGGGTCATAGGATAGCACAAGGGATAAATGAAGAGTTACGGTATGTTAAAGAGCAGCTTATTGAGGTTTCATTAGCAACATCTCCAGGGTTAAATGGTAACAACCCCACTGTTGGGGTCAAAATAATCTGAGGCTAATACAAAAGTGTAAGAGTAGGGAAATCAATCAAAACTAGTATACCAAACAAGGAAGGTAACACAAACTTGGGAGTAACTAAGAAAGACTGGAGAACCAAGCAGAACTGATCACCAAACAAAGACCTTTCCCACCATGAAACACACAGATCTCTTTGAAAGGGGAAGATAGCCAGTAACACACGAAGGGGGAGGGGTCATCTAACTTCAGCATTCAATGTAACTCATAATCACCCTAAAGGTGAAAGTTTATCAAAAGAAAATTACAAATTTATTTCTACAACATAATGTATTTAAATTAAAAACATCAAACAATACAAAGCTCCACCCACTCCAGGAATAGTTTGCTTAGCTTTCCAGTTGACAGCCTGGACTAAATATTTAAAAATATGGGGGCACCCTTTGAACTCCATAGAAAAACCAAATTAGCATAAATGATTCCAACAGCAGGGTTTGTTTTGACTCCCATTAGCCAATTTTTCAAAATTATTTTAAATTTTTAAAGCCCACCTTCCTTTCCTTTTGATGCAAATCTTTCACTTTCATTCAGTTTCCTCTGTACACCCAAGGTGTCAATAGTAAAGCAGCAAAATGCAATATAGTCTTTATTGTACAGTACGATTGGACTTGGGAGAAAAATCCTGACAAAATGTAATTATAGCTTTGAGTAGGTAAACAGTGACCCACTAGTACGTAATAACTGATTTTATACAAATTATGCACCAACAAGTTTCGGAAAATGACTGAATTGAGACACAATGATGCCTCTGACATCAAGAGTAAACACAGGCACAACAAGCGGCGGAAAAAGGCTGAAAGGTCATAGAATTGACTATCTTATCACAGCCGATGAAATGAATACTTGAACAGACTTAAAAACAAGCAACCAACAACATGAGACAAAACCAGTAAAGCAGGCTGCGATGCATCACTGACCTTCATGTCTGTAAACATTTTCCACTTGCAAAATCCATAGTCAATTTATTTAATGAGGTAAAATGCTCAAGAGGACTGTAATAGTCCTACATGCAAACATACAAAAGCTATATCTTGCTGATGTTTTCATTAGATCAATTCAAAATGGGTGATGGGAATTTAATCTTCAGTCTAATTAAAAAAAGAAAACTAGGGACCTCTCCTCTACAGCATCTTAATCCTAGTATGTCTAATGTTTGTTTTTTATTCTTTCCCAAGTTTTTCTAAGTAAGCTTGATTCTCATGGATGTTGGAGAGAACATACGGTGAAAATTATAGTCTGCATGGCTTCCAAAGTGGGTGAGGGATTAGTCCTCAGAACTCAAATTAGCAGCTATTTTTTACCGTCTTCATCCAGTTGATGATGTCAACTCAATACTATGGATAAGTTACAGTTGGGCTACACGGCGCAAGTCTTTGTAACTTTTCACCCAATTCTCTCAGGCAGGTTTAATGCACACTTCAAATAAGCACACATAAAAAAACCTCACAGTAACATTTGCATTTCTGCTAATCCTTGAGGTGCAATCAATGCGGGGGGAAAAAAAGTGGCATCAGCATTATGGCAGCACACTGCTGCGCTGCTAGCATAGAAATGAGAATCTGGCGAGTCAAGCCTTAGGAATGGGAACCTCGATAAATACAAGTGAGAAGGGTCAATACCAGTTATCGATGAGTCCATGAAGCATGTACTTCAAAGACTTTCTGCTTTTATCCAGTTTGCCTTTTTTCTCAGCCCACAGGGAAACAATTGTCAAATCGGAACAGTGAATGGTAATGCTATGTTTTCAGAAGTAAACTTTGTTCTTTTGTACAAAGAAACTTCCGAACTAATGGTTAAATCGGTCCATTGTGGGCTCTCTAAATTGGATAGAAATTAAATAAATTTAAAATATACAACTACATGTGTGGCAAGGTGAAGTTCGCCATGCCATCACATGTCTGTTCTGTTGTCTTCTAAACTGGTAATTAACATCATTACACTACATAGTGTCATGGCTAGTGGAACTAAACAGACCCAGACGCTGGAACCCAGAAGGAGACACAGGTGAGTTCAGGAATGATTTGAAAGGGTTTAATATTCAGATCTTGGTTCGGAGGTAAGTTAGTGAAACGGCAGACTCCGAGGAGGACCCACGACTAGGATAGAGGTTCTTTATCGGCTCGTGACGTCACTGGGGGCTTCGTCCGTGGCTTGTGGTGAACTGAAGGATCGGCAGAGGCTCGTAGTGGATTGGAGGATCGGCAGAGGCTCATGGCTCGACAGGTGGTAATGACTAGGCTGTGTTCCGGAATAGCAGCAGACTCAGGCGACCACTCGTGGTAATGGATTCCTGGAGACAGGTAAGAGCAAGATTTAGGCAAAGACTTGAAGCAAAGGCAAAGAACGTGACGACCATGCTATGCACCATCAGGGGCAACGAACTGGAAATGAATACTTTTTCCTGGAGCTCCTTAAGAAGGCAGGCAGGTGATGAGGTGAGTGGTTGCAGCTGGGATGAATCAGGAGCCAATTAGAGAGGGGAGGGGGAGGAGACTGACAGAGGCACCATGACTCATAGTCCTCTTTCTACTGCCTTTTCTGTGTTCTCCATGGCATAAGGCTGCCTTCTAACACTTCTAACAGTAACGCAACACATGGGCATGTGATGCTCATTCAAGAACATGCGGATCGCGAGTTCTGGAATGCCCTTTTAACATACAGTGTTCACATTGGACCGTCACCACCAATAGTAGTGCATGTACTCACAGTTGGAAGAGACTTGGTGTGAAATGTTGAAGTGGTGTGAAACTCGTAAATCTTGCTTCTGAGTTTTTCTTTCACATCTCTATTCTGATATATTAAGGACTTGGTATCATACAATTCCAGCCGGACAAAAACCACAATTATTAATTTCTCCTCCATGATCAATTTTCCAACTGTTGGCACTTCCGTGAATCAAAAGGGCCCCATCCATACGTTACTACCAAATCCAAGTACCTGATTGGTAAAAGTTTAATCTGGTTCAAATTTCAACGCTTGTTTTGTCTGTAGCACCCAAAAACAGACTTAAAAACCTGCGTAGTTTTGAACGCAGAAGCCCAAAACATGCACAAGAGAGTCAGTTGATTCAATTGATTTATGTCCTCTGTAATGGACAGTTGTTTTTTGATTATGTCATTTGAAGTTCTCTTCTGTCCTTAAATAAGGACATCCTGGTCGTTTCCCATTATATTTCACGTGTTTGTGTGGGATTATGGGAAGTTTGGCCATCTGGGGAGGCAAAACCGAATCTACAGAGGTCATAAATGAATGTCCTGGTTCTCAGGAGGTTATAGCTTACACACGTTTATAGGCTTTTCATTGAAACAAAGTCACTTGAACAATGTGAACGTAGTTTCAAGCTTTCCCTGCTTTGGGTTGTGATTTTGTTTCTTGTGTCATTCCATCTAGTCTGGTAAGAATCCTCTCAAAGGTTCGACTGTTTCTGGTATTTTCTCTGCAGAGCTAAAATACTTGGCTGCTTAGAGTGAAGTGATTTACCTTTCCCACGGTTTTGTTTGGCTCATTTTAATTCTCTGTCTGGAGGTTTGAAGGAGTTGTTGAAGCTTCCCCAGGCTCTGGCCCTGTTATTATTTTAACAGAGTAAAATAACTTTGCAGTCTTTGCATTTTTGGGGTCTGGTAGGAAAAAAAAAAGTTTATAGTCACCAATAAAGAAGCTCTTTTTAAAATGTACTTCATTTTGTGTGCTTGAGAGTTGGCCTCCATTAACTATATTCCTGCCAGAGTAAGTTGAGTTGTATCATTGTATGCTAAAGATTAGGCTACATAGTTAAACCTTCTTCATAAATTGAGCAGATCTGCTGGAATATTTATATTTTGCTGATGTGACATGTTTTATTTGCTATCTGTCAGACAATGTATTAGTGTTTTGTTCTTTGCAAAAGAAAAAAAAACAACTCTAATGGGTTTCTGGTAGGAAGTTCCTTTATGTACATATAATTGTAAATTTATGTTTAGAAAACATCTGGAATAAATATAAATAAACTTAAATAAACTAGAAGTTGCAGTAGATATGGTAGATAAAAACTGATCTTTTAAAAACACTTGCAATTGGATCATCACAGGTTGACTTCATGGTAAACTCTCTTGTGTGATGAGTTGATAGGGTGATCACAGATTAACAGGTTGAATACTAGAGTTCAATGGTCTCCCATCAAGACTAATAAGTAAAAAAAAAAACAGATGTCCAAACCAAATATCTAATTTTGGACGTAGAATTAAAGTAAAAACAGGTTTGTGAAACACTTCTGGGCCTGTAAAAGAAAAAAAAAGGCTCAAAACAAAATCGTGATTAAAAATATGACAGGTAACATGCAAACACAGGCAAAAATAGTTGTCAATTTCGTCCTACTAGTGTACCAAGATCTGTGTTAAAATATATCTAAATATGTACAAATAAGATCATGTGAGGTTGTTTTTGGCATACGACAAGTATAAATATTTTAAATTTGTGTTTTATTTTCTTCCTGTCTTTTTGCAATTGAAATGAATTGAACGATAACATGAATGAAATATTCCAAGTTTCTACAATTTCCAAGAACAAACATCCTATAAAAAACACTTTTACTCACTATTAGGGAAAGCCATGCTAGTCCACCATCCTAATTGCAATTTTCCCGAAAGTACAACTCATTAAAATGCAATTACAAGAGTTCCCAAATGGAACTGCAGAAATTTTATTGGTGGAAGATAATTTGAAATATCTTTCAACATTTAAACCAATTACTTTGGTGTAATACATGTCAGGATTTTATAAAATAAAAAAAAAAAAACTCTATTCTAGAGATATCAGACTGTGGCTGAGAAATCTCAATTAAAAACAACACATGCTGTAACCAGGAGCAAAGCCTTACTTTGAGCCCTTCCAGCAGCTCATAGATCTCTAATCTCGTGGAAACCAGATCAAAACTGACAACGATCTTATCCCTTTCTTTGTAGGTGGCTTTTTATCTTAAGAAGATTCAGGGGAGAAAAATCTTGATTCTCATCTGCTTTGGACAGCATGAGAGTGACCCACGTGCACAGTGTGCACCCGTGTGCACGTAGCAATAACCCAGCCCCCTAAGCTTACATAAAAGGAACTATGGTGTTCTCTTACGAAAAAGCTGGTACATGTAGAGTCGTTTAGGTATGTACAAATAGCACTAAACTAAAGACCGTGTCATATATCCACTGTGTACGTTTTGCTCATGAAATTTGGATCTTTCCTTATATATGCATGATATACATAATTCATAAGTGTTTCTTGCCTTTGTCATTCGTCGATGTGCGCAGGGTCTTTACGTAAATAGTTTATATGCAATAATTATGTACATTTTACATAATTGTGAATGATTTTTGCAAGATGCATATAGAAATTTATGGATTCCGTGTATGTCTAACAGATTTTCACACATGTATCACCAATGTATAACTTCTGTATCTCATATAAGGCGCGCATATTATGTTCAAACTACATAGTTGACACAGAAATCACTAAGGAATTGCATACAACCAGCGCAACAATCACGCACGGTTCATGTTCTATAGGGACGTAGGTGTTCCTTGCGTGGTTTGTTCATACTTCTTCCATGGTTTTAACATGCTCCCTTCTTAATACATCAAGGAAAATTTCATGTACAAACCACAATGTTTGTCCCTTTTTCCATGTATATTCATGTATGACCAATTTTCATCTGTGCAATATGTGCAAAATGTAGTGGCTGTGTGACATGGCCTTTAGTCATGTATTGCTACCGACATCTCCAGTGTTAAAGGGTTTAGATAAAAAAAAATCTACATGAAGAGTTTTTTGCCTATTTTTCTTTTCAAATGACACTTGGCCCCATAAATGTCACATTTCAGTTGATAAAGAAGAGTCCTTATTCCTTCATTTTTTTTTAGTTGAATGAATAACGACAGTGTTTTCTGTCAAAATGAATAGAACGAAAAATTGCCATGACTTCTTCTGAATATAAATGGACTCAGACCTTTTCTTTCCAGAACTTTGCTCATGTTTTTGTTTAAATATCTTTTTATTTCATTTGTGACAGTGAGAAAAATACAGTGTTACACTGCAATGTCACCATGGTCTCATTTTCTGTTCTCTGGAGCAAAGCTCCTTCACTTTACAGCCAACCTCCACTAACTCAATAGTGAGTAGAAATGCGCTTCCCCCTTTGGGGGGAAAACACAGTTTTATCTTCAAACTTTCACATGAAAGCTATTGACATGGGGTTTTTTTTTTTTTTGTTTTTTGTTTTTTTGAAGGGGGGACAGTAGGTTCCCAAATCCACTTGCACCACTTTTTCAGTTAGATTGATGTGGCTCTGGAGTGAGGAACTTCCATTGATTTCATTTCACAAGCTATTCAATTCAGAAAGATCAAAGCACCGACAACATGATTGGCTCGATTTGGATTCTCTCCATCGGGTCAAAGAGTGTCTGACCATAATTGTTTTTTTTTTTTATTACTTTTTGACTCCACAAACATGCCCATATATCACCTTTCTGACTGCAGCTTGATATGACGCACTCATCGCTCATGAGTTCTTCAAGCCCGCCTTAAATCCGGAAAATTCCATACTCTCCCAAGGCCTTAGTCACTGCTGCCCTTATGAGTAGATGGTGGGATGTCTGTAGGTGTAAAATGGACAAACCTGTACGGGGCACGTAGGTGGCCTGCACAGAATGTCAAAGTCGTAGACTGCTCGGTGAGCCCATTGAGAAAAAATGTTCAGGCACTATTTTAATGGGCCTGCTGCGGGCGACAGGTTGTAAACACCTAAACAACACGCAAGGGTACGTAAGGATGAAGTAGGTGAGAGATAAGCAAATGTTACCTTTTTTCAACCCATCTCAAATCTTGGGCACTGTGCCTGGAACCCATTAGTGCTGTTCTTGTGATAGGTGTGCACTCCCTGCACAGAGCCTGACACATAGAAACGATGCCCTTACGCCACACTCTGCACAAATTCTACTCACACAGGTTGTGTAGGTGATACGTAAGTGCCTGTAGGACACATGTAGGATTTCCACAGTGTGGCGTAAGGGCACTGTACGACAGCACCATCTGTATATCATAAGCGGGTGCAACTTACAATAACCCTACAAATACTTGACTTTAACCTTTTGAATACTTGAGATTAACCTTACTTGACGATCCACTAAACACACGTACAGCAATCATAAATTCTATGTTCATGACTTTGCTTAAGGTGTCCGTACGAATCTCTCAAGAACTGCAAGACACACACACACCTTTAAGATGGTGGCACCAGTCTACGACCATCCATGGGCACGGACAACCCAACCTCGTGTGGGCGAATGCGACTAAGGCTTTGCTAGCGGCTACAAGTATGACATATGGGCACCATACGACAACATCACCCATATGTTATGGCTGGGTCCAACTTTCACTATCCTTTTATTACTTCTCGATACACTTACCACATGCCAGAAAATGGTACATTTCATTTTCATGGTGTCTCTTTAGGTGGCCGCACGGGCCTCAAAGGAACTGCAGAACACACCTTCGAACCCTTACAGATGCAGCGGCTGCTGTCTAAAACTCTCCATGGGCCCAGACAACCCAAAAGCCCACAGAACCGTAAGGGTCAACTCCCCCCTCTGATTGAAGGCGGATTTGTACCTCTCTCCAGATTTGATAGAACTTTCCAGTGTCCTTGTAGCTACCAGATTGGATTCAAGTCAAGTAAATATTGAATATATCTGTTTTTCCTGTTCAAATGACGAGCAATTGTGAATTTAGATTGAAAGACATGTGCAGACCATGCGGATGTTCATTTTGCAGTGGCAAAAGACAAAGCGAGGGCGTTTGTCTGGCATACATACAGTTACCGTGTGGTTTTCTAAACAGATTGACTCCTTGCTCTTCTCCCTCGGGATTTGCCTCTTGCGTACGTGCAACACATCTTGCACGAGTGCGCATTCTGGACCTGCTTGAACTGACAGCCATCACAAAAGCGGAGGGGCTAATTAAAGTTTGATTAAGTTCTGAGGGGTTCCCGAGGATATGCAGAGGGGAGGGCGTGAGAGGTTTCCTCCAACATCACTCGGTGTCTGTCAGAGGCAGGCGCTGTGAAATTGGATTGTTGGCCATTAACAACCTCTGACCCCGTGAAAGAGCCCGCGATGTTTGGCGGATTCAGTGGGAAAGACTCGCAAACAAGGCAAAAGAAAGCTAGGGCTTTGGGCTGCAATGGGTGGAAAATGTGAGAAATGATCAAAAAGGGTATCAAGAAGGAGACAGATGGGGTTTTTCTTTTTTTTTCAAACACCAAAAAAAGCTGGGGATATATAAAATATGCAGTCAGTGCAATACGTGTTTGTCCTGTCCAGATTACAACCTGAAAACTTCTGTTTGAAGATGCAGGAAATGAATGTGTGTAGGAAACCAAGTCCCTTTGGGAGCTGAGTTGCCACTATAAAATGGGGATGTCTCGCCCCTCCTAAACGGAAGAGGGGACAACCCCTGCACAATTGCGCTTGCTCAACAGCACAGGGGCAAGGTGTCGGCTCTCTCCTGGGCTGTACCCAACGTGACATGCACTGCCTCTGCGTAGGGGGCGGGGTCTCCTATTACTAATTCATGACATGCACTTGCATATTAATAGCACACCTCTTTTCTAACACAGGCAAGAGGCAACTTCAGGATGCACCTTCATGGAAAAGAAAGCGGCCAGGTGGAAGAAAGTCGACAATGTGCAGGGAAAAAACCTGCTAATGACCGTGAGTGGAAAAAAACTGTGCTCCAACTTCTGCAGATTTCACTCAGTGACACTGGCCTCTCCGAGTTAGCAAAAGTAATTACGATAATGGACATTAATGGCTTTATAAGTAAGCACTAATGGGCACGAAGATTGAGAATGTACATAGCGCTGCACCTGACCTTCATATTCCGCTGTGAATTTAACCTTGCTGAAGTCGTGCAGCTACATTAGAGGAACAGAGTTGCTCGGCAAAAAGGGGGCGTTGTGTTGTTATCCTCCGGCCTGAATCTTTTAAGCTTTGTTTCACAAGCTCCAAAGCCAGGCTGCAGAGAGAGAGAGAGGAAAAAACAACAACAACAACATTGTTTCACCTCCACATCCCCACCTGATCTCACCTTCTTTCTGTTTAAGAAGATTAGCTCTTGTTCCGTACATCCTTAGAACTCCTCCTTTCTTTCATTGTATCGTATTTTTCCTTTAAAATAAGATGAAGAAATCCAGTTTCAGCACTTCTAAGGCTGATTCTCACCCTCCCCTCTTCTCTTTTTTTCCCTCTCCTCTCATCTCGCTACTCCACTCTTGGCTGGGGGTTAAGGGATGAAGGGCTGTCTGATTGGGTGTCTTCACATCATCCAGAGAGCTTGACTTTTTTCTTCTTCTTTCCCCTCACTTGGATCTTCACTTTTCTTCCTCTCTTGCCCTGAAAAAACTGGACATTTTGAGATTTCCCTTACAGGTTCAATGAACACCCCCCCCACACACACACACGCATCAGATCTCCTGTATTCAGTTTTGCAGCTGGGTGTCATTTATCATTGTCACTCACTGTTCCTAAAAACTCAACAGGCTACAGCCCATTGATTAGCTCTGCATAAAGAATAAAGTGTGATGCAAATTTTAGATCGAAGGTCGATAACGGAATAATAAGTGTAAACCGTGACCTCTTAATGATTGGGGTAATATTCCCTCTTCGCCTTTATGTCACAGGAAATGTGCAGACTGTGCAGGGGAAGAGGTTTTGTTATCACTGACCTTTTCCCTTGTAATTCATTAGCATCTTTTGAGACCTGAGACCCTCTGTCAGACCCACCATAGAAGAAGGAATCAAAGACAATAACAACAACAAAAAACTTTTAGGAGAAATATAGAAAGACATTGCAAAGGTAAATGACTTTTTTTTAGCTTAATAAAGTAGGGGGCTGAAGGTCACCGATATACACTGAAGATGATTCACTTAAATTTAGATAGATGTGAAGAATTATCAACATAAAATCTGACCGGGATGACAGACAAGTGGAAAAGCCAAAACCTGAAAAATCCTCACAGTGCTCCTCCCAAAGAGAACAGATTTCAGATGCCCTTACATATTTCAACAGTTGGGAGGAAAAGACCTGAAGAAAAGCCAGAACAAAAGCGAAACCAGTCAACAGTTTAGGTCCTCGATAACAAAGAGGTGTAACATGGCGAATTCCTCTTCGGTAACAGAACAGGAAGAGGAGCAGTCCTGACGACTCTTCCTTGGGACATGAAACATAAAGGGTAGCAGACCCGGCGATCCTTATTAGTGACATGACAGATGATTAAGTGGTAGGACATGGGGAACCCCTTCACAGGAAGGTAATTGGAGCAGTCCCAACAACTGTCCCCAGGGACAGGGCACATGAAGAAGAGCGGCCCCAGTGACTCTTCTCAAGAACAGGTAGGAGCATGTCCTGACTTGATAAGGGCAGCTTGAAAACTTTCCTCTGGTGTGATGTAGCATGGCCTGACACTGCCTGGACTGCAGTGGTGAGAATCCTGCCTTTGTATTAAAAAAAAAATGTTCTGGTGGATCCGGCTTCATCAGTTCATTTTGTCAGGACCGGTTGCGTGACATTCAAAAATACAAGAAACCAGGCTTGATTGCAGATGACTTGACAAGGATTAACTGAAAAACAGGCCCTTAAATACACTAAAGGTGATTCACTTAAATGAAGACAACTATGGATGATTATCAACGGGAAAACGAGGGAAAATGTGAAAGGAGGAAAACCCAAAACCAGAAAATACAACATGACAAAAACCAAATAAATATAACTGAAAAACACAACCCTCAGTGCACAGTCCTTACAGTACTCCTCCAAAAAAGAACAGATTTCAGATGCCCTAACAGATTTCAACAGTCGGGAGGAAGGGGACCTGGAGGAAGGCCAAAACAAAAGTAAAACTTGATAAGTGTTTATGTCCTTAGAGCCAAAAAGAAGTGAAAGGTATGGTGCACGCCTGCTAAGAAACAGTAAAAAAAATAAAATAAAAGAGAACCAGTCCAGACGATTCTCCCCAGGATAGGGAACATGAAGGGGAGCAGTTTCTGGGGTTCCTCCTCTGTGACCGGACAGAAGATTAAGTGAGGGGAAAAGGCAAACGCCTCCTTGTTTACAGTAAAGTGAGGGGAGCAGTCCTGACAATTCTCCCCTGGGACAGGAACCATTAAGAGGAGCGGCCCACAATCACCCTCCTCATGGACAGAAGCATGGCTTGACACTTTAAATAGTCACTCAAGTATCACTAATTGTGTATTGGATTTATTCAAGTTTAGAAATTGCGAATCATATTTTTTAAAAAGTAGTTTCAATAGTTTCAATCTATTTGTGCGTGCATCAAATATTTCACTTTTTCTATGAGTATAAAACAAAAGATAATTTGGTGTCTGTGCTTCACTCTCTTAGGCTGCATTTACACTGCGGGTCTTGATGCCCATATCCGATTTTCTGACTATATTCAATTTTTATGACGACCTGCTTACATCATCTTTTAAAAGTGACCCGTATCCGATTTTTGCATTTACACTATACAATGCTGAAACTATCAAACCTAGACGTTCTGAGGACTACGTAGCAGCATTTCCACCTTCCACAATCCTCCTTCGGACTTTTGTGTGACTGCGGTTGTCATGGAGGCAACGCAGCGATGGAAGGAGGCGTTGCCGTGGCCGTTCCTGGATGAAGCAGGCGAACGAGAGAGGATGCGCGGGAGAGGAAAAAGGGGAACTGCTCCTCCGGCTCATGTGCTCTCTCTGAGTTTTGAATGAGGAAGTGTTTGCAGACGTTGTGCTAACAGTTTTATCCAAGTGTTGAACCTTTCCTGCGTGATGACTTCTCTTTTTCCGACCGTGGTCTGAAACGCACGGGAGATTTTCTCCAGGGCCGAAGGCAGATTCTCCTTCGGGGGTTCACTTTCCCGTTCGGAACCCTTAGCCTCCAGCGGGTTAAGAAAGACTCCAAAACAGTCCTTTTGGGGGAGACACCTTCTTTTTATTACGGTTCACACACAATATATGAACGCACACTCTCCTCTCCTTACACACACTCACGCGTGGTCTCCATCACATACACGCCCCCACTCCGCAACACAAGCAAAGAAATAAACGGCTTCTAGCCTGTTCCATAGCAACGGTGTCCCGCTTCATTAGTTACTGTTTGCGTCCCGACCGGGACCGGACCAGAAATAACAGCGGTTTCCGACTACAGTCTGAAGCCTGAGGCTGAAAGGTAACACGCTGATGGGGCTCCAGCTGTCCTGTAACAGCAAAATCAGCGCACAAAAGCACCTTAATAAGTCATGTGATCTCAGTTGGTGTCCTGAGTTGATGTCACTGACGTACGACTCGCATTTACTGGGCAATGTCCGATTTGTCTGCTTACATGGCACGCGAGACGAGCCAGAGGTAGGGTCCACAACCAAGTGTAAGAGCAGGAGCAGAGATGGGGTACGTGGTCAGGTACAGGAGCACAGATGAGCCAGAGGTAAAGTTCACAGTCATGGACAGGAGCACAGAATGCATTTCTGTCTATTTCTTTATTCAAATCCTGAATCAGGAGCAGACAAAAAAATACAGTTTAGTTAAAAATACGCCACAAGCTCCCTGCGTCGCTCACTTCTGATGTACTTGTAGACAAACAGATTGATGCACTTTTCCTCGTCTGAGCTAGCACCTGGCCCAAAAATGTACGTCTCGATAGCTCGCCATTTTTATCGCACTGTTATTGTTAATTTGGGGGTGTGAGGGGTTGTAAGCTAGCGAGAGAGTAAGTAAACAGATGGGTGATGGGAAATGGGGGCGGGATTGCTCCATCACCCACAACTAGTAGGAACTACTAATGAACTACTTGGTACCAGTATTATGTTATGTTTTGCTTTGATGTCACAAAATCAGTTTTGAGCAAAAACATAAAGAATGGGTAATTTTGGACAGAAACTGAGTTAGGAAAAAAATGTGATGAGAAAAATTTCCAATTTACCTGATACTCATTCTTCTTTTTCCCCCTGAAAAAACAGAGGCTATTATGGCAGAGAGAACCTGTCATGCAGAAAATAGCTGTCTATGTAATTATACACATAAGCATCTTCCGCTAAAAACTGAACTGAAGCAGTCAAAAAAGGTTTACGTTTTTGAACGACTGTGTTTTTATGAGATTTTTTAGATAGATATTTATTATAAAAGGAATTCCATCACTTTAGCATATTGTTGTTGTAAAACTTTAGGCAAAAGAGGCCACATATGTATAATTAGTAATTGTCATTGAAATATAAAGCCTGGGCAAAGGTGGGGTACACCCTGGATAGTTAGCCAGTCCGTTACCACATTCACAGCTCAAGGGTCAATTTAGAGTGACCAACTGATGTACAAAGCATGTTTTTGGACTGCGGGCGGAAACTTAAGTGCCTGAACAAAATTCACGCATGAACAAGGTAAACATACAACATCCACACTGAAAGGTCTCAACTGGAATTTAAACCAGTGCCTTCTCACTGTGAAGAAAGAGTATAACATTAGAACATTATGTATGAACCTTTCTTTCATTAATGCCTCAGGCTCATGCACCTATACCCCTTATGCTATCCAAGGCACTTTAACATTGGGATTGGGGTCATCTCGACCCCATGAGACAGTGTCCATGGATTACATGAAATCCTCTCCACCTTTATCCACCTTTGTCATGGTAGGGATAACACGTCAATGTAAGGGAGGGGTCATCTGGACCAGGGTTCCTGGAGTTGACCCATAGGGGTGGTGCAGGTTTTTGGGTTGTCCAGGTGCATGGAGGGTCGTAGACAGCATCTTAAAAGGGAGAGGAGGTGTGTCTTGCAGTTTTCTTGATGCTCACACAGCCAATTTAAGGCACGTCGTGAAAATGGAATGCACAGTTTGCAAGTGTATCGTCAAGTATTTGTAAGGAAATTATAGGTACCAGGCACTACTGATATAAATGTCATATGGGGTTCTTGCATCACACTCTTATTAATGTGCATGCACTGGTTCCAAACTGATTCTGCATTTGAGTCTGCACCCTGGGAGTGCTTCAGGTGATAAGCAAGAGTCCCTAGAAGGCCTGTAGGATGTCCACACACACTATGCTTTGATTGTCTAAATTTCCTGATTTCTAACAGTCAGGCTGCAACCAAGGAGGGGGTACTTATCACTTGATAAGCACTAAAGGGCTCATTGTGCAGTGTGCAGTTTTCAGGGAGGGGTTAAAAAAATGATAATTCCATCGCCTGCGTGTCACCAACTTTACTCCTTCGCTCTTAGACACCCTTTATCCACCCTTAAGAGCAGTTGCCATTAAGGCATTACATATTCAAATATTTGACATAATTTTTTTCCCAAAATTATTTCCACACATACAAATGATATGATTTTTGTGAAGGTCTAAGCTGCCCTTCAGGTTCTTAAGACATTATGTTTTACTCTGTAACACCGGAGCTTTAACTCCAGTATTTATGTGCTCTGCCTTAGCTTTTCAGCCGTCGATGCAATCAATGTAATTCTGGGGAAAAGCAGCTTTGCACCGATGTGGAACACTTCATGATGTGTTGCACATTGAGGCAAAGCTGGTATAAAAAGCCGCTTTTCTCCACATCAGAATCAGCTGATTGATCGCGTCAAAAAAAAGTTGCAGTATGTTACACAGCATGCTCTAGTTAAGTGTCATCTGCATTAAAGGGTTGTTTTGTAGTATTGTAGTAAAGTATTTGGTAAAGGTAAAGGTTTTTGAACAATTTCCTAATTTCATTTTTCACCTCTTCATACCTCAGATCATGGTTTTCTAGAACCATGTATGTTTTACTTCCAGTCCAACTGTTCATAAGAGGCTTCATGACTTAAGGCTGTGTCACACAGCATTTTGTACATTTTGTTCATATTGCACAGATGAAATTGGCCATACGTAAATATACGTGGAAAAAGTGAGAATAGTTGTGGTCTTTACATGAAACGTTCACAAATGTATCACAAATGAACCACATGAAACACCAAAAGGAAGTACAAATAAACCACGCAAAGAACACGTTAACTTAACGTAGAACTTGAACTGTGCCTGTTTATTGCGCTGTTCATTCATCTTCTACCGTTTTATCCCTTTCAGGGTCACGGGGCTGCAATATTATTATTGGACTATTATTATTGCGCTGTTTATACGAAATTCATTAGTGATTCATGTGTCAGTTGCATCATTTTAGATGATATGTGCGGCGTATACGCAAGATACTTAAAGACCAGGTTAATGTGTTTGTGAAAATGTTATTTTAAGTTATCTTTTTAACATGCGGTAACTTTTGGGAGTTGAGCAAGTTCCCGTTGGTGGGTTGGACCTGATCTCCTTCAGAGGAGCTGAGAGCCCATTCCGGGGTTTGCAGCACCATGAGGTCAGCAGCTTATTCTTACCAGGTCGAACGGGTTAATGAGGCTATTAACAGTTCATGCTTATTTTCATTATCAGTTTTCTTTTATCAGGCAAACACTTGATCTGTTTAGAAATGGGGAAGTCCGGGGGGGGGGGGGGTCTAAACTCTTTATTTTTTTTTCTCACACTGCCTTGTAGGTTATTTAAGCCCAGCCCCTTGCTGTTGCTGCCTGATCTAAACACACACACATCGTTTGATCCCTTTGAAATCTCCTACCACCAAAGCCAATGTATTCTTTTCCTGCAAGTGATGCATATATAATGAGTCTTTATTTTTTGGCTGCCATCTTCTTCTTGTTGCCGCATTGTAGCTTTCGTGTAGATATAGACAAATGTACACTAAACTGATAATCTCTGTTATTACTGTAGGGTTTTGAGTGGGCAAACTAAAGTATCAAGAAGGTTAACGAGTTCACTATTCTATCAAAAATGGTGTATTCTTCATGGCTCCACCCACCTCTCAATCAAAACAACATGACCTACAAGAAACAAGAATGAGAAGCTCTACATTAGATAACACACAAAAAAAATAAAGCAAAAACTGTTTTAATTCAGCAGATTTTGGGGTCTGCTGCTCCAGTGGGAGTAGTTCTTCTTTCCATCAAAAAGGGGAATTACCCCATGAACTCTTAAATCAAGCCCTCTTAATGGGATTACAAAAAATATCTCCAAATAACTGAAAAAATGTAAATATGTAATTGGATTTCTACCAAAACAAAACACAAGTTTTTAATTGGACATTAAACTGCTTTTTAACCCAGGTGATACTTGGCTCCACTGCTTTTCCCAGTCGACTTGGCCTCATGTCAACCGACTCGCCGTTTGACTTTGACACGTCTGGATTGACACAGAACTTCACCTTTCCTGGCGCCTCTTCTTTACTGACCTGTTGGATGACAGTCGTGACCAACTTGCCTCAGGACTTTCTTTCCTATCCAACTTGACATGTGACAAATGCTCACCTGTAAACATCCCTTCCACACTGCCCTCCTTTTTCACTATACAACTGAAAGATTACCTCTATATTCCCATTCGTATTTAATACAGGCATTTCTGAGACTCCTATTGCATTAGCATTATCCAAACTGAAATTCATTGTTCATAAAGTGGTCCATGTTGTCTTCCGTGTGGTTCATCATTTTTCCACTAGGGGCAGTAGAAGTGATTTTCCTGCTCATTTCAAAATGACTACCACAATGAAATTTTAAAAGCACTTTGGGCGGGAAAAAGTTCAAATACTTTACAGTAAAAATAACTTAACTATTGATATTCATTTTTTTTCAATGACTGCTTGCTGTGTTGTTAATTAATTCTATATAATACTGTTATACTATGTTAAACTATGTGCATCAAACTTGAGACAGTGGGACGATTCTTTAACACACGTGTCAATATTTTTGCATTATTAACTAACATAACACCCAACGGATAATAATACTATCTAGATCACATATGATGGATTTTTTTTATTTTTGTGTATTCCATCGAATGCTTAATTTAAAAAAATGATTGCATTCTCTACCAATTCTTTTATGTATTGGGTTTTCAGCTGCATCCCCTCGAACATGGCTGTCATTTTCTCGTTGCTACCGCTTTTACCTTATTCCCACCTCCTTTGGGCATACGCTAAAACAGCTTTTAGTGAGCTTAATAAAAAATAAATTACATCTACCTGACGATTGAACGTTACGAGTGAGAAATTGGTCATCTGGTACGTTTGGCAGTTATCAGCATGATAGTGGCGTGTTGTCTCATGATGTTATCTTTTTGAACTGATCAAAAGGCTTCTCTTTTTTCATCGTTGGTACATATTCTGCCCACCCCCCCTTACTAAAGCGTCAGTGAGCGGCGAACTGTTTCATCAGTCTTTATGGGCCTCGTCGCTTTTGCGCCACGCGAGCGAGTGAGCGTCTTTGATTCCCCACTAACTCAATGGCAGATCACTTACTAGGCATTTTTTAAGAGCCGGCCTTAGAAAAAAATGACATTGAAGGCTTCTGCGACTGTGATCGCGCTGTACGCAGAGAAGCGATTTAAAGTGGAAGCAGAGGGAAGGGCAAAGGCAGGACAACAATGAAAGAACTTATCATTCAGCCGTTTCTTTTTTTTTTGAAGCTGTCAGAGGAAAAGAGGAGTAAGGGTTTATGAAGGAGGTACAAAGAAAGAGGGATGGAGATTGCCCCAGCTGGCACAGTCTGCTGGGAGCAGGTTGTGTATTTGGGTCAGCACTTTGCATCATCAGCATTTCTCCCAACCTGCTTGGGTAAATGGAAAGGGTGTGTGTGTGTTGAGTGGGGGGTGCTGGGGAACCTGCACAGTGAGCTGCATTATTAAGAGATTCTGCCTCTGCATTCAAGGTGTCCACTTCACACACACACACACACACACACACACTTAAAGGATCCTCTACCCACTGTATGTACTCTTCTGATCAATGCAAACCTCATATTTCAAGATCAAACATCGATTTTGCTTTGTTGGACTCAATCCTTTTCTATTTCTTTTCATGACACACATAAGTGTGGGCTAACTTTTTCGTAATTTTCTTAAACTTTGGGGGTCCTGCTGGCACTACGGTTGAGCCAAACTCATCCATCACTTGTCACTTATTTTTTTTTTTGGCATCAAATTTAAGAAGAGGAGTGTGTTGCTCAACGAGATCTCAATTCCATTGCTCCAAAACATTATTTTACAATTTAAAAAAAAAAGAAAAAAAAATACATTATCAGGGCTTGATATTGAAAAAGAATAAATCAAGAATTCTATACAAATGCAACTTTAGACAGGTAATGAAATTTGATTTACGACAGAGTGTCATTTATTTAGGGATTACCGGTGATGATGAATAAGCAGTATGGAGAAAACGAAGCCTTAAAGAAATAAAAAAAGTGAAATGCAGCCAGGTACTGATGATCAAATGCACTTGAGTAATTGGTGCTGCTGTGTGCTGGCATGTGTATTACAGCACTAAGCAGTTTCTTATTTTCTACTGATGAACATAAACTGATGTTCTTGTTGGCAGCGCGCATACATCTCCTAAACATTTTTCCTGGTGCAGGGAAACATTTTATTTCCTTTGGATGGACATCTTTTTTTGGGGGGCTGCCTATCTTTTTTTGGGCTGTTTCTTGGAATAATTTCTTTTTGGCTCACCCTGGCGATCTGATGTCATGTTTGGTTCCCCCTCTGCAGCGCTGCAACAATGCAATGTGGCCAGAGTTACACTGTTTAAATAGAAGGCAGATGTCCAAAAGTATCAGGAGTTCTTCATTTGGCAAAACCTAGTGAATGGCAAATGAAACAGAGGCTTCAGAGGTTTTTAAATGAAGCTTAGAGCTTCAAATAAACCTTTAACCACAATCTAACCTTTAAGTTACATTTATTCTTTAAATGTATGTGGAATGTGTTTTATAGTATAGGGGAGGGTATCTGACTACTTTCCTGTAATGATAATGTTGCTCACCTTTCGACACATTATGTCAGGGGTCGCCACAGCTTTCATTGACTCGCACAGGTTGTTTGGCAGAGATTTTCCACATCAAATGCCCTTCTTGAAAACAACCCTGCGTTTTACCAGGGCTGGGGACCGGCAGAGGGAGACCCAGACTTGGGCCCCCTTCTGGTTACATAGTTAGGCAGTAGCGTGAAGGGTCTTGCATAAGGACAAAGTTCATCGTGTCACCTGGGGTCCTACATCTAAATGGGGAAACAGCATTGGTGGTGTTCATCTGATGAAGACTCCTGCTGTAGCTGGACCGCTTGGACCTTCATTTTCTTGGACGCTTGAGCTTTGTTCTTGCTGGGTTTCTTGGGAAACATGTCATCTAAAATTTGTAATTTGACCGGATTATAATGTGTGGCCCAATTTTTAAATATCTGCAGCTACCGAGTGGTTGGCAGCCGATGGCATTTACACATCGTCCGATAAAAGCTGCTGCCAGGTACGGTGGCCGACACGGTTTACATGACATACAGAAGAAACAACACAACAGCATTACCAGAAGCACAACGAAATTACCCGCAACGCAACAACACAACCGCAGCAACAGCATAAACCACAGCACAACGGAAATGAAGGGACTTTTTTTTCCTACCAGCGGAAAAAATAATAATTCAGTTTCGATATTCTGTACGATGGAGTTTTAGGGCCACCAAAAAAAAGTAAGTTTTTTTCTCATAAATTTACGACTTAAAAGTCGTAATTTAACAAAAAAGACAAATAGTGTTAGATGCAGATGTCAGTATCTGGAGAGCTGGAAAAATTTAGATTTTTAGACATATTTGTAAGAAATTATGTTATCTAGTAAGAAAACACCCTATTCTTGTCCAAATATCATGTAGCACTCAGGAGCGCCGAATAGTTTGAAACTGAATTGTTTTCTTTCCCGATTTTGCAATGGCTTCATCTGACTGACTGACGTCTGACAGCCACCGTCTACAATTATGACCACACCTTTTTTTTTTTTTAATCTGTGTGAAATTTTGAAGAATCTGCTAATGCTTTCCCACTGTGCGGCGGCTGTTGTATTTGTGAGTGTAGCATAAGGCATATTCTTCCATTTACAGACACTGTTGTGGTTTAATAATAAGGTGTTCCATTTATTTGGCATGAATAGAAAAATAAACAAGATAAAAAAAATAAAAATAAAAAACTCAAATGTTTCTGTAAGGATTTGATTGAAACTGTGGATGAGAATGCTTCTCAAAAGGGCATCTTTTTGTGTGTTGGTCTTCTATAACAAACAACCAATACTTTTCTCTCATCCAGAGTGTTTTTCTGTTTGATGCTTTACCACCGCATAATTATTGTAATGTGTTTGCCATTGCCTCAATTGACAGCACCTTCCGAACAACACGAGTGTGAGTGCAGGAACCTGAGCAGCGGGTCTTAGTTTTTGCACCAAACCATTTTTTGGGCCAAAGGGAAGAAGGCAAAACCCTTTTCTATTTTTAGCCGTGCAGCGTATTGATGATTTTGCAGGACTGTGTGTGGTGCCTGCATTTTAATTGCATTTTTGTGGCATCGGGGAATAAATGCAATTAACTCAATGTAGGTGGACTTCAATCACAAAGATGCAGTGTAGTGAGAAAGAGGTTGTTAGAAGGTAATTATGACTTTGTGATTATTCATTATGCTGCGGTGTGTGGTGTTTGTGTCTGTGTGTATGAGTGTGTGTGGGATGATATTTATGCGCGTGTGCCGGATTGTAAGTACCGTAAGCAGGCGTTCAGATAGCTTTATTAGAAAAGACTTGTGCTGCACGGTGCATCTTTTTATTCTAACAAGGTTAGTAATGTATTTTTTTCCATCTTTTTCTCATTATTTGTGATGAATAACTGCTATAGAAAGGTAAAAAAAAAAAAAGAGGCAAACAAAGTCACATGAATTCCCTTTTCTTTCCCATAGCAAAATCACACAAAAGCATTTTTTTTCCCTTTCATTCGCCACACATGACCTCCACAACACGGTCAACCAACTGTTCTTTTCCACTTTTCTCTCCCATCGCCATGAAAAATAAGAGTCTTTATTTTAAATTAATACTGGCTTTATTGCAATATTACTTATGATGTTGACCTTAAAAATTTAATTTCATAGCTATGTGGCTCATAAATATGAAACCTATCAGCATCCTTTAGCGGATAGCTGAACCCGCGCTGAACAGGGGAAGCGCCCTTTGCAATGGCTCAACAACCTGTCTATTAATCACACTAACCTATTGGAATCTGCAACGTTTTTTTTTTATTTTTGCGAGGAAGGTTCACTTTACTTCTGAATGCATATGGATGTCCCAGTGATGGTCAGAGGGGCTGTAAGTGTGTACTGGCAGCCAAACCTCTGTGAGTTTGCCCCAGGGCAGCTGTGGCTACATCAGTAGCTTACCATCACCAAGTTTGAATGAGAAGTGAATAGATAGTGGACATACATTGTAAGAGCTTTGAGCGTCTGGAAAAGCGCAGATAAATCCAATATATTACTATTCTTCTTATTATTATTCTTTACCTAGGATACTGAAGGAGAGATTCATGAAGAGGGGTGTAGAAAAAGAGAAAAAACAATACCCATGCCCATATTCATGTAAAGATGAATAAGCGGGTGGGTTGAATGAATGTGTGCCTCTTAGAGTGTACCTTGATCATTACTGATTACATTTCTAAAGTAAAGTTACCAAAACTTCTTGCTCTTTCAGTGCTCTAAATCGTCTGGTGTTTTTCCACCATAGGAAAGTCAGACATTTTACATGGAAGTCAAGGGCAATTTGCTCCTTTCAGCAGCTCTGGTAGCCTTTCAAAGTAACCGCTCTCTTTCAATTCTGTACTAGATTTATTATCCTCAGGTGGGGGTTGCCCCATGACAGCCAATGGTACGCTATAACCTAATATCCACGACTATTCGATCTGACAGTGAATTTTAATGTAGCTTGCAGCATGCCCACGTTGGGTGTATTTATTTTACTGATATTAGGCAGATGTCTGCTTTTGCACTCCAAGGACCTTCCGAGTTTTTTGGAGGGAGCAGCAGGCTCTGTAGTGGAATCAAGTTGTAGAAATTGGAGATGTGCGTCATTTTTATTGCCTGTGTGGTCTCTTGTCTCTTTTATCTACACACATGTCTCCCCTGACGTCAATCAACAACTCAAACCAGTCCTATAAAGCATTGGTCCCCAACCTTCTAACGCCACGGACCGGTATGACATCACACAAAGTTTTTACGGACCAGGCTTTAAGATGTAGGCAGATGACTACCGTAGTATTGCTATGATGAAGGAGGAACAGAGACATGACAAGACAAACCCTGAGCTTTTTTTTTTTTTTACATGCATGACATTGTACTTCGCACAGGCGTCATCATCCTCTCCCCTTCCCACACTCATGGTGCAAAAAAGATCTTTCCAAAGATGTTTGTTTTTACTCATTTTTCTAGCTCTTGGGTTTTATTTTAGCAGTAACCTATTACGTGACCAACAAGAGCATCTTTGCCTGCATCAAGAGTGACATAGACAGATGTAACAGAGAATCGGGCAATTTTTTAATATAAAACATCTTTCAGATTCCAAAATATATAAAACGGAAGTCATGTACGTTATTTATTCTTTCTGTGCGGCCCGGTACCAAATGACCCCGGTTGGGGACCGGTGCTATAAAACATTGTTGAACACTCATCCAATGTTGTCAAAGATGTGAGGGCAAGGTTATACTCTATATATCAACATTGAATTTGAAAAAAATGTTTTTCCTTTTTACTGTATACAACATGTTTCCTTCTATAGTTCTTAATGAATATCCTCAGAAAGAATTCTTACATCTTTTCGGTAAACACTAATGATTCACACTTTAGGTAACCAATATGTAATAATCATTGATTATCATTAGAACACATTATCACATTAAACCAGTAATTATTGCTACACATTGCAGATCAAGTAAAGAAAATCAATAGCTTATGGATTGTAATTAAAACATTTCAGTAAACATTAGTTGCACATTACACAATGTAATATCTATTAGTTATAATTAAAAGAGCTTTGATTATTTCACCATAATCAAGTGTACACGTGTATTTGGAATTATTCAAACACCTGTTAATATTTAACTCCTCTTATCTTCATAACGGGAAATCAGAGATTCTTTATACATTTTCTTGAATATTTAAACATTGTTTGAGGTCATTACTTAACCCGTTCCAAAGTTTAGTGTTGTTGGATACTGCATGGTAATGCAGAGCCCCTGACTCTGTTTAGAAGTTGTGCAAAGTAAAAATCAACAAGGTCATACAGTTTTAAAAGTCTGGACTGATAAAATAAATTGTTTGTATGATCAAGATAGCCGGCTTTATGTACAATTCTGATGGCTTGTTTTTAAAGTTAAGTTACACGATGTAGTGAACTCTTATTATTACCCCAAATGTCATTAATGTAGGTAAATCAATTCAAACTTTAGTGATAAAAAAGTGCTTCTCATATATAGTGCAACTCAAAAAGCAAAAAACACAATATTACACTAAAAACCCAACCCACCCTTCCCCCATCCCACTCCCCACGTTAACATGTGACTCATGACCCCACACACAATGAATACTGATAAAAGTAACATCTAAAAAGAATTTAGGTGAAATACAGTCATATTAGGAAGCAGAACAATAAATATCTACTATTGTATTCTGATATATATTTAGATTGGTGGATGATTGAAATACTTTTTGAAACTTTAGTTTGTATGTGTCTTATGTGTGGCTTCCAAATTAGTTTGTTTTTGACAACAACCTCTAAGAGTTTAATCTCTGTAACACGCTCAATTGAGACATTTTTTATTGTAATTGAGAGCTCAGTAATTGGTGTTGTTCAGTAGAAATTTTAAGTTCATGTTTTTTAATGTGCCGTGTTTTTTCAGTTAGTTTATTAAGTCATTTTTGTATGACTTATATCTATGTTCAGTTTCTCTTGTCCGTTTTAAGAATGTTTTATAGATAACATAATATCGGATCAGATTAGATTAGGAAATCCTCACGTGCCCACTTAAAGCGTACGAAGTCTAAACATGACTTAGACTTAAGCAGGAAGGAAGACTGTTTATTAGTTTGAAACTACCATACTTAGAGTCAAGTTTGAGATTGTTCAGCAAACCAAAGACACGGAAATGACCAGTCAACTCAACTGCCAGCTAACAAGCAGCTGTCTTTCCACTGCATCAAACTCTTAATGACAGTCATCCATCAAGCCATCATCAGCCTCTCCTGCCAGACAACATTTATGCAACACAATAGGTTTATGGCGCGTGCCTTTTAAGGATCCTTAAAAAAACAGCAGTAGATGATGAGTTCTTTGATCGGAGGGCAAAACTGAAGTAACTGATAAAAAAAATCTCAATGTCATTACTGACATTCACTAAGATCACCCTATGTAAACATTCTAGTAACATCCTGCCTCTTAGCAACTTTTTTGATTAGCATTGATTTTGTTCATGACTGCTATTTTTGCTAGTCTTTTTTTGTTTTATCTGTCTTCTTAAAAGATAAATAAATGTTTTTTGTGGTCAGTGTTTCAAAGTCCTAACAGGACTGAATTTCACGAATTCTAGTCTACCTGTGAATCAGCAAAGATCGCGTTTTGAGTTAGCATCCTGGCAAACTCAAATCCAGTGCAACTTTAGTTGTATAGCACTTTTCATAACTGACACAAAGTGTTAAAAAATCATGTAAAACAAGTCAATTAATTAAAAACATACAGTCCTGTTGTTGGTGGTCTAAAACCTTAGCAACTGGGCCAGCTGGTGTTCCCCAGTTACTGCTAAAAGCTAACAAACAAAAAACTAGTATTTTTTTAAAAAAAATCTAACACTATTGAAATGCAGAAATTAATGACTACAGTTTGTAATAAATGTACATACAATTACAAGTACATGAAATACGGCGAGGCAGTGAATACAGTACAATATTTAAACCCCCTGTGATTTTGCAATTTCTGTCACTTAGAAATCATGGAGGCGTCTGACATTTTCACCTTAGCCGCATGTACACTGTGAGAGACGTAATCTAAAAAATCTGGAAATCAAATTGCATCATTTTTATAATAATTTATCTTTATGCTATTGCCGCAAGAAAGAATTTAAACACTGACAGACCCGTTTGTCCACCTTTCACTAGTCCACCTCCACTCCACTTATCCTACGTTAGAAGCATCTGTTTGAGGTGGGTTTTTTATTTTTGATTTGAAATGGTTTATTTCAAGCAATTAAGTAGAAATAATACGCAAAAGCAATATAATCATCAGTTGTACATTCATACAGTAACTGATCAAACTTAGGATAATTAGACATATTAATAAATATTGCTTGAAAGGGAGTGGAAGGAAGTGAATTTATATAATCCCACCCCGTTATACTGTAACCATTTTATTATATGATTTATCAATATCCGGTTCCCAGTTTTTATCAGAGATAATTAAGAATCATAAGGTATCAATAAAGCACATGACAAAGATGAATTATTTAATTATTATGTAAAAAATAACTATTTTAGAAATTAACATGGCAAATGCAGATCAGTCATCTAAAATATATGCAGATTATGTTACTTATAAAATTCATTCATATGATTAAAACATAATACTATATCAGTAAAATAGGGGAGCCGGTTTAGCTCGTGCTGGTTTGCGGCGCCTTCCCTCCGTGAAAGCCAGGTTCAAATCCGAGCTGTTCCCTGCCTCCCCCCCCAACCCCGCGCCGGCCCCAAGCCCGGCCGCCCCGAGAAGGCCGCGTCAGGAAGGGCATCCGGCGTAAAACATTGCCAAGTTTACCATGCAACTCGTTCGCTGTGGCGACCCCTGATGGGAAAAGCCGAAAGTGAAACAAACTATATCAGTAAAATAGACACAACACTGTTTCAGGAATTTCCATATCAAAATTTCATCAAGTATCAAAAGTTAAAAACGAAAAGATTTTTGAATCAATTTATCCATTTTTAGAGCAAGTGAAATAATATCATTAAACATCGATCAATAAGTGATTAATCATTTGTTTTACTTTTTGAATATAATTTTTTTTAATATTTTTTCTTCTTTTCTTTATATTTAATAAAGTAATGCTGTAAGGGAAAAATAAAAAGGGTACATAATCTGTCGATTGTCCAAGGTTGGCATATCTTCTTCTGCTGAATAACAGCTGATCTTCTGGGTTCAAAACAGTTTATAGTTCTCTTCGATGTTATGTCTGCAGACATTAGATTCAGGTCCATATCCTTCTTCAGCTGATATCAGCTGCGGTGAAAGTTGAGGTCAACTTGTTTGCATGTCAGAACTCTCTGCTGTTAATTTAGGTGACGTCAGACGATGGAGAAAGTGATGAATCCAGGTGTCGTATTTCTTGAAATTATTTGGTTCTTTGGTTTATTACTCCATGTTGTTTCAGACAACCGTGAAAAGACACTTCTCAAAGTCTTTCATGGTGTTCACAACCAGAACCTTGGACCGGTCCGGTGGACCGAGTGGTTTGACGTAAATCCTGCAGCCTTTAACCCAAGTCTTCTCAATCTGCTTCTGCTTCCTGAGAAGCCGTGCATGTTTGGAGATTTCAGCATTCCTTCTCGTCAGATGGTCGTTCAGATAAACAGCAGAACCTCTGAGATTTTTACGTTGATTGATCAGAGCTAGTTTGTGTTTTTGATTCACAAACCTGATGAGGATCGCTGGTTTATCCGTCTCCTTTCTCCTGCGGAGCAGGTGGCAGGTCTCCATGGTGTTGAGATCCAGGGAAATCCCTTTAGATGTGAGAAATAAATGTATTTGCTGTACCAGAGATTCTGCACCGCTCTCGGTATCAGCTCTGCTAGCTACGGTAGCGCTAGCATTAGCAGTGCTAGCTCATGCTGTCAGCTTCGTTCGAGATTTAATTGGTACTCCAGAGAGAATGACATTATTCATCCTTACTTGCTGTTCCACATCGTCCAGTCGTTTCTCCAGAATGTCGACCCGGTTTTCTCGTTCCTCGTTTTGAGCTAAAATCTTCGGAACTCTTCCATCATTTCCCAAAGTGGTGTTAGCTTAGCCGACACCTGATCCATAAAGAATTTCAGCATGGCTTGAATATCATCAAGAGTCTTTTTGAGGTCTTCGTATTCCTGAGTTTTCTTATGGGCCATGATCAGCTCTCTTTTTGGAGAAAATCAACTTTTTAATTAATTTGAAGATAGTTGTATCCGCAGAGAGCCACGACCATGCGTCTTGCCATAACCTGGAACCGGAAGAAAAAAAAACATTTTGTGCCTTGATACTGTCACTCTAAAGAAAAGAAACATGTTTGAAATTTAAAAAGAAGAAAAAGCTTTTTTGCTATTTTTTTCATTTATAATAATTTATCTTTATGCTATTGCCGCAAGTAAGTATTTAAACACTGACAGACCCGTTTGTCCACCTTTCACTAGTCCACCTCCACTCCACTTATCCTACGTTAGAAGCACCTGTTTGAGGTGGTTAACTGCATAAAGACACCTGTCCACCCCATAAAATCAGTAAGAGTCCAACTACTTCCTATTTCATCCCGGATTGAACATAAACTTCTTATCATCACTTACAAATGCATGGCCGGTCAGGCACCACCATACCTCTATGAACTCCTCATTCCCCAGACACATACCCAGACTCTCTATTCATCAGGCAATTTTCTCCTTCAGGTCCCCCTCACCAGGCTCCGTACGATGGGAGACAGAGCATTTTATTCTGCTGCACCAAGGCTTTGGAACTCCCTTCCTGTTCTTCTCAGAACATCACAGACCCTGGACTCTTTTAAGCCTTGTGCTATCCTACGACCCCACCCTTACATTGACGTGTTCTCCCTACCACGAAAAAGGTGGATAAAGGTGAAGAGGATTTCATGTAATCCATGGACACCAGTGAAGATCACAAATCATTGACGAAAAAAGGTTCAGAGCACTGTTTTGTGGGGTCTAGATGACCCAACTCCCAATGTTAAAGTACCTAGGATAGCACAAGGGTTACAGCTCTTTTAAAGACATTTCTATTTAAAAAAGCCTATTCTTGCTTATGGTTTTATTATAGTGCTTGTACAGTGCTACATTTATAGTCTTAGGTTAGTTTTGTATTATGTATATTAGTTTTCATATTTTACATCTTGTTATAGCACTTTGGGGTTATGTTTAATGAAAGGTGCATTATAAATAATTTTTTTTTTATTATTACTAACATGGTCAAGACCAAAGGGCTGCTCAAAGACACCAGAGACAAAATCGTAGACCTCCACAAGGCTAGAAAGGCTATGGGGCAATTGCCAAACAGCTTAGTAAAAAAAGATTCACTGTTGAAGGTAAACATGATTGTAAGTCTCCCTCAGACTGGGGGTCCATGCAAGATCTTAAATTACTGGGTCTCAATGATCCTAAGGAACGTTAGGACTCAGCTCAGAACTGCACGGGAGGAGCTGGTCAATGACCTGAAAAGAGCTGCGACCACCATTTCCAAGTTTACTGTTGGTAATACACTGAGACGTCATGCTTTGAAATCATGCATTGCACTGAAGGTTCCCCTGCTTAAACCAGCACATATCCAGGCCCGTTTAAAGTTTGTCAGTGACCATCCAGAGGTGTCATGGGAGAAAGTCATGTGGTCAGATGAGACAAAATAGAACTTTTTTTGTCTTAATTCCACTCGCCATGTTTGGAGGAAAGAGAATGATGAGTACCATCCCAAAAACACCATCCCTACTGTGAAGCACGGGGGTGGTAGCATCATGCTATGGAGACGTTTGTCTGCACATAGGACAGTACAACTGCATTGAACTGTGAGATTTTGGGGAACAACCACCTTCCTTCAGTTAGAAGGAAGATGGGGTGTGGCTGAGTCTTCCAACATGACAATGACCCGAAGCACACAACCCAGATGACCACGGAGTGGCTCCACAAGAAGCATATCATGGTTCTGTTGTGGCCTAGCCAGTCTCCATACTTCAATCCAATAAAACATTTTTGGAGGGAGCTCACATTCTGTGTTTCTCAGTGACAGGCCCAGAAACCTGACGGATCTAGAGAAGATCTGTGTGGAGAAGTGGACCCAAATCCCCCCTGCAGTGTTTGCAAATCTGGTGGAAAACTACAGGAAACGTTTGATCTGTGAAACTGCAAACACAGGCTACTGGACCAAATATTAACATTGATTTTCTCAGAAGTTCAAATACTTATTTGCAGGAGTTCCATACAAATTAATTATTTAAAATATTATGCAACAGGGTTTCCAGGTTTGTTTGTTTTTTATTAGATTGTTTCACAGTGGACATGCACCAAAGATGAAAATGTCAGACCCCTTCATGAAGTGGGAGAACTCGCAAAATTACAGGGTGTGCAAATGCTTATTTGCCTTACTGTACCTTTTTTTACCGTCAGGAAACAAACTGTAGCTGCAATGTTTCTATGTCAGCCACAGAAAGCCCAATAACACCTATAACAGCCACTAAATTTGCTGTTTGTTACTTGTCTGAAGAACAGTAACTGAAAGCGTGTGAAAAGTGGCTAAATATAGTGATGGAGTGTCGCTTAGGTGAGGCTAAAGGCAGTGTTTTTCCTTGCTAGCTAAACTAGATCTAGCAGTACAATATATGCTTTAAGAGAACTCAGCTCAAATCTTGACAGCAGGGAGTTAGAACAGCTTATTATAGAAAGTTTAACGGAATATCCACTTTAAAATAAAATTAAATGAAGTAGACATGTTGGGTTAGAGTTTGTTATCACAGAAAATGTAGAGATCCTGAGAAAAGTGTGTAAACAGGTACAACATTTTAGCTAGAGTCAAAACGATGAGCAAACTTCCCACAAGGTTACAGGAAATGGAGGATAAAGGGTCAGAATGTGGTGGAAAATGATTTTTAAAAAAAAAGAACAACTGTGAACTCTATTGATCATGAACCTCAACCAGTGCAGAGCGCCAGCTGTCAGGCTGAGTCACAACTTCCATTTATGTGTGCTGCAGTCAAACTCCAGCCACACACAGGCTCACACAAAGCAGGCAAGGAAAGCTGGAAATACACCAGAAAAAGGAATAAATAATATTTTTCTATTTTATTAACACAAAAAAGTAGCAAGATGAGCTGTTTAGGAAAAATAATGAATACAATTCTCAACGTGATGGATCCAAAATTTTGACCGGATGTTAAACTTCTGTTTCCTACAGTTTACACGGATTTCTACTCTACTGTCATTTTGGGTTTGGTTCTTATCGAACTCATAGACTGTAAATAAAAACTGGACAGACTGACCCTTCCTCCCTCATGTTCCAAATATTGAAGTACCTGCTGGTTCCAAGGATTCAAAATCCCATAGATTTTTTATAGAGAAATAAACAGCTATTACTCAGCCATTCTGTTGGTCGGAATATCTATTCTTGCTCTAATTCCTTTGCCTATCATATTTTTATGATTTTTGTGTTGTTTTTGTAAGTTAATCAAGTTATAAACTAACCAATCAGATGCCTTAGTAAAAGCATGTGGCACCCGCTGGCCCCCACCTTGAACATTAGATTGACAGATTCTCCCAGGCCGATTTCAGTGGAAGGGGTGTGGACTTTGGACAAGCTTTCTCATGATTGGTGACAGTGGTTGGCATAGAAACGCTCACTCAGACCGACTCGGACCGATCACTGTCGACCGGGCTATGATTGAACCCGGTGTGTGAAGGAGTGACAGACATTTTGCATGAAACGTAATTTACTCAATAAAGTCACAGGTCCCTGCATATGTTGTCACCGTTACTTTAAAGGCCCACTCTGACCCACTCATCTTTTGAGGCATTTTAAAAGCGTTCACAATGGTCTTTTGTTTATGATTATGCCTTTTTTAGCTAAAATTTAAAAACCTGTGTGGTTTTCTAGAACAGAGTTTCTGCAGGGCAACAGTAGCTCATTAGCAATTCAACTCTGAGTTTTCGGCAGAACTGTTGGCGCAGAGTAATCCCACCCACCCTTCCCCTTTCCGGCTACTGAGAGCTCTCTGTTTACACTCTCTCCCACTAGCTTAAAGTCTGTATCTTGCATAGATACGAAAGAGAATCTTTTAAGAAACAAAAAATCATGTTCTTAAGTAAAATAATGCAGTTCTTGATTGGGATTATTTATTATTAGGCATGAATTATATACAGCACTTATGGACATGGCTTTTTGTTTTCCTATGAAAACAGAAGAAAAAAAAACTGTTGAGTTTGTTGCATGCCGAAATTTTCATCCTCATGGGAAATTAAAGCTCTACAAACAAATTAGATGTCACTGTGCTGAAAACATAATTTTTGCAGTTTTTACCCAGCAGTAATCTCAAAGAGGGAAGATGAGATCTTGAAAGAGGGAATAAAATGTATGAGCAAGTGAGCAGAAGTGAGTCTCCACGGGAATGTTTCTCAGCAGTTTATTAGTTGAGATAAGCCACAAAAATGTTTGGTTTTTTTTTTACACCTTTTTCTTTTTCAACCCAGAACTTCTCTGAGATGCTGATAAAATGTAAGGGAGGTGAGGCCAATGGATGGAGGACACTCACCTTGCTGCCAGATGTTTGAAGAGGTCCAGGAGACTCATGCAACACAGATAATTTATTGGATTGTTTTAAAATATCTCTTGGCTCTGCCTTTTCCTGAGTAATGTTGTCTTTTCTTACCCTCCCTGGCCTTGCAACAGACTGGCTGTCACCGTGGAGGGGGGCTCGAGAGCAGGTAGGACCCAGACGCAGAGGCGGGAGGCAAACGGTTTCAGGGCAAGAGGGTTTATTTAACAAAAGGCGCTGCAGAGCAGGGTAAAACAAAACAAAACTCACTGTGGCCTGGCGTGGCTAGAAACATGGCAGACATGAGATGACATGAGAGACGTTAACACCATGACAAAAGTTAATGGACCAGCACAAGAGGAAGGGAGAGACGAGACTTAAATACAGGCAGGGCAGACAAGACACAGGTGAACATGATCAGGACAGATAGGGACCAGGAAGTAAAACTCAGGAACATGACAACACAGAACACCTTTCAAAATAAAACAGGAAACAGAACCAAACAAGACAGAACAAGAACTAAAGCAAAAACCAAGACAAAACAAACTCAAACCATGACACTGGCGGGCAGTCAAGTGGGGGAACTCCGCCTTCACCCAACAATAGCTGGATAGTTTCCAGTAACCTTGTGACCCCAAAAAGGAATGAGCTGGTTTGGAAAATAGATGGATGGATAAATGGATGCATGGATGTTACTCTGTTTTCTGTTTGTCTGTTTTCAGATGGCCTTTCAACAGGACTACTCTGTTTTGCACCAAAGCTTGTAAACAAAAACATGTGACTATAGATCTCTAGAGTCATTGGTCAAGAATTATAAGGTCTAGCAAGGCAACGAGAGAAGGAATACTGGAACTCTTGTCACTTATTTAAACTTTATATTTTGCTAAACAACTATGAACGTCTGTATAACCATTAGGTACAACACCTACTTTTGTTACTTTGGTACGGCAAAGGAGATTATGGCCAAGGAGGTGCTGATAATTCTTTATGACATGTTGGAAAAACAATAGAAGAGCCAATGTGTATCACATTAAAAGTTGTTTTAATGATTCTGCATCTATTCAACCACATTTCAATAACTTGCTGTCATTGTCATGGCTGTTTCTTTCCTGTCTATTTACATCGCGTAATGCTACAGTGGCCGTTTGTTCCGCTCTGACCTCGGTGCCTATTAATACTAAAAAACTCAGAGCGAACTTCGGTTGAAAAAGAACTGAGACCACCTCGAAAGAGCGGTTCCTGGTCCCGGACTAGGGTCCTCTTGGGTGTATTCAGACTGAAAATTTCTTCCATATTATTGGGGAAACAAACTCTAAGTGAACCAAATGTGTCCAGTCTGAATACACACATAGTCAGACAAACCAGTCCGGGTGCTCCATGGCTCATGGAGGGTCATACAAAGAAGCAATTTCCTTGAGGCTCATGCAGCCACCTTAACCCTTGTGCTATCTTATGGGGTCCAGATGACCCGACCCTTACATTGATGTGTTATTGCTACCATGACAAAGGTGGATAAAGGTGAAGAGGATTTCATGTAATTCATGGACACCAGTGAAGATCACAAATCATTGAAGAAAAAAGTTCAGCACACTGTCTAGTGGGTCTAGATGACCCCACTCCCAATGTTAAAGTGCGTTGGATAGCAAAAGGGTTACGGGATGTCATGAAAATGGGGACGTACAATTGTTGTTAATGTGATAGGAGTATTTTAAATGATTAGTAATCCCAATGTAAGTGGCATGCACTTATGACACACAAGTGATGCTGTTGTGCCCTTACGACACTTTTCAGTCATTAGTAAGCTCCTTTTAGTAGCATTAGCATTTTAGTAGCATTCAGTCATTAGTAGCTCCTTACTGATTAAGATCAACTTCCTCAACCCCTCGTAGGGAAATTCAGTAAATGATCACACGTCAATGCTGCACGCACGGTGTGCAGGTGATCCGTAAGACGCCTATAGTACGCGGACACAAACTACACTTTGATTGTCAAGTTTCCTAATTTCTAACAGTCAGGCTGCAAGCACAGAGCGCACAAAGGCCGAACACTTATCACATAAACAGCACTAACAGGCTCCTCATGCAGCACTTAGGGTTTGGGGGAGTTAAAAAATATGGAGTGATATTTCTGCCACCACGTTGCACACAAAACTTTCTAAGTTGCAGGTGAAAATATGAAATATTTGCTTTTCAATTATTTATTATTCTGCTTTGATATATATTTTTTGCTTACATTTTTTTTTCTAATTTTTTTGCATGCGTTGTGTCAAATCTTGCTTTTGTCTTATTTTAATTTTGCTGACTACTTTGAGCACGACTTAGCGTGATATGACTGCCACTAGCATCGCCAAAAAGAAATCTGCATGCGTTGTGTGTCATCTCACTTTTTCCTATCTTTGCTGAGTTAAGTTTCGGTTTGACGTGACCAAGCTGCCATCAAACAGCTGCTGATGGGTCCAGATTCTAACAAATCAAGTGTCTCTGTCTCATATTGACGGTACTCTGAGGCAGACATGGACTTTGGACTTTGTGTCGGTTCTGCGGTTTTCAACCATTCTGGCCCGTTTCTCTCATAGTTAAACCCAGAAGGAGCAGCAAAGCAGCTGAAATCAAACCGAGTTTAATAATTATATATGTCAGTGTAGTGATTAACGTGTTTAAAACGTCTGCAGCAGAAAAAAACATGCCCAAACTCTGACTCCGTCCAGCCGGAAGAAGTTAAACTTTTTAAGATTTGTATCTGAACTATTGTTTTATTTTAATCAATAATTGTTGAAATATTAAGAGAAAATAGCATTTTTTATGACTAATTTTTTTTAACTTTGGACAAATGTTCACAAGTTCCATAACATGAGACACTATGAAAATGATAATAAAAGTTAAAAATGCTTCTGTTAAATACATTGAGTTTCCTTTGGTGAGCCATCATTCTTCTGCTTATTATTGCTGTTCATCTGATCCCAAACACGTGTGCAGCATAAAATAATATGTGGTTTAAATTTTTTATTGTTTTGTTTTAACGAATAGACCTTAAAGAAAATCACACTTTTCACTAATAATTTGCTCTGCAGGATTCACAGATTACACACAGGTCTGTTGATTTAATGTCAGCAGATAAACTTTACAGTTTCAGGAGATCCTCAGCCATAAATTCACAACATCTGACTTAATAAAAATGAAAAAAAAAAAAAAGAAATAAAGTATGAATTATTGTTAAAATTATTTCAAAAAAAAAAAATAACGAAAACGTCTTTATCCAAAAAGGCAAAAATGAGGGTAAAAAGAGCTGGTTCGGCCTCTGAGCCTCGGTAGCAGACACCATGTTAGATGCATATGGCAATTTGATTGGTCAGAATCTGGACCCATCAGCAGGCTGTTTGATGGTAGCTTGATCATGTCAAACCGAAACTTAACTCGGCAAAGAAAGGAAAAAAGTCAGATGACACACAACGCATGCGAATTTCTTTTTGGCGATGCCAGTGGCAGTCATATCACGCTAAGTCGCCCTCAAAGTGGTCAGCAAAATCAAAGATGTGACAAAAGCGAGATTTGACACAACGCATGCAAAAATGTGTTTTGCAAACCCAAGAAACGTTTTTGAAAGCAAAAAAAAAAAATTTCAAAGCAGAATAAAAAAGGATTGAAAAGCAAATATTTAATATTTCACTTGCAACTTAGAAAGTTTTCTGTGCAACGTGGAAAGTTTCGTGTGCAACGCGGTGGCAGAAATATCACTCCTTAGAAAAAAGAAAAAATCTGTACAACATGCCGTTCAACGTTCCACCTACTTATCCCTTACCTATGCTTGCGTGTTGTAAAAGTGACCCGTTACTCACAACATGCCTGTAGAAAAAATGTCACTAACGTTTTTGCTCTACAGGCTCAACAAAGGTCTACGACCTCAGTATTTTGTGTCGGCCACCTGTGTGCCCTGTACAGTTTTGCCCATAATTTTGCAGGAGACAGCCTGGCCGTTAGAGCAGTTTTGGCTAAGGCGTCAACAGCTGTATGTGTACATATCTAACCTACGAGTGGGTCATCTCTCTCTTATTCCACCTGTAGGTTCTAAGGTCCTATTTAGGGTCCTATTTTTTTCATTTGTTCCAGGGTTTTAACAAGTGGAGATCCTGATATGGCATCAAAAATTTAAGGCAAGAAAAAAACTTCAAGTTATACAGGCCTTTTTGGATTCAGTAGCACTGAATGCCTTCTATATTCTGTTTGTCGCTTTGTGAAGAGGTGACTGTTGTGCTTTACCGAAAGGTTCCATAAACAAGTCTGACCTTGACCGTGAATACATTTCACTTTTTTTTTTTTCTCACCCTGCTGTGGTATTCCATTATGTTTCATGATGAATTTATGCATACCCAAGGTTTGACGCGCGTTCGATTCATTTATGTATTCTGGTAGGGAGTAATGTCTGGCTGACCTTCATGTCAGATATGCTTGGTTGGATCATCCGCCTATGCAAACCGCAGCGCAATGAGGGACCGAACAAGTGGAACACCTGTTTTGGAGACAGAAAAATAACAGGCTCCCTTTTTTTCCGTCTTTTTTTTTTTTTTTTCAAACTCTTCATTGCTGAAACCATTGAAGCACAAGCCAGTGAGCACATTAATCAGTCCAGAGACTACATCCATCTGTCGGATGGGCACAGCTAGCCACATGCAAGACCCGCAAGCTGTTGGCACAGAGTCCATTGGTGTTGTCCCCCATTACTTCTGCCCATTTTAACTGTGTTACCTATCAGGCGAGCTGGTGAGCGACACCTCTTGGAGAGGTGACTCTGCTGTCAGGGGAAGCTTGTTTATCTCTCAAAATGAGGGGGAAAAATGGAGGTGAGTATGGCGTTATGCAGAATCAATCCAAATTTGTGCTGTCGGTCCTTTTTTTTAACATAACAGCTCTCAAGCCAATGAAAGGAAAACATGAAAGGCCACATAGATTCTTATCATAAAACGTCTATTAAAAAAAATTAAAAAAAATTTTATATATATATATATATATACACACACACACACAAATATGTTAGCATATGACAATTCTTTTTTTGAAGAGTTTAATTAATTTTAAGCATCAAATTTAACCCTTAAGAACTGATGTTGACACATAAATAATACACACTTTTTGATATAAATAAGTCTTTCTGATGCGGAAAATAAGCGATGCACCGATGTTGTGCATAACGACGCATAGCCGCTTTTCTCCACCACAAAATCCGCTGATTCACGTTGATTGCGTCGAAGAGAAAACATATCACTATAAGAAAGAGTTAGATTTAGTGCAAAGCTTCCTTTCTTTTTGCATTGCAATTTTTACGTAAATTGTGTAAACTATTGAAGAGTTATACGGTGGTCGAAATAATGTTAACACTTGAGCTAGAATTCCAGTGTCAAAGAGCTATATGGGTCCTTTAGATTAACATTTCCTCAGTGATGCTCTTTAAAAGTGCAAATTTTTATTAAGTATAAAAATTTAAACGATTCATTACTACTATTTTTTTGTGTTAGAATGTTTAGATAATTTCACACACATTAAATAACACAAACCTCCAGGCTTTTTAATCCTTTACAACCTGATAGGAACATTTATTTAAAAAAAAAAAAAGACCTAAGATTAACCCTAAAAAAAGCAATCAAAATCTTTCAATGTGGTCTTTAAAACAAAAAGAAACTTTTTTTTACTGTGCTCAGAACTATATCCTCAGCATGTGATGTAAAATATAAGCAAAAGAAAAAAGTATTTGGGTTGAGAGTTTAAGGCTTTTACTTCTTCTTAATCCCTTTTGATATTTCTTGCATTTATTTTTTTAAATCTTGCCCAATTTTTTGTTGTAAAGTATATGTCCAAAATGAAATACCATTATTTCTGAGTGAATTCCATTTATTAAAAAAAAAGTATACATATATATATTTATATATATATATATATGTATATGTGTGTGTGTGTGTACAGTATGTCTGTCCATGAATGTACTTTAGGACTATTCATTTGAAAAACCCCTTCTTCGATTTATGACCACAATGCTTTTTGAATTCAGTTTAAAAATTGTATTTTAATTCCAGCAACTGTAAGTATTTACTTATAAAAAAAAGAAAAAGTCTACACTTTGTGAAACACCCTTTATTAATAGTAAATAAATGGCTCTGGTCTGCTCTGCAGCCATTAAGGTGCTTTGTCATCGTTATTCAATTTCACCAAACTGGTGAAAGGAAAAGAAGCTGCTGTATTAAATGACTTCTGTTTTCACCACTGCACCCAACCACGATGATGAAATATGCAGCTGTTGGGGCTCAAGAGCTTCTGTTTTCCTTTAGGTTGGAATTAAAAAAGGAAAAGCTCAGCTCTATAAACACTATAAATCTAAAGTAAAAACTTAACATGTGAAAAGAGTTCCAATCTCCCAAAAAGAAAAGCAAATATACATAAAAAGCATTTTTCAAAATAAGATTTGAGAAAAAAAAAGTAAGATCACGACCCTACATAAATCAACTGCAAAACGCAAACATATTTATGTATGTGAATTGAATTTTAACTTTTTTTGTAAGAGCAACTTCCTTTTTTTATTTTGTAAAGACGCATAAGAACGTAAATCATTTGGGGGTCTCAAATGCATATTTTCCTTCAAGTAAATGTAGTAAGGTGAAATCTCACATGAAAATGATTAATGTATTTTGAATTTATATAGTGTATATGGTATTTTAGGGTCACAAAGTAATGGTTGGTTTTATATTTTTAAGCTGGATGTATATAGCTAAACATTTACAATATTTTTTTCCCTATATCCATTTAAAGACCCTTATTACAGCACTATATAAAGCTGCATGCTATTGTAATTAAATACTGGCACATTTCACTATCTGATTGGTACAAAAAAAACATTTTATTAAAGCATTTAATAAGAAAAGACTTTCTGCAAATTCTATTCTTGCTAAATAATTATTGCCTGTGATTGAGGAGGAACATTTGCATTAATCCTTCTTATTTCTCATGAAAATGACTTACCCTATTAGGATGCATGAGAGCAAAGCTTAAAGTCCCAACTAAACAAGAATACATTAAATTATTTAAATGTCTATTGGATTTATTGGTTAAATTCCATTTAAGATTGAGTTCAATATAAATAAATAAATAAAAAATGCCTCAAATTCCTCAAATTGAAAAAAGCCGCAGATCTTTTTTTTAATATTGTCACAGTCTGAGTGGAAAACCTGCCCCAAAGGGACAAAATGGCTGCAGATGGAAGCGTTTGCCTCTCGCACTTTACTTTACAGGTTACTTCTGCATCCTCATCGTTGCATTGTAGTGGTTTTTAAAATGTAAGAGGATGTCGGGCATATTGCCACATCCGCTGTCTGTTTTAATTCAATCAGTTCTTCTTGGTCAGTCTGTGTTTTCGGCAATGCCACCCCAAAACGCCTAAACCCTGAGTGACATGACATACGGCTGTCTCGCACTCGTATGAGTGCTGTGGGTTTTTGGGTTGCCCGGGCCTGTGGAGGGTCATAGACAGGGGTGGATGCATCTTAAGCTTCAATTAGTGTCACTTAGTGAATGAAAAGTCACTCAAAGTGTGTTACATAAAAACATAATCACATAAAAAAATATCAGGACAAGACAAACAAATGTTTTGTTTAAAAACTGCACGATGCTAATAACCCCCCTGCACCCCACCCACACACATCCATACCGTGATAAAAAGAGCGATAACATTATGCAATGATGCAATTTGCTGTCATATAATTTCTGTCTCTTTTCATTAGCAGACTTTTGTTGTGTACATTTATGACTTCAATCTAGTAAATCCTCAACCTGAAATTTATAAAAGTTCTACATTTATTATCGTAAAATTTGGACTCCTACACATAAGTCCACAAGTTTATTTTTATAAAACTGGTAAAACTCCGACATTTATTTTTACAATATTCTGACATTATTCCTTTTTACAACTTCTTTCTTGTATAATTGACTTTTTTCTCACAAGTTCACAACTTTGTTCTCGTAAGATTCTAACCTTTAGTCATTTTTTTTTCAGTCATTAAATTTTTTTCTTGTAAATGTTTTGTTTATTTTGTCATAATTTTACTGTCATAAAATTTTGACTTTTTTCTGATAACTATACAACTTTATTCTGGTAAAGATTTTTATGACTATATTCTATGATTTTTTTTCCTTTTTTAATCATATCAATTTCATTCTTATAAAATTTATACTTTTTCCTTCACAATTAAACAACTTCATTCTTTTAAATTCTTGCCTTTTATTTCTCAATACGCTTGTATTCTTGTAAAATTCAGACTTTCTTATATATATCTTCTTTTACTTTATTCTCTTAATTAAAAACAAAACAAAATTGATTGTATACAGTGGCTCTAAAACTCAGTCTGTCACAAAAACAGGGGGTATTCAGAAAGCATATTTAAACTACCCTGACTTTAACCCTGAACTCTGGCTGAAATCCGCCTGAACTTGCTTACTCTGGGTATGTCGGTTCTAAAAGACCGGATATGAGTTGGCGTAATTATGCTCGACTTGGTAACCCTGGGTTAATGCACGTGCACAGCCAGTACATAAAAGCATTCTCAATGGATCGACGATTTCCATAGTCACCATGGAAACGCGTGGAGAAAAAAAGAGAGCGCTATTTCAGTGAGACAGAGTCGTCGATTTTAACGACGGCGTGTGAAGATTATACCACGATCAAAAAAGTAACAAGGCTGCATCAGCAAAAGAAAGAGTTTCTGCTTGTAGAAAAAGAACAACGTAAACACACGAGTTTCTGTCTCATTTTCAGTTTTCTTGTGACACATATATATAAAACTTATCCAACTTAATCAATGAATTCAATTGGTAACAAGTAATTGAGTTAAATTAATTCAACCTAATTTCTTACGTCTATCCAACTCAATATTTTTTTACAACTCAAATTTACATATTTATCTATCTAAATGTCATATTACTCCAATTCAGTTAAAGTTTTTCCATCTTAATTTATTGTACTTTTTCAACTCTCATATGTCTAAGTTTGAGCCTGCAGATATACTCATTTTTATAACAATAAAATGAAAGAAACAAAGTGGTATTGCAACATGAAGCATGACATCATTTACCATTACTCTGACTTTGACATTACATCACCTGTCAGTAGCGGTGCTAAATAACCTCATCCTCCTCTCCCTCCCTCTCACTCATGGTGGAGAAAGAATTAAACATAGCAGGACAAATAACTCAGCAAAACACAGTAAAACAGCTAAACAACTAAACAAATTTGGTCAAAAACCCACACTTAAACCCAAATCCGTCCAAATCATCCACAAAGAGAATGGTATCCCACAATTCCTTGCGGTGCCGATCTAACAGCAGCACCAAAGTTACACCTACATAATTGAATTAATTTGAATTTAAGTAAAATAACTCTCTGATAACTACATGTTATTTTTATGCTGACCGAACTAAAAGAAAAGCTTTATCTTTACTGAAGCAAATAATGAAGTTAGATAAATGTAAAAAAGTGTATCTTTCCAATATCCATATGTGGTCTTATCACCCTCTTACGGTGGAAAAAGTATTATCTGAGCTTCTTCATCCACTAAATCATCTTCAAATGGACACACCATGCTGCTTCACCTCTCTGAAAAAAAAAACTAACCTTCAACTAAACCTGCTTCACACCAGGTTATGTTCAGAACAGGAGTTGCTATGGCAACTTGACATACCCTGAAACATACCTCCATTTCTGGAATCGAACGCTGAGGTTATCCGCTTCTTTATCCTCAAACTAACCTTGGTAGCTAGCATAACCTGCTTTCTAGAATACCCCCCAGGCAGACGGCTTTTATTAGCTCAGCTAGAAGTCAAAAAAGCTCAATCAGGTCAGGCAGGAAGAAGTCTACAACAGGCATAAGATCATAGGAGGAGAGACAGGTTGGTCAAAATCCAGGCAAGGGTCAGGACACAGAAGATCAGGTCCAGATATAACGCTTGGTGAGGAAGGCAGAGTGGGACAAACAACTGAGCCTCACTCAGTGCAGAGCTTAAGTATGCTGTGGTTGATGAGTGAATGAGTCAGATGTGTGGCATCCAGCAAGTATGGCTAGAACAGGGGGGGGGGGCAACCCTGGGGGGCAACCCTGGTCCTCAAGAGCCTCAACCCTGCCTGTTTTCCAGCTCTCCCTCACCAGCATGCGGTTGATTGGCTGACTTAAGTGATTTCACATCCTGATTGACTGAACACACCTGATTTAGGTTATCAGCATCAAGCAGTCCAGGGAGAGCTGGAAAACAGACAGGACTGAGGCTCTTGAGGACCAGGGTTGGCCACCCCTGGGCTGGAACTCTGAAGATGGTTCCCGCTGGTGACCAGAGGGGGGGACAGAGTTCTGACTTCTGACACCGTCATTTTGCTCTTTATTTATTTATTTTTTGTCTTATTTTTACCATAACATCTGTCCAGGATCTCCCAACAACAGATCAAATCTCTAACATTTCCCGTTTTTTCAGTTCCGGAGGGGCACATCCAGTGTTACTAGTCTCATCGTTCACACATGACACCAACACAGCCATTTCCTCAAGAGATCAATGCAAAGCCGAAACCTAATCAGCAGAAGTACAGAAAACGGTGAAGGCTGTGGGAAAACATGAATAGCTGTTCCTGCTTTGGCGCAACTCGAATGATGTTTTCCCCTCATTAAAACTCTGGCTGTAGCGATAGCTTTTGGCATTGTCTCCTTTTCTAGCTCAAACAAACGGCCACCTGTGTAGCCCTTACTTTATATTTCCAGAGAATCTCTAGATGAAAAGGTGTTTTTGAAATAAACAAGTGTCTTTTTTTCTTTCCAGGACTTTGAATGTCACCTTTTTTTCCCCCTTGTTTTTTTTAATTTTTTATTTGTTTAATTAGTGATTGCTTATCTTCAGCGCATGATGGTGCTCTGTTGATGGGTGACAACACCCCGGCATTGTAAAATTAATTATTTCACTAATGTGGACCCCGTGCGCGTGTAATAGCTGAACTCTCCCCAAATAGCTCATTAATCTTCAGACAACCACTTCTGGACTTGGTGAAGTGGTCTTGAATTTCAATACTCCTACTTGTGGGCGTAACCTCTCCCTTCTTTCCGTCACTCGCCGGAGCGACCATGGGGGACCAGGAGCACTGAAGAGAGACTAATATTGTCTGTAGCATTATCTCCTGTACTTGTCTTTCTCCGTGAGTCATGTAATTATACACACCTTACGTGGGCTGTCTTAACACAAACACACACACAAACGCAGACTATACATAGCCATAGATTTTAAATTGGGGCCCTGGTGGACGAATGCTAATGTACCTGATGACTGGTGGAAAAGAAAAGGTAAGAAATAAAAGGTCTCCTCCATGTTTTTTTTTTTTTTTCATTGCAGGAATGACTAAAACTGGTTCAGATGAATGAACGCGCTTGGTTTTATGAATATTTTCTTAATAGACTGACACCAGTTTGAACTGACATTAGAAAGTTGCTGCTGAAAACTGTGCAGAAAGTTGAGGTGACATTTTCGCCCACTCGCAATCTTGACGGTCAATATTGGAATACTTTTCGGTGCGTTAACAGATCAAAATCCAAAAAGAAAGCCACCCTCGTCTTCCTTTTTGACCCTTTTTCTCAAATTTTTTATCATTTTAAAGCAAACTTTCACCATTTAATAAATCTAAAACTTCTTAAGATGAATATTAGAGGATTTCGTTATTGTTTAGGTATTTACTTTTACCTTTTCATTTTAATTTTTAACCCAAAAGCAATACTAGCATAGAATAAGGAGGTTACATTTTATAAACATGCAAGTACCCTCTTAAAAAATAAATAAACTGTAATGTTAAAGGTAGTTTTAGATTTAAAAATTGGTAAACTGAAAAATATACAAACTTAAATAAAAGAAAACTATAAACCTAAAACTGCTACCAAGTAAAAAAAAAAAAAAAGTTTATTTGTAACAGACCCAGCAGGACTGCCAGGTGGTGTCAAGAGCAAACTTGGACCCAAAGAGGACCCAACCCACCCACAGGTGCATTTATAAACACATTCAAAGCGAAAGTAATAAATGTTGTGGCTTTCCAAATCACGTCTACTGAATCAGAAAGAGCTGTTTGAGAACTAACCCGACTCATGAACAAATCAGCGGTTAAGAAGGTTAGAAGTGGTGCTCCCTTTCTCATTACTGTCAGGACTTGCTTTCTGACTTAGTGAAGGTTTTCAATAATTGGCTTAAACATTTGCCAAATTTCTAAATTCTTCATTTTAGGAAAGGACTTTCAAAATTCTGTCCTTTAAAGTTTCTCCCTTGTGGTTTTTTATTTTCTCTCTTTGGAAAATGTACTGAAACATTTGACAAAGTTTAAACAGCACAAGTTTCGTCGTATCTGCAGAGGCTGTCATTGAGATATCATTGTCTCATTTACCAGCCGGTCCAAAACTACTCATTGAGCATGACTATAGGTTATGCTTATTTCAAAAGTTTGGAATTAGTGGAAACCTACATTCATGCCGTCCTCAGCAACATGCGTTGAAGCCAACCACTTTCAATGAAAAGTCTTTATAAACGCATGGCCATTGCATTTACATTTTGTAGCGGACGTATGGATGGCATCCCTTTGTAATTCCCTGAAGTGCCAACCTTTTGAAAATGGGTCACGGAGGAGAAATTACAGTTTGTTGCCTGGCCAGAATTATCTGACACCAAGTTTTTGATATATCTGAATAGAGCTGTGAAAGAAAAAGTCTGGAGCAAGATCCGTGAGATTTGCTACCGCTTTGACATGTCGCACCAAACCTCTTCCACCCGTAGGTGGCGTAGTGCGCTAGTCAACAGTAGCAAATGGAGAAGAAGAGTCCCCTTGCTTCTTGTCCAGTGAGGACACCATGGGCTATGTGCGCATTCAAAAACCTACCTTTAGTGTGATCAAGTCAGATGCCTGATGTGAATTTGGCTTCTGTTGAACCTGGCCCCAAGTTAAAAGAATAAAAGTCAGACTATGTCCAGATTAAGTCACCCAGCACGGAGTAGGACATTGTTCACCTGCTTCCAACACTCCCAACTCAGGTTTTTACATGTTGGTTTTTCTTGAAGCACCGCAGAACAGAGCAACATGACAAATGGCGTACAGTAAGAGCCACCCAGGCCAAATCCCTTTCCTTTATTGGTATTCACCATTTCCTCTCTCCATCTGCTCAGCACATTACAAGCTGATGTCTCCTGCCTCTGCTGCACTATTTTTACCTGCTTCCTAGATACCGTCTCCGTGCATGTGACGTCAGAGCAACCGAGAGGAAGAGACAAAGAGGAAGAGGGAGATGTTATTTATCTACAGTGAGTGTTGGTCTGGCTTATGCACTCACTTTTTCAGGAAAATAAACAGGTAGCAGAGTCAAGCTCTTAAAGCATGATTAAGCATGAATATGGTTTGTTTCTTTATCCAGACCTTTTGAAGAAGTTGTCGTATGTGTTCATCTGTAGATTTTACACAAAGAGAACGTGTGGTATTGTTTTGGATTTCTATTCCTATTCATGCATCCACATAGTGCCATAGAAATTAAAATTAACCCATAAGAACCCATGCAGTCATCAATGTAACAGAAAAATATCAGTTTAGTGGTCCAACTTAGGTTGTGGAGTACTCTACATTACAACATTTTTCAGGAAAATTATTTTGGGTTCTTATAGGGTAAAATTACATTTGTGACTATTTCTTTCCTGAAATCACTGTGAATCAGTAGCAGATGAAAAATAGCTTATTTGTGGCAAATTACCCTGGCTGAGCCACAACCTCCATAGCCTCCTCCGCAACCGGGATGGTAAAGGGGGGCGGAGTTGCTCTATGTGAACGGTCCTGCGCACAACTCAGAGGCAAACTTTTACTAAACTACTACTGCTCGGCAAAAAAAAAAAAAATATATATATATATTAAAAAACTTGCCCCTTTCACCCTCCGCGGGTGGTTTCTCACTCAAGCTCGGGTCCTCTACCAGAGGCCTGGGAGCTTGAGGGTCCTGCGCAGTATCTTAGCTGTTCCTAGCACTGCGCTTTTCTGGATTGAGATGTCTGAGGTCTTTCCAGGTATCTGTTGTAGCCACTCCTCAAGCTTGGGGGTCACTGCCCCGAGTGCTCCAATTACCACAGGCACCACTGTCACCTTCACTTTCCAGGCTTTCTCCAGTTCTTCTCTGAGTCCCTGGTATTTCTCCAGTATTTCTCCAAACTTTTACTAAACTACTACTGCTCGGCAAAAAAAAAAAAAAAAAAAATATATATATATATATATATATATATATATATATATATATATATATATATAATTATTTTGGCTAAAAACAGCATAAACATAATTAAAAGACCACTGGGAATGCTTTTAAAATAGATAAAAAGATAACTGGAGTGGGTCCTTAACCCTAAATAGCCATTTAAATCACATGTGACACACGCATTTCTGAAACCCTCATCTCAGCATGATCCAAACTTTCCTTAAAAACCCCATTTTGTACGAATTGCTCAGTTTAACGTCCTGTAGTTCATCGTCATTCCAGTAGGAGGAGTAAAAGTGCTTTTTCTGCTAATTTCAAAATGGCTGCCTCCATGAAATCTCCAAAGCACTTTTGGCAGTAAAAAAAGTTAGCTAATTTTTAAAACTTTATGGATAGTATTACTCACCTGTTATTCGTTCTTTTAAATGACTAGTTGCTGTATTGAAAGAAAGCACATTTGTTGACAATAAATTATTTACAATACCGGTACATCATGTTAAAAATGTGCGGTTCGAATTTGAGACAGTGGGTACATAAGATGTTTTATTGTTTTGTTTTCATGAACAGTCATGTTTTTTACAACCTAAACTAACATTGTTGTGAGCAAAATCTTACCTAATCATTTAAAGCATCATAATTGATACTATCTACAGCTCATAAACAAAAGGATATTGCAAAGTTTTTAATGGATTTCATCAAACAGGCTTAAAAAATCACCCTTATTTCTGAAATATTTGAGTTTTCTTTCAATTTTTTGATAAAGTGGGCTGTCAACTTGAAAGCATGATTCAGAGGCAAACTGCAGTGGCATATTTTTAAGTGTTGTCACATTGTTGCAGCTCATACTTTTTTTTTAAACATGTGTTGGTGAAGCGTTGGCGCTCAAGTGGTACCAAGTTGACGGAATTTAGTTGTAGAGTTGCGTTGACCACAGTATGTAGAGAGGCCGCGCATCAGGCGGCTTTGAAAAACCTCATTGTCTTCCCCCCGAAGCTGCTGTTTCTCAATGCAGCTTGAAGTAGTCAATTAAAACAGCACACACAGTGGTCCACGGCTACATTGTGATTGATGAATAGTCAATTATCATCTCTGCTCATGTGCACAGCTGTGTGAGATTCGTCCGTATACGTCCGTGCCTCATTCCGACAGGCACGTAAGAGCACAAGTGTTTGAGTGTTTTTACCCCAGCAGGCGCCGCCGTGCTCACTGCTTGCCTGCAGCATTAGTGCCCAACCTTGTCCAAGGTTAATCTGTCACGTTTGCTGTATATTTGCATGCATCCTTATCTGCGCTTTGCCACTCAACAGAGTGTCTATCTGCCCAAGCTGCTGCTCGCACTTAATCGCCTTTGTACATTATAGATGGACCTCCAACATCGCAGACACACACAGCTTTCTCACCTAAATTCCCCCACTTTCTTTGGAAACTACAACACTTGATCCTGAAATGTCAATATTTGCTATTCATTTAAAGCTTTAGCATGGTAAACTAGCTGTAGCTTAAGAAAAGACTGTATTTTCCGCAATGTAAGGCGAAGTTCAAGGGTAACTAAACAGTAAATAAACTTTTTTGGCTGTTTACCTGTACAAATGGTGCTTTAAAAGTGCTGACTGTTGGTCCTTGTCTAATTTTTGACAAATTTAAATAAACTTGTTTGTCATTCATCTTCTAAACCCATTTTTATCCCTTCCGGGGTCACAGGCTGCCAGAGCCTATCCTGGTCACTCGTGGGCGAAGGCAGGGGACACCCTGGACAGGTGGCCAGTCAGTCTCAGGGCCACAAATCACACACCCATCCACATCTATGGACAATGTAGAGTAACCATTGAACCCCTGAAGTATGTTTTTGGATGGTGGTAGGAGTCCCTGGAGAAAACCCACGCATCCAAGGGGAGAACATGCAATCTTCACACAGAATGGTCCCCCATTGGTGTTTTGTTTCAGGTCCCCCAGCCGGGACTTGAACCAGGGGCCAATAGCACCAACCACTGTTCCACAGTGCAGACATAAAAAAAAAATTGTTTAATTGTAAACATTTACATTATAAAATAAAACTGTAGTCTAAAATCATCTGTCTGCTCCCCCCTAGAGGTTCAAAGGAGGAAATAAAGATGAATTTCACCAACTGATGTAGTTCCAATGTAAAGCTCCAGTATAAAGACCTGCCCCGCTTAGCCTGCCTCCCCTAGAGATGTACACGGTGCTCTCTCAGAATGTCAGTCTTTATTTTTGTAAGGTACAAACAAGTTTGGGTATAAATACATGAATATGTACCGGTGTGTGTTTCCCGGAAACACGCGTTCGAGTGACTGCTTTCAGTGAAGAGTCCATGTAAATGGAAGCACATGTGGGTTTTGGGCTTCCATTTGCCAAACTCCAGCATTTATACATCATGAATCGACATTTTAGCTCAGTTTTGGGCTCTACATAAAAAACCTGCACCAATTTGAGCATGCGTTTAAGGTTGAACTTTGACCAAGGGACTCCGATTTGGTAGTGACGTATGGAAGTGCCAAGTGTTTAAGACAAATCATGAAGGAAAAATTTATAATTGCGGTTTTGTGCCCGAATTAAATTGGGGCGGGGGGGTTCAAGAGCAAAATTTGTGAGATTTGTGAGCCCACCGCTGCAGCATTTACCATCAAGCTTCTTCCAACTGTGAGTACATGCACTTGTATCTGGTAGAAACAGACCGACATATGCTAAAAGCACGTACAAAGCCCCATGTTCACCACATTCTTCAATGAACCTCACATGCCCAATGTGTACGTAGCATTATAGAGTTCAGAACACCTTGACATAAGTTTAAAAATTGATCATAATTTTATGTGGGCATTATAATTGTAATGCACCATGTAATGTGAAAAATATGGTATCACTCCAAGGGTGGATCTGCTGTAACCCGTGTGTTATCCCAGGCACTTTAACATTGGGAGTTGGGTCATCTAGACCCCACAAGACAGTGCGTTGAACCTTTTTTCTTCAATGATTTGTGATCTTCACTGGTGTCCATGGATTACATGAAATCTTCTCCACCTTTATCCACCTCTGTCATGGTAGGGATAACACATCAATGTAAGGGTGGGGTCGTAGGATAGCACAAAGGTTAAAGGTTTTGTCTCTGCAAGTAGCACAGCAAAACAGATAGCTTATCTGTTTTAGAAATTTGTGCAATGAAAAAAAGCTGTTAGCAGTGTGGCAATGTTCTCTATATTCTGAACCAACATGGCTCACATTGCATAATTATTTTTGCCTTGTCATTATAAGGCTGCATACCTGAGAGTAGCTGTAAACATGATTTATGGGGAAAAATGGGGCTCATGGACCAAATTTCTGAACTAAAAGCAATTACAAAGCACAACAGAGAATGATATTTAGCAAGTTTTCTTAGCATTGACTTCAGGGACAGGAGACTGTTGTCTGGAAACAAACTGTAAAGTTTTTCATTCTTTGGTGTCACCACGTTTTACATTCCCACACCCACTGTGAAGACTTTTTAGCTAAAAGTTTTAAATAGCAGCATTGACTCCATATGCCACCCGATTACTGTGCATAACTACAGATATGTTTCTATAACTCTTGCTAATCACTGTCATAATCACAAGGCTGAGTTTGCACTGAAGCAGCCTTAGGGACCTATTGTTCCGTCTCTGTGGACCCATTTCTTTGTACTCTCCGGATCTTCCAAGCCGTTAGCCAGCTGGCCAGTTGCAGCTAAACAAAGTTATCCCCAACTTCAAAATGGAAATACGGACTCTGGCATGTTTGTGATAATGTGAATCTGGGTAATTGATGACACCACAGCATAATAAAAGCCAAAATTGCTGACTCTAGAGTTGCACAATGATTGAAACGTGCTAGTCTTGCATAACACGTGCATAAGGGTTAGCTTTGTGCTATAAGTTAGCATCATACGCTACAGGATGACCGTTTTAGCTAGTCGGAACCAGAAGGTGTTTTTGCACCAAATCTGCCTTTTATTTTGTTTACATTTGTTAGCACTAAATTGTGACAAAATAACAAGCAGAAAATCATTTCCAGGCTGTTGAAAGTGTGCCTATACAGCACTGACTGTTTACAGATGCCCAAGATCCTGACAGTGCAGATTCATGAAGAGCTGAGGTGTAACACAAATCCCAACTACATTTTGCTTTTTTTCCACTCACACTTTGACACCAACTATAAAACCAGTGCTTGTTAACGACCACATTCTTCCCTGGGTTTCATTGGAAGTTGGGGAGGATGTCTTACTGGAAAAGTTTCATTCATGTTTGGAACAACAGGAGTACTTCGGATCACTAGCCACGGCTCACACACACGTACAATGGATTGATTAATTAATTTATTAAAATAACTGCTGCTAATTATAAATATCATATTACTATACTATAGTCTATAATTTTGTTTTTGGGGAACTTTGCAGTAAACAGGTCCTGTGTAGCCCTTCATCAGACCCCTCAAAGGTTTGTAGAGTATCCAAAAATGGTTTGTTTCTCACGAATTATAGTAAATGTTATTGAGTATAAGTACCTATCCTCTTTTGAGGATGTAAAAAACATGTACGTATATAATAACTAGAAACAAATTTTTATTATTTTTATAAATCAGACTACAATTGCGTTAAATGTTAATTTTATCATGTGACTTCTTTTATTGCAGAAATTAATTGTTACAATGTTTAGTCTTATTTGAATTTAGTAAAAGTTGTGTTTAAGTATTTTGTTATTATCCACTTAAGAATGATAATGTTTTTATGCATCATAAAACAATTAAAACCAGATCTTTATACTAAAAAAGGATTTCTTGTGGATTTCTCTTTAACCAGACTAGACATCTGTACTGCAGACTAAACCTCAGTCTCCCAATCCTGGAGCTTTTTTTTTTAAGAGTCAAGATCCAAGACCAGATTTCAGAGTAAATAGGGCATCTCTAAGAGTCCTCCTGGTGACATGGGTGGGGTGCCATAATTGAGACCCCTGTGTTTTGCGGTTGGCAAGTGGAGCATCCTACAGGGTTAGCTCAAGAGTGTTTGGGATGGCTCATTCCACTGTCCACTGCATCGTCCACAGGGTCACTGAGGAGGTGGTGGCCATTTGCCACAAGCTTGTTCATCTTCCGAAAACTCCTGAAGACCTGGAGGTGGCGTCCCGTGGGTTTGCAGGGCTGACACGGCACAGAGCCTTCCTCAAAGCACAAGGTGCCATGGATGCCACATCCGGATCAAGCCTCTGAGTGGCCATGATGGTCACTGCTAGAGAAACAGAAAACTGTTCCCCTACATCATCCTGCAGGCTTTTTGTGACCATTGGGGCTGCTGCATTGACACCTATGTGGGCTGGCCAGGGTCGGTGCATGGCTCTAGGGTGCTTGGCTACTGTACAGGCAGTTGGTCTATCCTCCTCCAGGACACTTCATCCTTGCAGATGGTGGATACCTGTGCCTGCAACGCCCACACCCCCTCATCACTCCCTACAAATGAGTTAACGAAGGTGTAGCATCCCAGCGCTTCAACAGCCATCACTCAAGGGCACGCTCAATTATTAGAGCGTGCTTTTGGAATGATGAAAACAAGATTCAGAGCAATCTATCTGCAAGCGCCGACGGTGCATCACACTGTCGTACCTCATGTAAGTAAACACAGTGGCTTTTTAAATTTCTATGGTATATATTTCTTTTAAAATATAAATTGCAGGTTGTTACAGCTTGTGCCATCCTCCACAACATCTGCCTCTGTGCTGGTGACATTGCGGCCCCAGAGGATGAGCCAGAGGAAGATGTAGGAGATGAGTGGGAGGCTGGTTTGGAGGCCATCGACGGTGCTCCCTGGTGGGACCAACTACCTGCCGAGGTTTCTGGCCTGGAGGAGGTACCACCAGACCTTGACTACTGTTAACAGGTAACTTAATAATTATTTACAGATACATTTTTAAAGTTTTCTGTTTACAAAATTATTAAGATGCATTTATCATCTCACGTTTGGATAATCTTTGGTCACGCAGCATCCATCAACAGCCAACTCCACAAACCCTGTTGATGGACTATGCAGTGTACAGTGAAGCCATATCCCGAAAGTCTCTCAGCAGACCACTCTGGAAGATGTTCCAATCACCAACCAGAAAGTTACAGTCCTGGGTCTCAGTTGCAGCGCCCCATGTATGTCGACCAACTTCGTAACCAGTTGTAGATAAAAGTGATGCTGTTTTGGATTTATTCCTTTATTTGCTTGCAGAAAACCATAAATGTTTTGAACATATCAAATATGAACCTAATTTACTAATTTATTTTTTCCAAGAAATCATTGATAGGTTATTTCATTGGTTCACCTTTTTTTTATTTTTTTTTTTACAAAAGACTGAAAAGTCGGTCAAAAGTTTCCCTCCTCTCTTGTGCTTTCTGCCTCTCTCTGCTGCCTCATGTCCTCCCTGATTAGATCTAGAAGCTCATCACTGTCCCTTCTTCTTTTTCTACCAGTAGGTGGCTGACTCCTTCCTTTCTGCACTGTCTTCAAGCTCCTCTCTTAACCATTGCTGTACTTGTCCCTAGAGTTTCCTCACGGATAGAGGAAATTAGGACAGAAGGTCCCTGTTCTAATACCTCATCCATGAGGTCAAACCAGGGCCAAGTAGCAGCAGTGGGCTTCCCACTAACCCCCCTCTCCTAACACTGGATACTTACAATCCAGAACACACGAAATCATAAATGAGAGTTGGAGAAACAAAGATACAAACCTTTTTATAACATGCAAATTTAACGTGCATCAAATTTGTTCTATTCTTCACCTCACATTAACATACTTTGAATTCTTTTTTTATGGTTGTCCCACTTTGTTTTGGCCTGAGTGGGGGAAACCTTCTCCTGCAGTGGAATTTTGTCCAGGATTTTTCCTGAATTAATTCCTCTCAAAAATATGTTTTACATTAAAACACAAAAGGCTCTAACTCTACTGAGACGAAGACGTCTAAAATTGGATGTTTTTAACTTCAAGCCACAGCAGCCAAAAATTTGGCAACAGTGGACAGATGTTCACTCTCTCCCCGGAGCTTTATAAAAGTTTTTGTCTGTCCTTTGGTCCCTAAAAGATATAATAATACTTTTTTTTTGTATTTAGAGAAGAAAAATAAAAGTGAAAAACGAAGGAACAACTGCAGGATTTAGTGTACGAGCTGAGACTGCTAAATGCGCACTTTTATTGTAAAATTTTCAGATCAAGATAACTTTAAAATGTTTTATATTAATAATCAAACCATTAACTTAAAGTCAGACATAGGAATAAACTTAAAACTACCAATGAACCTATGATGCGTGTTTTTCGAGTGTAGGAGGAAGCTGGAAAAAACCCACACATGGATGAAGAGAACATACTAACTCCACACAGGAAGGTCACGAATGAGGTTTGAACTATGAGTGTCTTGGAGTGAGGCAAGAGTGTCGACCACTTCACCACCATGCAGGCCCATAATTATAACCATCTTGGGAATTAGCAGTTACTTTAAAATCCCACTTGGTTACACTTTCACACCGATATGCCCCTTTCTTCAGTTACAAGATGTTTAGATGAAAAATGAAGTAGAGAGGAGTCCGTACACTACCAGACAAAAGAGGTTTGTATCGTTACATGTGCAGTCACCATCCAGAATGCCATGAGCTCCCAGTTGTACTGCATAAGTAGAGGGCCGTGGACTGCTAGTCTACTGTTGTACAGCTCAGTGAACTGTGTTGACATGTCTGTTGGGATATAAAGGGCAAGTCTGGTCCGTCAAGTGGGCACTGACCGATCAACAAACTCCAGGGCTCATTTTTCTGCAGGTAAGCTTCGTCTTTGTACGATTGACCGTGGACCTCTTGGTGTCATCTCCCAAACTTTACCCCTACCCTCTTGTCTGGTTGCAGTGACAAATGGAGATAGATAGATAGGTAGATAGGTAGATAGGTAGATAGGTAGATAGATAGGTAGATAGGTAGATAGATAGATAGATAGATAGATAGATAGATAGATAGATAGATAGATAGATAGATAGATAGATAGATAGATAGATAGATAGATAGATAGATAGATAGATAGATAGATAACCTTGTGCTCCTTCGGTATGCCTCAGGGACCCCAAGTGCGAATCGATTCAAGAAAAACAGACCTATGCTCACATCAGAGCACACTTCTACATATACAATCGTTGCTCATAAACACACACTTCAAAAAAGAGAAAAAAAAAGAGGAATGCAGTCAAGTACAAAAATGTAATGGATGCAATAAAGATCACTCACGCAGCAGATTAACTGAATGTGCCACTCACAGTGACGAACGCAAACCCAAACGTGTCTGTTACTGCTTTTATGGACCTTGTTTCCTGTATTTTTTTTTTTTTTGCGGGGAGCTCTCTTCTGTGAAGAAAGCTTTTATTTTATCACTGTCCACCAAATGTCTGTCAGGCTCAGTTAGCAACTGCAGCAGCTGGTAAAGTATAAAGAACTCTGCTGCTGCATGGCAAGATATCTGCCTGAGGAGATGATTGTTAATGTAGAAACCAATTGGGGAGAAAGAACTTTTAAAGTTGCTTTGTGTCTGTAAGAAGTCTAACCGCAACTTTTTATGCTCGTATAGCTGCAAAGTAATTCAAATAGAAAGTTTGATGCTTTTATTTTTTTTTTATTTTTTTTTTATAACTTGATTGAAGATGCTGTGAAATGAGCTCCTAAATGAAGATGGACAATTTGTCCTTCACCAGATGTTTTTATGAGAAGTTTCAAATGTAACAAAATGTATTCGTTTTTTGCCCACTCATATACCATTGATCTGTCAAAGAGTACAGCATAAACAAACTGTTTGGATCAAGAATCTTTTTAAATTTCCCCTATGACCCTGCAAATTGTTACTCATACTCAATACCTCCAAACAATCAGTACATTTTCAATTCAAGTAAAAAAAACCTCCATTAGATAGAAAAAGAACACCAAAACAATCATACGTGGCTGATCTGCTTTACTATCTTAAAAGCGTTCCCAGTGGTCTTATCACGATAATGCCAATTTTAGCAAAAAAAAAAAAAAAAAAAAAAACCTGTGTCGTTTCCTAGTACTTAGTTTCTGCAGAGTGGCAGTAGTTTATTAGAAATTTGCCTTTGAGTTGTTGCCATGTTTATGCCAGTTTATTGGTACGGAGCAAACCCAATCACCCCCCCCCCCCCCCCCCCTTCTCGTCATCTATAACAATGCTCTCTCTTTACCCTCTGTCCCACTAGCTTACAGCCCCTCACACCCCCAATCGAACATTAGCGGTGCAATAAAAATGGCCAGCAATATCTGAGCTATCCAGTCATACAGTTTTGAGGCAGATTCCAGCTCAGACACAAGAAAAAGAGGATGGACATGGTTCCATTTGTCTACAAGTGGATGCATCAGAACCGATTGTGTTCTTCATGACAGTAACAATCTTTTTCTGAGGCACATATTTATCTACTTCTGATTCACAATTTGACTAAAGAAATATATAGACAATTAAACTTAAAATGGTATTTTCTGATGTCCTTCAACATCTGAAAAATGCCATAAGAACATGTTTTTTAATGTGTTTTTACACAGTTTTTATGTCAGTGGGTCTATAAGTTGTTCACAAAATTAATGGAATCAGAGTGCTCTGAAATCAAAGTGTGGGATTTTTGTTGCTAATTAGCATTGGGTTACTCTAAAACACCTTTGTCTTTAAACACGAGCATTGAAATGTGGCAACAGGAGAGGACAAAGCTGCTAAGAGACACATTTACAATGCTCAGCAACAAAACTGCAAAAGAAATTACCTCATGTAGAACAAATTTTGTCTGATTTACAATGCTGCAAGATATGAAAGCATGGATGAGGTCGGCCTCTGACTCATTCTCCCCGAACTTAAGGCAGAGATAGGCAACTCCAGACATTCGAGGGCCGCATTCCTGCATGTTTTCTGACATACCCTGCTCTGTCATGTTCTAATTGACTGGACACACCTGAACCAGGTAATCAGTCTTGAGTAGGGCTTGGATATCTCAAAATCATGCAGACACACCGGCCGTCAAGGCCTCAAGTTGATCGTCCATGGGTAAAGGGTAAAGGTGAGGGGAATTTGTTTATTACATTTTAAAAAACAAATTAAATATTGCTGCACCAAGACAGCAATATGAATTTTTGTACAGAGACTAAAGATTCAACAGATAAGGCTTATAAGTGTTTAGTATTGAAAAACAACTAATTTGTTGACATAGTTTTAGATTTTTGGAAAGCTAAAGAAAATCTATACTGACAAAGACTGATATGAGTCTGTCATTTTTCTAAAGAAGAAATACATTCAATACATTTTAGGTTCATATGCCCTAAATCTTATAATACCCTTTTCTCTTAACTTTACTCTTATGTTGCAATTGGGATTAGTTTATCAGAAAGCAACTTTGGGATAGTCTAAATCAGTGTTTTTCAACCTTTTCTGATCCCGCGGCACACCAGCATCCAAAAACTAAACAAAAAAAGGAGAAACTCAGAGTCTGTATTGATCTACAGCCCCTCCACAATCTCACATGCATTTTTTGAGATAATTGTTGCAGAAAAAGCTGGAAACTGGAGCTGTTTTTTTCTAAAAGATGCAATAAAAGTTAAATTAGAAGATTTAAAAACAGTTTGAAGTGTGTTCGTTGGTTTCAAGACGTTTAACAACGCTGTCACTCTCACAACCCAATGCATCATGGGAGATGTAGTGCATAAAACGGCTGGAGATCGCTTTTCAGAGCTTCATTGTTTTTTTCACTTGTTCCACGGTCTGATACCGGATTCTGTGGAAAGCTGCACCGCTAAAGACGAGCTTTAGCTGGTATTTTTGTTGGAACTGAGCGACTTTACGAGTTAAATCCGGACAAGGAAGTTAAGATTTTAGCCACTTCTGATTGGTCAGACTGTGATTAAGCCCCCCAAGAATGATTGGTGAAGACAGTTAAAGGGGCGGGCCTTTTCCAAAATACAGTCGAAGCTGCAGCTAAATCGAGGTAGCATCATTCTTATCAAAATGTCTTTAATAAAATAAACGCAAAGAAAAAAGTATTTTATGATCTTTAATATTCCTAACTACTCAGTGTTTTATCAGGGCCTGTTTGGATGCACAAAGAGCTGAAATCCTGGAGATGGAAAATGTTTTTACATCAGTGAATGAGGGCAATTTCCCACGGCACACTTGACCATCTCCCACGGCATACTAGTGTGCCGCGGCACACTGGTTGAAAAACACTGGTCTAAATAGTATTTGCAGCTACCCTTGTTGTCTAATTGTTGGAGTTTTTCATTTTGTCTTTATTAATTATTTCTGCGGCATGTGTGTCCATATTTTATTTTGCGGCAGGCTAAGCTTGCTGCAGAACTGGTTAGTTTTCAAGACATTTAAGGTTTTATAGGGCTTTTTTTGTTGTTTTGGTGTCTCTTAACTGTTTCTGCTGCACATGTGCATAGCTATTTTAATATTTTGTCTTTGCACGCAACTCTTTTCTAAAGTAAACAAATAAATAATTAAAATAAAACATCATATAATCAGAACTTTAAAAAATATATATATTTTGTCATTTTAACTATTTTCGGGATTGTTGGGGGCAGTCTGGGTGTTTTATTATTTATTTTTCAATTGTTTCATTTCAATTGATAAAGTTTGAATTTTAATCAAGAACCAAATCGCATTATTACTGGGTGCGATAAAGTTGGTCACACCTGTTGAATTGGTATCATGCATGTAGCATTTAACTTGGCAGCCGCTTTTCTTTCTGTCTCCTTAATGGAATGTTAGACAAATGATGGCTCCCACTGTTGTGTCTTTATTGATTCTGCCAGGGTGCCTGAATGTGATTAAGGGGATTTAAACTCAAGTCTGCTGACGCAAATCACGGCCTGAGGTAATATAATGTCCAGATGAAGTGGAGAGATCCATCTCAATAGGGAGGTGGCCCTCCCTGACCCTGCGTGGGCTCAGGCAATTAGCATTGGCAAAGTGCAACTCAGTAACAAAATCTAGAAAACGGAAGAAGTGCTTGCATGGCTAATCCCCAACCCACCCTGCCTCACAGAGGCTCAAAGCCCTTTAATTTTAGGAGACCATTGAGAATGCAGGTCAGGGATGTGAGGGATGCCAAGCCAAGCTGCCATCAGTCGAGATACTGGAGATGGCTGGATGGCTGCCAAGTGGAGAGTAATGTTAATGTTTGCTCTTGTTGTAAAATTAATTCGAAGAAATTATTATGTCAATAAGTGGCTGAATTGTTTTTCTCCCACCGTAGACTGTTAGGAGGGCAAAGTTTTCCTTTTTTCATTGTGAGATGGTTTACATCTGTTTTTTATTAGCTAGGAGTAGGTGTACCCCTAGGGGGTATGTAATGGCACCCTGGAGTACCATCATTGACAATATGAGAACTGAACTCTGCATTCCAATTATAAATGCAGGAGGTCTCGGGTTTAAATCCTGGACAAGCCCCCGAATGTGTTACTGTCCAGACAGGATCACCTGTCTTAGTCTAGGGGGAACTACCACAAAGTGGCCATAATACATGACAAATGGACATCAAAGGAACAAGGATCACAGTTTATTGAACAATAAAAAGAAAATCTGTGTCCTGTAAGGGAAGATGAAATAACTACTGTGCTGGTTCAAGTACAAAAAAAAAACCAAACTAACCCTAAATTAAGGATTTGTAATCTTGCCCAAACATAAAATAAGTCAAGCAAACAGATGTTTCAGCCATCCCAAGCCTCGGAGTCTGCAGCTTCTTGCTAAGGCTTCCTAGCCATAGCTAAACTACTTAATAGAAACAAATAAAGCTCACATACTTAAAAGAAACAAATAAAGCTCACAAATCAACCATGGCCCGACTCCAAACAAAAAAAATATATAAATTAATTAAAAAAAAGAAAATAAACACAATCCAGCTATATAAGACTGCTGAAGAGAAAAGGAGGGGAAAAAGGAAAAACCCAACCAACAAATGTGCTGTTCCTCCTCTGCCTCCTGCACTGCTCTCTGGTTAAAGCCTCCTCTGGCTTATATAACCTGCAGGTGCTCATCAAGACTGGCTCACACCTGCCAGGTGAGCAGAATGATAGATTGTGCAGGCAAAGGGTGCAGCACATCAGCAGCAAGACAAAACAAGCACTGGTTAATCTGAATAAGCCAAACTCTTATAGACTTCTATAGAGGAAACCATTCTTGCTCTGCTACCTTTTTTTCTTTGAACGTGTTCTTGCAAATTTTTTTAAAATATTCTTTTCTGTAGTACAAGTTATAAAATGGCCAATCAGATCCCTCAATTTCACATCAAAAATTCAAAACATTTGATTGACAGATTCTCCTGAGCTCACACTTAAATGGTGGTGCGGACTTCCAACAAGCTCACTCTTGATTGGCTTAAGTAGTTGCCATAGAAATGTCCACTCAGACCAACTTGGACCAATCACTGCTTAATGACATACCATTTTAGGCTTAATTTTCTTCTGCATCATCGAAGAGATGCCACAAAAACATTATTTTCATCTAAGTGGGTCTATCAGCAAATCCTGTCCCCATCTTGGAATTTTATTTTATAGTTAACCTTTGTGCTATCTTGTGGGGTCCAGATGACCCCACCCTTACATTGATGTGTTATTCCTACCATGACAAAGGTAGATATAGGTGGAGAGGAGCACTGTCACTGTCAATGCACTGTCACTGTCATCTGGACCCCACAAGATAGCACAAGGGTTAAGTGATTCTATTGTGTTCTGTGTTTACATTGGTGCTCCAGTCAGTTCGTTGAATGCGATTGGAAGAGTGTGGGTAGGGGCGGATGAGCTAGTGAATACGAAGGAGTGTCATGAGAGCATGTGTGTGCGGTTATCGAATGAGGAGATAGCATCAGGGAAAATCTTCCGTTTTGTGCTATGTTTGGCGTGTTAGCGGCCGACAGCAACCATTGAAGCTCCATTAAAGGCTTCACATTTGGAAACTGCTGTCTCCGACTTTTCACGACATCCAGCCGGATGTTACGATATTTCCTTTCCATGTAGGCTTTTGGTCTCCCTGTAATCTTTTTGAGCTAGTTAGACAGTTGGGGGAGGGAGTATATGTTGACAAAAGGTTTGGATTCATTGTTCTACGTAACTTTTATACATTTGTCAGAAACATGGCTGACATATACTTCAAACACGGAGAGAATCTTTTGTGTACGAAATAGGATTTAATAGGCCGCCTCTTTGAGGAACAGATGCAATCCTGATGCGCTTCATTTGAATACGTGTGAACAAAGTGCAAATGCAGGAATTGCTTTCATGGTTTGGTACAGCGTGTCCAGCTCATTAGTCCCTTCCTACTTGTAAACGCTGGTGTTTGATGTGGAAAATGCTCTGGCCATGTGTTAGAGCTTGTAATAATGAATGTTTCATGCAGGTTGGGCCCATTTGATCCATCACTTCTGATTAGATTGTGTTTACCAGGGTGGAAATAATATTCAGATGAGGTCATTATCAGTCAGATCAGGAGAAGACTCAACCTATTTGGGTATTTACCACAGCCTTTAGTGTTTGCGCTGCAGCTTAACAGAATGCTGCTGCAGTTCTTGCTGTTGGGTCCGGATACGTCCTAATGTATCATTTAGCCAATTAGCCAAGTGCTCCTCCATGAGAAGCCTTTACTGTAGTGGATGATGTTGATGACGCTCTTGCTTGAGTTAGGGTTCTGTCTCATGGTGGAGGAGGGATGGCTTTCTGCCTATCCTTCAGAGTTCACAGAGTCTGGCCGATAAATACAAGGTCTGGAGAGATCGCTCAGTCCTCCCCCACAGCATCGGCGTTGGTTTCCATTTCCACAGGTCGCCACTGAATGACTGTAGATTACCTCAGCTACTCTGCGATGTCTGCAGGGACAAGGCAGTCAGACGAGAATGATACAAGGTGGTGACAGCCGGACCCCTCGCAGACACCCACCAACGGGAAGCCCATTCACGGCAGCTGGCCCCACGACACTAATCTGATTCTAGTCTGCAAAGGGCCCGTTTTACGCCCACCAGACATGCTGAAAAGGAAACAACCAGCAGGTTGTTTTTGTGGAGTTTGCAAAGGAAACTAATGAATGTCGTCTCTCACTGCTCCTTGAGGTCATGTTGAGTTACGATGGTATGCAATGTTCAACTCTCTTCTACTAGATAAACATTTAAACTGGATTTGTGCTTTATTTGATCTGAAGCGGTTAAAAAGAAAGAAGCTAATTTGTCAAAAATACCAGCTGGGCTTTAACTTCTCACTTTCTATCACACACCAGCATTTTTGACTAACGGCTTCCGATAAGCTTACCAAGCTAATAATCAAAGACACCTCCAATATTTCAATGATACTCCTTCACTGACCATGCAGCTCCAGGGCACGCAAGGTGAAGATGAATTGGGTCGCCCGACTTGTTTAGAGACAAGAGATAGGCCCCTAATTGGATATCATCTCACTCTCTTTCCTTAATTAGAGCTGCATTACTTTATGAACTGATATTAAGATGCAGGAGAAATGGTAATTAGCTAAAGGTTATTACTAGCCAGGGGGCACATGGACACAGAGCATGCTGGGCAATGTAATGACTGTACACACTTTCGTTTATATGGGGCTCATTGGTGCTCCCTCGACTTAATGTTTCACTTTTCCACAACAGATGTTTTAAGATAATGATTACAAGTTATAAGTCGTCCAATTGAATTATACATCTTTAAATACATTATTTTAGACACTATTTTAAATGTTTATTCAGTACAGATTCATAGCAGTGAAACATTTCCCCATATATAGCTGTTTTTTTATCAATGCATTTTTTTTTCCAAAAGATTATTTCTGATTTTATAACAGAATTTATGTACTGTATTTTTCACACTGTAAAGCCTCAATTAAAAAACAAAACAAAAAAACACTGTGCCTTTTTATTCTTTGACAGAGTTTTAGGGCCACCAAAAAAAAAGTAATATTATGAGATTCAAAGTTGTGAATTTACAACTTTTTCTCGTAAATTTTATGTGATTAAAAATCATAAATAAATTACTTATTTTCATGTAAATTTTCAAAATTAAAGTCAAAGTGAGCACACAGGGCAGAAAATGAACACAGAAAACAGAGCAGACAGACTAAACTCAATTCCACAGGTAAGCTGAATGTTTATTGATAATGTTTCAAATGTTAAGAAGCTCATTTGTTTGATTTATGATTTATTAATGTTTTACTTATTGATTGGTGGCTTGCAGGATCTCTGCAGCCTGTTGATGAAGCCATTGGTATTCCTTCATCTGTCCACTTCCCTTTTTTTTTCCTTTCTTTTTTTTTTCTATTTTGTTTTGTCCAACAACTAAGTGGACAGATGAGATCTGAAGGCCTTTTGTGCTGGACAGGTTTTACTATTACAGAAAGACGTTATGTATCTTCGGATAACCAGGGTGTAAATTAGTATAAACCCCTTTTTGTTTTGTTTTTTATAATATTTTATTTGTTTGTTACATTTTATGTTTTAAGAAAAGAAAGAAAAAAAAAATATATATATATATATAATGCTCCATATCTTTCGTCTTCAAGGTTTAACACACAACATTGGTGTTTTTTCTCGTAAAATTATGATTTTCTTCTTGTAAATGTACCTTTTTTAAAGTCGTAAATTTACTAATATTTAATATTCGGACTTTAAAGTCTTAACTAAAAAAAAGAGCACCTTTTGTATGAAAATATCTGTATATCTGTGTTTGTCCATCTGGCCTTTTTTTAGTTGCAAACAAGGTGTGGGTGTTCTTTCAACACCAGGTTTGGAGTAGTGCCAATTCTTATTTATATCTTTTTTTTTCTTCTGTCATATGCATTTTTTGGCTCCTGCGACTTATACTCCAGTGCGACTTAAACAACAGAAACCCTTGGTTGTAGCTTCTAACAAACAAGTCCCAGAGTTACTGTGAACGCTGTTAATAAACTCTGACTGGCTGATGGACTTATCTCTGACTCTCGTGTCTTGCCAAATTTGACTTGTGTATGACATAAGTTTAAAAATTAACCATTGATTGGCGGTGTGCCCCATAATGCAGAAAATACGCCACTTTTAGGTCTATTGAATTGTAATGGGGTTTTTGAGTTGATTAAAAAAATCACTTTGGAGTATATGTCACACTTAGAAAAGGAAACACTTTGATCCAAAGTCTTAGAAACACTTCTGAACAAACCTGCCAAACCCAGGCCAATGCTGTGTTTACACCAAATGCGGTTCATGTATCAAATTTGCGCTCGCTGTCTCTCCTTAGGCGCAAATTCGATGCTTAAGATACCATCAGGTTTTTAGCCTCATTACTACATGGAAGTATTGACTGTACTTTATATCTCTTTTACAATGCCCAGAGGACACAGAGCTTTATTCAGAGCTCAACCAAAGCATCGTAATCAAGTCTGCATGTCTGCGTTCATGAGATCATTCAGTCTTATTTTTTTTATTTTTTATATGTCGATCTTTACCTTCTACTGTGGGGGCATGTTTCAGAACATGCTTCTTCTTCTGCGTTGCTTTCAGTAGCAAATACTGATACACACACCTACATTGCCCTCTAGTGGTTGCGAGCCTGTTTATGTTAAAAGAAAATCACAAATAAGTAGCTCCAGAGTATAAATCACACCACTAACCAAACTATGACTTAATATGCCACGTCTACTCTGAAAAATACTGTAAGTATGAAGTATTTACAATAACTGTAACTCCTAACCTAGTTTACAACATGTCAAAAAACAGACTGATACCACAAAAACAAATGTTGCTATGACTATGCTAACTCCTAACTTTGTTGGCCATATGTAAAAAAACAACAACACAGTCTTACACAGCTGCACATTAGCCGTGTTAGCTAGTTCTCAATACCTGTAACTCTCAACCTTGTTATACCGTGTTATGTTTATCCAAGATTTTTATACACAAAAACAGATTACAGAAATGTCACCCTAACTTTACCGTCTTAAATAACGAAGTCAATTTATGCTTGAAATCTATAAGATTATTTAAAGTAACTTAAAGCCATAACAGTTTATGATATTTTGGGTGATATTCCCAGTATCTGAGACTGTTTATTCATTTGTTGCATCCCCCCTGCATTTTGTGCCACTATCCAACTATGAAATTGTTGTTTTCTTGTGTTATCTTTTTCTCTATAAATATGTATATGCATGTTTATGTATGCATATTTATACGTATTCTACTTCTTTTTTGCTTCCTTTTAGAGTGTGGTATTCTTTCTGCTTGTATCCACCATCTTTTGTGATTTTTATGGAAGTGTTCAGATGTTGTTTGTGTTGTGTTCAATAAAGTTCTTTAAAAAATAATAATAATAATAAAAATACTCTTAACCTTGTTTGCAACACGTAAACAACCAGACTGATACAGCTAAAAATAACATTACTGTAACCACGTTGAATCCCAATACCCAACCTGTAACACCTGACCGAGCATTTTGATAGGGCATGGTTTATCTCTGAAAATCACGTCTACATTAGTATGCATAAGTTGCGCTGTTTTTTCTTCTTCTTTTTTTTTTAAATTAAGGCTTTTAAGTGCACCTTATAGTGCTGCAAACATGATATATGCTGTGAAAAATAGCCTATTTCACTACTTGTCCTAATGTATTTACTTTTCACTGCTGCCTGTTACGTAATATCATCAGCAGGCGCATTTCACCTGAGAGCTTTAATGGAAAGTCGGTGCGGTGCATTGTGAAAGGGAAGGTCTGTTAAGTTCCTGTTGAAACAGACTAAGATGTGACTTCTTATTCCCAGCAGAGCCATTTATCAAGCTGTCAAGGGAGCGTGCGTGTAGCCTTGATGCGAGGCAGAGACTTTGCCCCGATAGGAGCCTTTTCTGTGGTCTCAACTGCCACTGATTATCACTTGCAACTCCTGTGCTGAGCTCCACAAATCCTGAGGATGCAACATTATGGTCAGCTCAGCACACGCGGCTGAGGAGAGGACAGCCCGGGCGATGCCGCGCATGAATATTGCAGAGCAGTCTGTTATAGTTACAGAATCGGAGACAGCCACAGTGTTTAAATCCACGCTACAACCCCTCCCCATCTGTTTACTGCTGACTGTACACAAACAGTTCTTTTCATATGTGTGCCAGAAGAAAAAAAAAAAAGCTTTTTGAAAAATGTATTTGATGTGGAAAGACAAAGGCAAATATTGCACTGGAGTTTATCCGTGCACGCTAACTGGATTCTGAGGAATTTGCAGGAGAGGCAACAAAAAATCTGTCTTGTTCTATCGTCCTGTCTGCCCCCCCCTCCCCACCACTTTATCCCTCCTTTATGTTACCATCGATGCAGTTTCCTAATCATCCAAAAGAGGACAGTGTGGAACATCTCCAGGGAGAGCAAAACCTTGCAGTAACAGGAACCTGGGGGTATTTAGCCTCCTGGACTAACAAAGCAGCTATTAAGTGATTTGTACCTAAGATGCTCATCATCTGTTTTTTTTTCTTCTTCTTTTGGTTATTGTTTTATGTATTTTCTTGAGTAACACACCAACAGCAAAATGTTTTAGCCTCTTTTATACACTTTGGGGGGTTTTCACAAAAATGTGAAAAAGCAGAACTCTGTCCTGCATATTCAGCAGGAAGAAAAATCACTTTGAGGTGGAAGAAAAAGCAGAATGGAGGGAGGTAAAAAAGAGGAGTGAAGGAAAGAGGTTGATGCCTAATGACAAAGTGGGAGGGGGGGAGGGGGTGTCTTTAGAGGAAGCAAAACAGACAGCTGCATGAAGCTCACAGGAAGAGGCAGCAGCCAGGGGAGGGATGTTTCATGCCGGGCACGTGAGCCGTTCTGACACATGGGTAGCAAAGCGAAAAAGGGGGCCAACACAATGGGGTGGGGGCGGGAGGAGGGGAGGGGGGGGGGTATCAGACAGCAGGGCTATCGCCTCTCCAGGTTAGGCCGGGAATACATTCATTCGGCTGAATGAAGCAGTCTACCGCACTGCAGGGTTCAACGGCGGCGCTCCCGCCGAGTGCTGGAAGTCGCACCGGAAGGTTGTTCGCCTGAAAGGGGTCGGGGGGGTTATGTTGCGATTTCGTTGCAATGGCTCTAATGCAGCGCATCAGAACTTGCATCATCAGCAGTCATCCTGGTTTAAATGTTATGAGAATGTGTGAAAAGTGCAGCTTCAAGCATTATTTTTGCAAAGGGACAAGCCTGGTTTTGATTTCATTAGCAATCTAAGCTGCTTTATGACAGTTTAGCATGAACACAAAATCTTGAAAGTCGGTTTAAAGTACTTAAAATCTGTGTAATAAAAAAGTTTTAATTAGGTTTTTTTTTAAATCATAACATCTATTTCTTATCTTGCAGAAAAGTATGTTTAGTCTAATGTGTTAGCTTTGTAATGTTTTGTTCACAATAAAACATTAGAGACAGTTTTATTTTTACCCCAAAATAGTTAAGAAACTGTAATCTTTAATGTGGGGATTTTTTAAAAATAACATGTAAAGGAGTTTTTATCTAGTAGTGTGCCAAATGTAATAGTAAAATATATTCTGTGAACAGACAGTAAATGGTGTGGACTACATTCACTCCAACCTCTTTGCGTGTGGAAGCCACTTTCAATGAAAAATCAATGTAAACATGTGTTTTAGGGGTTTTGCATTCAACACTCTCGCATTCACGTGTTGCTTTGCAAGTTTTTACGTTTTTGGACTCAAAGTACAAAGCGGCCCATTAAACATGGATTGCTACTTAAACCATGTCAAACTTCAAACCAATTAGGGACTTAAATTAGGTAGTGACAAACGGATGACCAATTCTTTCATATATTGGGATAGAGCTGTGTAAGAAATAAATCTGGATCAAGATTTACAAAATTTACGCTGCGTCAACATTTGACAGAAAGCCTCCTGCTCTAGATAATAGTAGAAAAAAGAAGCCTCTCCCTGCTTATTAGTGTCTTGCCCAAGGACACTTCAACATATGGGTGGGCAAGGCGGGAATTGAACCATGCAATTTCATAATCAGAGTTTGACTGCTCTACCTCTGCTACATTTATAGTCACATGCCACCAGCAAAGCATACAGTTTTCCTTGCACGTGAAGGGTTGTAGACAGAAGCGGCCGCATCTTAAGCTCCTTTGAGGCTCATTGGAAACCAGAACACACAATTGTCGTGCATGTGGGAAGTGTATTGTAAAGTGCTGGTAAGGCCACATTGAAAGGAGCCAGTTGAGGTGGCTCGGGCATCTAGTCCGGATGCCTCCTGGACGCCTCCCTAGGTAGGTGTTCTGGGCATGTCCCACTGGGCAGAGGCCCCAGGGAAGACTCAGGACACGCTGGAGAGACTATGTCTCTCTGCTGTGCTGGGAACGTCTCGGGGTCCCCCCAGAGGAGCTGGAGGAAGTGGTTGGGGCAAGGAAAGTCTGGGCATCTTTACTTAGACTGCTGCCCTGCCACCCTGGTCCTGGAAAGGCGGAGGAAGATGGATGGATGGATGGTAAGTACAGTACTCTAATGTCAAAGTGTGACTATAGTTGTCACAACTGTCCTTACTGCTGGATACAGGTTCTCTGCAGGATAAAAATGGGCAAACCTGTACACGGCATACAACGAGAACACACTTATCAAGTAAACCGTACCTATAGACCCCTTGTGCTGAGCAAGCAGGTTTCAGGGGAGTCAAAATAAAAGAAAAAATAATCAGTACGAAATGCCTGCATCTTTGTACTTCAGCCTTTCTTTACCTTTACGCATTGTAAGTGTTTGCTACGACCTGTCATTAGTGAAATGAATTTGATACTTCATGTGGGTCCATAGTTCACCCGCAGATGATTAAATGTTTAAAATACTAAAACAAATAATTAGAAACTAAAGTATTTACATTCTAACAATTTCTTTTTAGATACAGCTCTTGGTTTGGGTGAAAATGGAGCCTTTGGGTGACTTTCCAGGTGACGAGGGCGACCCTGTAAAACAAAACCACACTGGCGTCATTTTCTCCTGAGAGGTCAGACTCAGGTTTGTACTTTTCACCAAAGAGATGAAGAAAAACATGAGTCTTACATTGTATGCTGTCGCACTATGATAGGTCTACTTTACAATTGAACTGGTCTGTACTTGAAGACTAGAAAAGAACAAGAAATAGAAGCTTTTTTTTTAAAATATATGTTTACATATATATTTTTATTTTTACTATTGCATTCAACCACCCAAAAAAAAATCTACAGCAAAATTATTATAAACGTTTTGTGGGGATTTTGGTGCAGTAAAGTGTTGTGTAATCTTGTACAAAACAGGCACACATATATATTTGGGAATCACATCAGGAGTATGTTTATTGTTTGTTTCCTTTTTTAAATATCATTACATGTTAACTGGTTTGCCAAAAAGCATGTGAGGTTCACCGCATATAAATCTGGTGCTTGTTTGGATGATAGGAAAATAAAACAGACACTAAAGCTTTCAGACCAACTGATGAAATGCCAGCAGCCAAGGTTTGTTGGGAAGAAGTAATGTCACAGACAGCATTTTTAACGGAACAGATTAGGTTTAGCTTTTGGCATTTTACATATGAGCAATAATCACAGAGAAAACAAAGCCAGAAAAACTCTGCCTCAGCTACAAAGTCCTACTTTTAGCATTCAGACACGCATTACAGCCTTTAGAGACAGAAAAAAAAAAAAAAGATTCCACATCACTGCAGTAATTCAGTTCACTGAACTTTTATACATGCATGACGTGACAAACCTGACAAACGCACATGGCAAGTAAATTGGTAGCCTGCCAACAGCCTCAAGTTGAAGATTAGTAATGATATAGCCTGACTTTGAATATCACTGGTGTTGCTGGCAGGCAAGTCATGTGCTTATAATGCTGTACCATGCTGTTATTGCTGCCCTTTCAAAGATTAATTAAGCAATTAAAGACTCTTTGCAGTCGCAAACAGTACTGTAGCCATGGCAACGCTAACCTCATGGCCCGTGTGGATGGACCTCGCTGTCCTCGGAGAAATCAATGCGTCTGTGACGGGAAGTTTCTATACAGCCTCCCTTGCATCCTGGCTGCAGTATTGACTTCATTACTGGAGGTGTAACCTCGAGCTAAACATAGAGGCGCGCCAGAATCTTAACTGTGTTTTTTTTATTTTTTTTTTAATTGGTGCTGCACTTTATTTTGTTTAAAAAAAAAAAACATTTTTAATTTTTACTTGGGTGTCTTGAGATCATCAGAATGTTCCTCTTTTGAAAAAAACTAAACAAAAAAATAGATCTTTGGCTGTTTATGGTTCTAATGGTGCCTCATTGATTTTCTAAACTTATCTTAGCTTCATGTTTCCAATGGTCAACATACAGAACGACTAGGATTAAAATATTGCCTTTTTTAAAACTAAGTTTCAATAGTTTTCATTCTTTTGCATATGAATTTTACTGTTAGCTTTATCATCACTAATACCATACATTAGCACTATAAGACGCACTTCAACGCCTTAAATATAAAAAAAAGACAATATGCCTTATATATGAATTAATTCTGATAGCATTTACTGATATTGGAGAGATACACAGCGTTCTGTCAAAATCTCACTGTTTTTTTTTTTATTGTTGCAAACAAAGTTGGGTATTATTCTGAACATGCTAACGCGGCTAACATGTAGCGGTGTCCAACTTATTTTATTTTGTGTTACTAACATGTTTGGGAGCTACAGTTATTACAGTAAAAATATAACATGATTAGCATTATTTTTATTAAATAGTGCATTTCTATGGAGGGACTTTTTTGCCATTATTTTATGCATAAACACTTGAAAAAATGTGTGTGCTCAAAAAATAATTTGGCACTTAAAACAGAAAAATGGACCTAACTAAAACATTATGAATATTATTTTGAGGAAATCCTGCACTTATATGGAGATATTTTTATGCCATTATTCCATGCGCAACACTCACTGCTTTGAGAATAAAACTTTAAACATTTTGTGTTAAAAAAGTTACACATATTTTTAGGTTTCAAGTGTAAAACTATATTGTGTGCATATATTTTCGAGTCTCAAGTACATTTTTTTGTTTCAAGTGCAAAATAATTTTTTGAGCACACAAACGTTTTTCATTTTCACGCTCCAAACAGTGACGCATTCAGAATAATGGCACAAAAATCACTCCACTAGCAGAATTTAATAAAAATATTGTTCATAATGTTATATTTTAGTTAAGTGCATTTTCTGTTTTAAGTGCAAAATTATTTACGCTTCAAACAGTGAATGCTGTGCTCAAAATAATGGCATAAAAATCAGTCCATAGAATACACTTTTTAATAAAAATAATGCTCATCATGTTATATTTCAGTTAACCATTTGCCTATAAACTCACATTTAATAGGTGTTCAAGTCAAAACAAGATTTTTTACATTTATAGTTATGGCTTTGCCAAAGTTTGGGCTGTTACTGGTCGGATTAAAATCACAAAATCATTTTTACTTTTAAATACAATACTGATTTAATCAGATTCATCATTTACACTGGTGTGAAAGATCTTCAGCTTAATATTGTCATGTTCTCTAATTAAAAAAATCTTATGTAACAACTGAAACCTCACTAAAATACATTTGTAGTAACTTGGCATATGCCTGATTTTGAGCATATATAGTTCAAATCATTGTAAACAGAACAGATTATTATAAATTACCTGTGAAAATAGGTTTGAACATCAAAAGAAAGCAGTATTTTTGTAATACTGAATGTAAATAGAATTATTGATTCCAAAATTGGAATGAAATTAAAATATAAAATTAAAAGTCATACAATTAAAATATAGAAGTTCAATTAAATTTAAATTTAGCTATAAATTTACAGATGTCTTTGACTTTTAAAAATAAAAATGTTGGATATTATCCTGTAATGGAGTCCTTTGCTTCCTGTGAGCAAAGCAGCTGCAAGAAACCCTGCTGTGGTTTCACAAACATATCCAAAGGCTTTATCTGAAGTGATTTAACCAACAAGCTTATTGACAATCATCCATCCATCTTCAGAACCCGCTAAATCCCATTCTAGCTCCTGTTGGGTGAAGGCGGAGTACATCCTGACCAGGTCACCAGTCTGTTTCAGGTCCACACACTCACATGCACACCTAGGGGCAATTTAGAGACACCCAATCAGCCTATGAAGCATGTATTTGCACCGTCGGAGGAAATTAGACTGCTTGGAAAAAAAAGGAAAAAAAAAAAAAAAAAAAAACACAAGCACAAGGAAGGCATTCAAACTCCACACAGTGTTTTGAAAAACCAGTTCCATTATTTCATAAGCAAGTTTTATTTCTTTGAATCCACACCCATGGATTCATCCACCTGCAGGGGTGGAGGGAAGGGGTGGCCACTGCCCCCTACCAAAAAGTTTCGTCCCCCAAGCTTTTAATCTATATTCGTATCAATATTGACAAAAATTAAGGAGCTATGATTTCAAGCTTTGTTACTTATAGAAAGATAATAAAAGCAATATTTTAAAATTAAATCAAAATAATAATAGAACTGTTCAAACAATCAAATATACGTTTATTTTTTTATTGGCCTTGCACTTTGCTGTTCTCATTTGCCACCCTTTTGCCCTCTCCCCCCCCCCCCCCCCCGATTAAATAATTCAACACCGCCCCTGCCAATAAAAAAACCCCACTAACATTACGAAGCATTAATGTCAAACATAATTTTTTTCACCAGACTGTACTTAAGTTTAAGTTTAGTAAAAAACTGAACTTTTTTAACAGTCAACAGGAAATTGATCTATTCTGAAACCAGCCCCTAGTGTTCATTTGAGGACCTGCAACATGTTTTACTAATGGGTTGGATTTAAATTTGGAAGGTAATAACGGATGAAATTGACAATTACTAATACGTTTAACTAAATCTCTTGCTGTTTTATGTGTCAATAATATATAATGACGTACCTGCATTAAACATGTAGGAGAACAAGCTTTCAATCTGTTTAAACTGTCAGGTAACCCAATGATTGATCTTAAAATTTTGAAATAAGCTGACAATACACATATATTCAAACATTGTTTTATAGAACTTTGATATACTTAGTATTCATTGGCAAATGTTGAAGGGATAAGCTTAGTTTGACTTTAGAGATGTCTGTGAAAATTGAACTTTTAGAGGAAATGTAAGGTGTAACCGGTTTTTCAAAACAGCAGACCCCAAACTTCTGCCACTGTAGACAAGATGCAACTTAAACTCGCTGACTTTGAAACACTGCCATGCTTGTATTATTATATGGATCTCCCTGTTTTCTCTGTTGGAAGTGGGGATGTGAAAAGGAGCCATTTGAAATTTTAATTACCAGCCTTTTGTAAGTGTAACAGACGTAAATCCAGACCAACGTTATTCTTTCAGCTTTTTTAATTAACAGCCGCCTCTTGGTTTCATCACTTCAAAAGGTTGGGGTTTATAATGGTATCCATTTGTGCCTCTCTGTCTGTGTGTTTTGAGCCTAAATGTGTTTGAAGCTGTTTTGCTCTGAAAACAAATGTGCAGAGGTGTGCACATTTGAATGCACAGCATTCTGTTTGTTGAGTCTGAAAGGTTTGTATAGGGCTCAACTTAAGGAGGTCGGGGAGCATTTCAAATATCTATCTGTACACTTTGCATGTTCTCCCCGTGCATGAGTGGGTTTTCTCTGGGGACCCTGGCTTCCTCCCACCGTCCAAAAACATGCTTCATAGGTTCATTGGTCACTCATTGGTCATGTGAGTGTGGATGGGTGTGTGATTGACAGACTGGAACCCTGTCCATGATGTCCCCCTGCCTTCTCCCGTGAGTGGCCGGGATAGGCTCCAGCAGCCCCATGACCCCAGAAGGGACAAAACAGATTTAGAAGATGAATGAATATAAATACACCCGGCAAAACCAGGCAACAGTCATCCAACTTCCTGATTGAAGCTCCTTTGAAAACCAAAGTAGCTGGAATCTGGTGCAGTTCGATTAACGCCCACCAGGGTATTATTGGATACAAACTGATTTGTACAGATACACTCAGATTTTAACTGATTGCAACAATAATCCCGCTTTCTGGTTGATTTATAATAAAAAAAACACAACATTTTAACATAAAAAATAACAAACAAGCAGTGTGGTCTTTTGTTGAATGCTAAACACAGCCCTTCTGTGTGCGTCACAGACCTATTTGTCCTATTTTTCACGTTTAGAAAAGTCAGTGATATAAACAAAGTTTATCCATGCAAGCTGTTAATGACCTGTAGGTGGAGCAATTTAGTTGTACAGTATTCCCTTGCTATATAGTTTGTATATAGTTAAACCAGGCTCTTCTTTTGTGATACAACAAAAAACATTAGGGCTTAAGTAATGGGGTCAACATACTGGCCACTTTATTAGGTACATCTTTCTAGTACCTGATATCAAAACTGCCTTAATACTTGGTGGCATAGATTTAACAAGGTACAGGACACATTCCTCAGAGAGTTGGGTCCATATTGACATGATGGCATTATGCAGTTGCTGCAGATTTGTCAACTGAACATCCATGATGCTAATCTCCCGTTCCACCACATCCCGAAGATGATCTGTTGAGGTCTGGTGACTGTGGAGGCCACTTGAGTCCAATTAACACATTTTCATGATCAAGAAACCAGTTTGAGATGATTCTAGCTTTATTACATTGAAGTAGCCATCAGAGGATGGTACACTTTGGTCTTAAGGGGATGGACACGGTCAACAACAATACTCAGGTAAGCTATGGTGTAACCATGCTTATTTGGTACTATGGGGGCCATAGTGTGCCAAGAAAATATCTCCCACACCATGACACCACCACGACTAGCCTGAACCGTTGGACTTGTCCGTGCAGAGATGCTCTTCTGCCGACCTGCGTTGTACCCAGAGGTTATTTGAGCTACTGTTGCCTTTCTATTAGCTGAAACCAGTACGGCCATTCCCCTCTGACCTCTGGCATCTACAAAGCATTTCCGGCCACAAAACTGCCGCTCACTGGAAAATTTCATTCTCTGTAAATCCTAGAGATGGTTGGGGGTGAAAATCCTTGTAGATCAGCAGTTTCTGAAATACTCAGACCACCAACAAACGCATTCAATGTCACTTCAATGACCTTTCTTCCCCATTCTGATGCTCGATATGAACTCCTGTAGATCATCTTGATCATGCCTAAAAGCATTGCGTTGCTGCCGTGTGATTGGCTAATTAGAAATAAGCGTTAATGAGCAGTTGGACAGGTGTACCTAATAAAGTGTTCAGTGAGTATATATCGATGGTAACAGAATTATAAAGATGCTTAAAGGATAATTCCTGGTTCTTTGGCACATGGTGCCTAAAGCAGCATAACCGTGGCTCATGCTTGTCTGAGCCAGATCTGACAATTAACACAATCAGAATAAAATATATTAAAAAGAAAAAAAAATCTCCTCACTTTAAAAGGGACATATGTCTGCTTCCTGAACTCAAGCTGGGAGCTAGATACACTAGACATTAGCCAGACATCTAAAGGCTTTGCTTTCAATTCCACTTTTACAGACTTCAGAAAATACAGACTACTATATGAGAATGGAGTGCTCTCGTGGGGTAACAGAACAGATAGATCTTAAATATGTAATGGAACTTGACCAATGAAAACTTTATGCAGCACAATTTTAGGTTTTTATTTGAAAACTTAACCAGAGGACAAAAAAAGACTAAAATAATAGAAACATATTTTTCACATCAATCTTCATAAAAAGCTGTTGTTGCAGAACTTGTTATCGAGTGGGAACGACTTTAAAGACCAAATGTTTCGTTATTGGTAACAGCAAAGTCTTGCCCCTTAATAGATTGTTGGGGCATTATGGGTACCATAGTCAGGCGGAGTGAAACATACTTTTATTCAACGCAATGAACTGAAAAAGTAAATGTTTTGTCGTCTATACCATGGCCTGGGCGAATACTCGATTTTGACTGGCTGCTGTGTGTGGATTAAAAAGCTATCAACCACAGTGATAATGGACACCTAGAAAAGAAGTTCCGGTCACATGACCTAAATGTTCTATATCACTACACTGAATTCTCTAAAACAAACTTTTGCTTCATCATTTGTAAGATATAAACTTTCTCTCTGAACTAATGCTGTATTAAACACGTGACGATCAGCATATCTATCGCTTTCCTTTGCTGCTGCAGTCGAGGTTGGTGCCGGCTAAGCGGGGTGTTGTCATGTTAGTGTAGCAACGTGCTGTACCACGTAACAAATAGTCAGTTTTTGCTTTAAAAAAGGCGATTTAAATAACAAAAATAACATGCTAAAACCTGATTGAATATTTGAATATTTTTTTTGTAAGTGACCATGCGGGTTAATGGCCTTCGAAGTGTGCATTATCAGAATTATCAGAATTAACGCTCTTTGCAGAAGCAACAGTTTGGGCATCCACGGCGTGCATTAATTTCTGACAGTGCGCACTTCGTCGCCCATTAACCCTTACTTAATTGCTTAATGGGTCTACACCATACAAAATCATTTTTTAAAGTTATATTATAATATTTAGTCCTCACAGAAAACTACCCCAGAGTGGTATTTTGATGCATCAACACATCTCTGAGAATAATTCTAAAACCCTGCACTATGAGCACCAGCCCCTCCCCATCAATGTGATGTCATAAAGGGAGGAACAGCCCCTTCCAGGAAGAGTCTTCACTGCCAGCACTGCCCACGGGCTAACAGACACGCCCATTTTCTCTGCAGTGAAAGCAGTGTGTGGCAAAACACTTTTCTGTTATATGCACATCTATCTTTGCAAAAGTTTGGATGTTGTTTGCAGACACACTGCCAAGGCCGACAAGGTTGACGTCCTGAAATGGGCAACACCAACAAGGAGTAAAAGGTGGTGCTTCAGATATTCAGTCGTCTTAGTCCAGGGTAGGAAATTGAGCTGCGAAGATAATTCCTATTTCATAAAACTGTGTTCTTTAGTGTGCCAGAGGTCTTATATTATCATATACATGATTACAGTTTACTCTGAAAGGGTTAAGAAAATATTCTGTTTAAACTTTTCTGGGGGGTTTTTCCAGCTGGTGCAAAATGCAGCTGCTCGTCTCTTAACTACAAAACGGAAATTTGATCACATCTCTCCTGTTTTAGTTTCACTGCACTGGTTGCCTGTTCATTTTAGAATTCATTTTGTGATTCTTTTATCATGGAGCGCAGCAGCAGCTGACTGCTAGGACCATATTGTTTTTGCAGTTGGAAAGATTTACTGGAAAAGTCACCAAAATGTGCACACACCTAGGATAAATTGAAAATGAATTTTCAACAAAGTCAATGTACAAGTCACCCCCCCCAAAGACGATGACATCATGGTGAGCGATCTGGTAAAAAAAAAAAAAAAAAAATGAATGGGCCGAAAATCGCTCATGGGGCCAAAAAAAACTACATTTCAAAAAACAGTTACGAAACCAAAACACACATTTCAGGGGTATCCCAAGAAAGTTTTGAAATCATTATGGGATGGCCACACGACCTTCAGATTGGCGGCCATTTTGTGGCAAACTCTGAGAACTGTCGATTTTCGTGTTTTTCGACAATATGGCAAAACGACACTTTGGTTAATGTGACTTTCACAAAAACGCACAAACATGCCGTTAGCTCGAGTCTACAAACACCAAAGATGTTTGGTTGACCGTTGACCTTAAAAAGAGGCCGCCATCTTGAATTTAAAAAAAGGCACCTTTAGTACCAGATACAATCAAAAACTCGTCCTATGGTTTTTTATCGATCGTCTCAAAACGTCTCGAGTATCAATGGCAAGCAAGCTACTGTGAAAAAATGTTGCAATTACGTGTTGTAGAATTTTAAGGCAGTGCGCATGGCAAATTCGCAGCTTTTGCGATCTCAGCTGGCTTGCACATTTTTTATCAGAATGTTGTTAAAAAAAGAATATGCAATGCCCTGACTCACGCTGTACAAAACAATGTAGCATAAGACAAGATCGATAAAGGAATGTAGGCGTGGTAAACAAAAAAAACAATCGCAAAAATATGTGCTGACTCAATGAAAACAAAAACAAAAAAAAATCTGAATTTTTTTTAAAGAATTGACTAATGAAACGATTATATCCTTGTCGGCGATATTTAAAGGAAGTTTGGAAATCATTATGGGATGGCAACATGACCTGCGATTTGTGCCAAAATCTGGTATTTCGCGATCTTTGCGTTTTTCTATAACATCAGAACATGAAATTCTTTTCAAGCAATTGTCACGAAATTTGAGAAAAGTGCTGCTCGCGTAAGTCTACAACTACATCTGGAGTTTCGTTGACCTCAGGAGAAGGACGCCATCTTGAAAAAAAATAAACTACCTTTAGTACCAGATACAAACGAAAACTCGTTGTTGGAATTTTCTTTGATCGTCTCACAACTTCTCGAATATCAATAGCAAGCTACTGTTGAAAAATGATGGAATCAGAAGTTGAAGATTAGGCGTTCGCAAGGCAAGCTCGCTAAAGTGGCGCACTGTTATATCTCTGTTTTTCAATGGAATACTGTGTAAATTGAAAGCATGCATCCATGGCTGGAACTTAAAATATTGAAAAACCCTGGATATGGACATATAAGGAATGTGGGCATAGTTAGCTAAAAATCTCTGTTGCTAGGGACATCCAAAAGTTTATTTTTCTGATTCGTCTGAAACTGACGTCGATCTGGTCGTAATCCCCAAACGACCAAAACTTAAAAAGGTTTACTATGGAGATAAAAATCAACAGAAAAGCCGCTATTTTGAAAAAAGGTGGATTTTCTATTAACTTATCACAGATAGTTTTTATCAATATGATTATCTTAACATGATTATCTGAAGCTGGTTGATAAACTTACACTTTTAGCCACCTTAGCATAACTAGCATAGTTAGCATAATTAACATCTTAAGCAATGTGTTTTTATGAGTCATTTGATAATGCTGATCGCAATGCTAGCACTTTTAGCTACATTAGCATAACTAGCATAGTTAGCATCTAAAGCAATATTTTTTCTGGGTCCGTTGACGGTGCTAGCACTTTTAACAAAATTAGCACAATTAGCATATTAGGCATAATTAACATATGCAGATTTGACTAGCCTTGATCAGATGTGGGCGTTGAGGGCGGAGGTGCTGCGTGGAGGTCGGCGGCAGAGGCGCATAGCGCCTGCGGGCCACACAACACCACTTGCAGCTTGAATTTGTTTTGAAATCCTTACATGACTAGGCTCCGTCTCTTAGCTGCTGCAGCCTTATGCTCCCTCCTATCCTCGTAGATCAGCCTATTCTAAAAGTACCAAAAACAAAACTCAAACTTTCAGTGCAGCAGCTTCAAGAGTCTGCAATGATCTTCCATGTAAGATAGGCTAAATCACTGCCTGTTTTTAAGTTCTCTCTTAAAACCCACTTTTCAGATTTGGCTTTTAATACACAGTGACGAGGTTTCCTCTCTCTCTTTAATCCCACCATATTTTAATGTATTCTCTTTATGTAATGTTTTATTTAAACAATGTACTTTATAAGCATTTTTTTGCACCATTTATTAATTCATTTTTATATTTTTATTTTTATTGCCTGTCATTGTACAGCATTTCAGGTCTATAAGAACAATTTAAGTGCTTAATAAATACCTTTTATTTTTATTAATATTATGTGTTTACTAATATTGCACTTATTCTATGTTTATACCGAGGAAACACATGTTCAAGCAACCACTTCCAATAAAAGTCTACGTTTGTCTACCTTTTGACATATCCATTCAGGGTTCGCTACAGCAATTTAAAGGTAGTTTGGCAGAGAGTTTTACACCGAATGTCCTTCCTGAGACAACCCTGCATTTTATCCGGGCTGGGGACATCTGTATGCTAAAAGCACTTCAAGAATGCCCATTCAGTTTGTTTTTGAACATGTCATCACATGCCCGGTTTGTACATAGTTTATTAATTTGGTACATCTTACGGTCCAAAAATCTAGTAGCTTAAAAAAAAAACTCCGATCATCAGAGCAAAAGTAAGGGTCAGTTCACATTGCCGGTTCTAGTCTGTCATTGGCTGGTCACTCTTTTACCTTGGTTACAATTTTTTAAACTGGCAAACAGAGGACAGAAAGATTTTTTTTGTTGGTTTGTTTTATTATGCATTTAAGCTTATACAGCTTGAAGGGGTGAGAAAGTTACAACAAGGAAGTAGAATAAATCAAGCTCTGGTCTTTCAGTCATAAAACATTTTTTTTTGTTCATTTCAATTACTGGGAAAAAATATAGTAATGGATTTAAAATACGCTCTGTAGGACACTGAATATGCTAATATGGTCCATTTCTACCAAACCCAGAAAGCCCATAAAGCACAATGATTAGCCCACTGTTCAGTAAATCCGCAGCAGCAGGGAATCCTTTCGAGACAGATTTAGCTGTTGTATGCAACATGCCACCTTACCTCTAAGTCAATTATCAAATATAAACACACTCAGTCAATCATGTTGTTGCACTCATGCATGCTACAATGTGAGGGTTCATAACAGTTTTAGCTATGTGATGACTGCAGAGAACACTGAATGTTACTTTTTTAACAGCTGTGCCAAGAGGACGTTGACATGACTTTTAGACACATAGGGATACTTTTTGTAATCACCTAATAATGGGAGTAAATGCAGCTAAATTACTTTTTTAAAAACACTGTTAATACTCAGGCCTTAGTGTTATGCCCCTTTTTATATCTAGGGGTACCTAGAGCAGCATAACATAAAAGAGACATTTTCCCAGACCTAAACTTAATAACAAAACAACAAAAGATTGTCTTCATACAAAGATTAGCACATTTATTTACGAAATAATAAATAACAGCCAACAATAACTAAAAGTGAAGCAAAAAGACTTCAGGGAGAACCAAGGCCAAAATAAGGAAAACCCCACCTAACTGTTTTCCCTTTTCTTTGAGTACAGGTAATATTTCAGATTCCAAAGACAAACACTAACCTCCCTGGACTAACATAAACAGGAGAAAACGGCAGTTCACCCCTAAACAAAACTACAGAGTTGGCCTAAACACAAAACCACAAAGAATTACAAAGTGCAACACAAAATGAAACAGGTGGAGAACTACAAAACTAATAGAGAAGAGTGCCAAGCTGCAGTGGAGACAGGTTGCAGCCAAGCTCCCTTCTCCCAGGCCGGAGGTCTACATGGTGCTTTTGAAGGCTGTCTCCATCAGTTTGGGTCCAATGGGAGCACCACACCTGAAAATAATCAGACAAACATACATACAAAGATCCACAAAAACAACAAAGTTCCACTCTGATAGAAGTGAAATGCACAAAACACAGAACAAACTAAACCAAATACAGCCACAGGCGTAACATTAGTCACAACTGCCCTTACGGATGGAAACGGCTGCCCGTGGGCAAAAAAAAGGGAAATCTTGTATAAAGTGCGGTGGCCAGCAGGACATCTGAAGGTTGCAGACAAGGTCATAAGCCTGTAGAGCGAAACTGTTCATACACCTTTTTTCCTACGGGCATGCTACAGGGCGTGGTGAACTCTTAAATGCAGGGGTGAACAAGGGTGAACTAGGGGAGGCATGTCACACGGACTTTTCACTTTTTGAACCTTCCTAAACCCTACGCACTGGGCAAGGGGCCTATGAGTGCTGTTCAAGGGATAAATGTGTGCCCCCTGCACACCCCTTGTACAAAGCCTGACTGTTAGAAAACTTGACAATCAGAGTGTGGTTGTTGTTGACACCCTAAAGGCCCTAATGTATCCCCTGCATGGTCCACGCAAGCAGCATTTATGCACAGTCTATGAGGAACCTTACTAAAGACTTGAGTGTGACGAAAAGCAACATACTATAGCATCGCCTGCATGACAAAAGTGCGTGTAGCTTACAATTCTCAACAATACATTTACCATACGCAATACAATGGTCCGTTGTATCCCTTGAGGTGAGTCTTAAAGGAGCAAGAAGACACACCAGCAAATACCTTAAGATGCAGCTGGCCCTGTCCATGAACCTCCGAAGACCTGGACAACCCACAAACCCGCAGCACCTGTATAAGTGCACGGCTATGTTTACACCAGGCATCTGTTGCGCATTCGAGAACACACTGGGTTCCAGTTCACACTGGTGTTCACACTGGACTGTTACTAACCATTACTAGCGTGTGCGCCTACAGTTGGAAGAGGCTTAAATGTTAAGGCAGTGCAAATCTTTCACCAAGCTTTTTCTTTCACAGCTCTTTTCTGATTTACGAAAGACCTGGTGTAATGTAATTCTAATCAGGCACAAACCACAATTACTAGTTTGTCCTTCATAATCAAATTATCTACAAATGGTTGGCACTTGAATTTAAAATGGGCGGTACCCATATGCTCAAAGTTTAACTGGTTTAACCTTCATTTGCTGCACCTTATAAACGTAAGGCCCGAAAACCAGAGGGTTTTGAATGCAGAAGCCCGAAATGCACATTTACACACGCTTATGTAGACTTTTCATTGAGAGTGAACGCACGTTTTCAAGGCTGGCGCTAACATAGCGTCGGGCTTTAGTCAGACACATATGGAATGATAGGGAGACATTTGTTTTAAATCCAACTACAGCAGAACATTTGCCTGAATTGACGTCCCTTTTGGCCTGTTTTCAACAACTTAATAGTCTTTGAATACTTGGACTAGCAAATCCTTTGTTGCTCTTCTTAATAATCTAACTGTTAAGCTAACAGTAGCAGACTTTGTTAGCAACCACATTAGCTACAATGCTAAAGTGAAATTAGCCTAAAATGTTTGTTTGCCTGGTATTTAGCTTTCCTGCATTGGCATGTATGTTCAGAACTATAACAATGCTGTCTCCCAATGGGTGAGTCCTGGACATGAGCCAGGACAAGAATGAGAAATTATAAGATGAGGCGGAGGCTATCAAGAGGTGAATTTTCCACCATCACTCATGTAAATGCAAATGTCCTTTCTTCTCTTGTTAGTACAAACATTTCCCGAGTACACCACGTATTAAAATTTGGCAGTAAACATGAGATGCAACGCTTCGTTAAGTCCTCATTGTCAGATGACCTCAGCGTGACTCGAACACAGAAGCTTTCCAGCGCCTACCCCCTGACCGCTTTTCCCTCCCCCCCAACACTCACTCTGAGCTCATATTTTACTCTGCCCATCTTCCCACTCTCTACAAGACAAACTTTTCAATTCCGGTCTTATCTGCATGACGTTCATGTCATGTGAAGGCTGCGGTTGGAACTGGCTCACAAGCATGGTATGGGGGAAAGGGGGGGGGGGTAGGTTATGGCTGTGTATGCTCCCAGCATTCACCCTCGTTAGCCTTTACCAGCTAGACAATGCCCTGATGAAACATGACAGGACAAGCTTTCATAGCCATGTAGGGGCTGACGCTTTAAAATGCGAGCAACTGCGCTGTTTTGTAGCTCTTGCAGGGAAAGAGAATTTTAAATGGACATACAATTGCTTTGTTTGCCAGCCCTGCTGTGGGAATAAACAAACAAAAAAACATCAGGAGACATACTGCAACTCAGAGTTTGAGCAACAGCAAAGTGACAAATGACTTATTGGAAGTACATTTCTAAACATAATAGAAGTTTATGATAACATGGTAAATGGGAATTTGCTTTAAAGACACAACCAGATGAAAGTTGTTTCCAACATGTTCTTGTGGCTTTTTTTCTCATGATGGAGGACATATATTAAGAAAATGAAACTCAAAACTGCATTTCTGAGTTTTACTTCACTAAAATTGCTCAGAATCAGGAGCAGATGAAAAAATGGCATTGATAAAAACGTGTAAATGTGATAAAGGACTTACAACAGCGAGGTACAACTTTCCTCCATTTCAATGCATGTACTTGTAGACGACTGGATCTATGTACGTCTTTATTTTCCTCATCCGAGCTGGCATCTTACTTAAAGGTGAACAGCTGGATAGCTCCAATATTGCTTGCCATTTTTGTTGCAACGGTAATGTTAGGTTGGTGGTGTGAGGGGCTGTAACCTAGCTGGAGAGATTGTAAACAGAGAGCTCTGAGCAACAAGGAAGGGAAGGATTGCATGGTTTCACGAGTGGGAGATATGGGTGAGATGATGGGAAGCGGGGGGGAAGCTTGCCCTGCACCAACGGTCCCGCCCACAACTCAAAGGAGAATTTCTAATGACCTACTGCCACTTTGCCCTTGAAAACGACACGTTTTTTTAGCCTAAAAATTGCATAATTTTAATTTAAAAGGCCACTGGGAAATTTCAAAAGATGATTGGAGTGGGACTTTAAAGATGCGCCAATTACACTGCGCAAAAACCCCCAGAATCAGGAGATATATTTGTCTGGATATCCTCAGAAATACCCCATACCTGGTGATATCTATGGTGGATACTCTCCGGACATGACTGTTTCTAAGTTCATGTCTTGAGCATATCAACTCCGAGTATGGGACACTTTTATTCTGATAGAATCTGGAGATGAGATTCTCTCCAGATATGAGATGCGTCACCAGTCATATCCAAGGTCAGGATATTTCCAGATTCTATCCGTGTCATATCTGTTAATATCTGATGTCTGTATACTAGTCATATCTGAAGTTAGGATTTGGAACATATGGCCAGCAGACATATCTGAAGAACAAACACCAGTGATATCCGAGGTCAGGATATTTCAAGATACCAGTCATCTCAAAAATATATATAAAAATTAAAGGTGACAGAAAACCGGTATTACTCAAAAATATTTTATTACAAAATAAATAAATAACTCCACAGACAAACATGCATCCTTTTTTTCTCTTCTGCCAGAAAGCAGTGGGTGGGTTTCTTTCAGTAAAGCCAGCTGAGTATCTAATGCGTAATTTTGGGTCAATTCCACTTTTCCGGTTTTCATCCAAGGCTTTTTGGCATTTCAGCATCACCCTGGTTAGCCTAGTGGAGCGCCACTTTGGCGAGAATTGATAATAAGATGGTTTGTCCTCACTTTCCTCGTCGCTGACATAGTTTGCATTGGCTCCTTTTATATATGACAGATCCTCTTGATTGAAAATCTTCTCAGCAATTTTGACCCTCTTTTTGAAGAGCTGTGGACCAACAGGAAAGAAAAATATTATTTTAATTAGAGGAAACAACATACATGCATATACACACACACATACACAGTTCAACTGGACCATGCATGACCTGAGTAAATGAAACAAGGTCACAAATAGGACAACTCACCTGATCATGCTGACTGGTCCTCCTTTTGACCTCCTTGCTTCCATCTCCATTCTCTCTCTTTGCACTTGAGACTGTCAATAGCTCGATTACAAGCTCCTAGTGGATGGAAATATGAAATGTACAGAAGATGAGGTCAACATATTGCAAACATGTTTCCAAAGTGAAATATTCAAAATGTGCCATGCAGACTGTCACAGACGCTTATCTTAATTATCCATTATCAATGCTACATCGTTATTGTAACTTAGTGTTTGATCTTAAGACACTAAATGAACCGTCTATCACACTAATACAATTGCCATCCTATCCCAAAAATCTCTGAAAAGAAAGTAACACTGAATACTTGACATTGAGTCTCTCACATTATCACTAACTTATGGTGAGTTGTGTAAATCCAACTTCATGTTGGTGCTTACTTCTAACTTGGTGGAAACTCCAATTTGGTTCCACATCTTTCACTGCTGCCGTCATCTCCTCATTGTGCGGTGTTCTGAGGCTAAAAAAAAAAAAGACAATATCTTATAACTGACTGGACTTCTTGTCAAGTTTCCTAAAACAACAGAGAGAAAGAAACTTACTTGTCATCTGCCCAGACCTTCCACTGGACCTGCTCTCTGAGGTTCTTGTGTATGTGATGGACAATAATCTGAAAGAAAGAAGAAGTCTGTTAGGTTACAGTAACATTGCTGTTCTGGCCAATGTTCTAGAATACAGGCACCTGCCCAACACAAAACCCCCCAGCGGCCGAGTGGCAAACTCAAGAACGCATGTAGCTTATAATGGAAATGAATACAATGGAAATTAATAATCAGAACACAGTATTTTTTATTAAACACATAAACAAAGAACAACTAACTAGCTAAATAGGTGTTGTAGAGTGAATATGTGTATGTGCTGAAACCCTGGTGTGTCAGCAGGGGGGTGTATAAGTGTCCCCCAGAAGAACTCTGATTGATTCCTTATTAACCCACGCTGAGGGTCCGAACGGGGAAGTGAACCCCAAAGGAAGATCCGCCAACGTTTTCCGACGACGGTCAGAAAGAGAAAAGTCATCGCAGGAAAGGTTCAACATAGGCTAAACATGAACAACCTTTTTTAAAGTGCAAAAAAAAGTGAACACGTGTTTGTCTGTTTGGCTGCTTTAGAGACTCGTGCTGCTGCTTTTATTTGTGTGTCTTCGTGTTGCGTGAACGGAACACAACACGTTTACCGTGTCAGCTATCAGTGAGGATCTTAACGGGGGATGACGTTTCCTGCCGCGCTGAATTCCCGCTCCCATGGAGAGCTCGTTGCGCATATAGACGTATATTTTCCTGCCACTTTTGACAGAAGTGCAGAAACATCTGGACGCCTGCGCTCCCCCCTCGCCCCGCAGGCTCCTCCCCCTCCTTTCCCTCCTCCGGCGCCCTATAGCGAGACGTTTGGACCCTGGCCTGTGCGGTTCGGGCGCAGCTGCCGCTGGACCCCCGTGTCTCCGTGCTGCCCGCAATACACAGGCCCCACGGCGGTGGGGGGCGACGTCTGCTGCTCCAGCGGGGGAATCGGGAGGGAATCGCGAGGGAGTGACGCCGCGGCCGCCCCAACACCTAAAAGAAACCTAATTGACATGGTGCCCAGGGTGTCCAATATTAGTCCATAACCGCACGAGAATGCACAATAATTATTAGCAAAGATGAATATGTTTATAGTTCAAATCACCATATGCAGTCCTGGAACATTAAATAAATACATCAAAGTGTGGGTCCGCGGTGATGACGCGGTTTGACGGTCTGACACCGAATCCCAGGAAGAGCTAGGCTGCGCGGATGATCCATGATGCATACGGATCACAGGCCCCGGTTCTGCACAGACGTGTGCCGCGGATCCCCCCCCCCCCCCCTCCACGCACTTCATTGAATCTATACGGTCACGTCCTCTGCTGTTTAGCGCGTTAAAGTCGCTGCTCGACGTGATGACATGTTTCTGGGTTACTTGAAGTTTTATACAAAAGCGAAGTTTTCAGCACAAAATATTTATACACACTGAAGATACGTACGGAAACTTCGAGGGGGGGGGGGGGGGGGTCGTATCCGGTGTCCTTGTAGCTCCTTCTTGGTTTTTTCCACGTCGTCCAGCCTCTGTGATTCTGTTTATATCGCTTCAGATGAATACTCCTTTCCTGAAAAAAGGGAAGGATGTGGGTTATTTTTGCTATTTAAAATAGCACCCGGAATTGTTTAAATATAACCCAGTTGCCTCCAAGCCCCGAACATAAACATGCCCGTTAATTTAGATCAAAAGTAAGTTTTACCTGAACTTATCGGCTCGGCCGGGTCACTGCCGCCGACTCCCGGATCCTCTGAGGTCTGGTCGCTGTGAGGACGCGGTCGGCCTCGCTTACTAGAGGGGGTGCGCGCAACACAGTCCTCCATGTCTCCTACGGTCAACTTTTATTCTTTTTTTCCGTCTTCATCTTCGGACCTACCGCTTCTGCCGCCATTGTTTTCAAACAGGTTGCGTCATGGCGGCGCGGAGCGCTGTAACTCGACAGCTGATTGGTCGCGTTGCAGAACGTGACCAATCAAATTTCACTTTACTGGAGCTCGGGTAACACGTCACGGTTGTAGGTTCTCCTCGTGTTTTATTGCGGCTTCGAGCATTTTATGTTTTGTATGTTGCATTTGTTCAATAAAAAAAATAAAATAAAAATATTACGCCTTCGAAACTACTGAAGACGTTTTGATCCTGGCAGTATTTGGAGAAAAGGCTGCAGTGTGACCCAACAATCTATGATAAATAAATAAAAATGAAAGAAGTTTTTTTTTTAAATCATTCACAAAATTTACCCCACTAATCAATTCATGCTAAGATACATTAAAAATTGATCCTAACTGTCCTTTTTGTAAAGAACATCAAAAAGCAATTAACCATCTTTTTTGGAATTATACTGAAATTAGAATGTTTTGTGTTTACAATTTATCAGAAATCATATTCACCCCAGCTTCACTCTGAAATTTGAATATATAATTGTTGGCTTGTATAATAAAAACTTGGACTCAAATAAAAACTAATAATTAATCTTATTATTATATTTGGCAAATGGTATATTCATAAATGCAAATTTTATTCATCTTCTATTCCTGAAATTTATTTAATACTTCGTGCAAAAACCTTTGTTGGTGATTACAGCCTCAAGACGCCTCCTGTATGGAGAAACCAGTGGAATACATTGCTCAGGTGTGATTTTGGCCCATTCATCCACACAAACTGCCTTCAAATCTTCAAGGTTCCGGGGGTCTCTTCTGTGAACCCGGATCTTCAGTTCTTTCCAAAGATTTTCAATTGGATTCAAGTCTGGTGTTTGACTGGGCCATTCTAGCAGCTTTATTTTCTTTTTCTTCAACCAGTTGAGTGTTACCTTGGCTGTGTGCTTGGGATCGTTGTCTTGCTGAAAGATCCACCCTCTTTTCATCTTCAGCAGCCTGGCAGATGACGGCAGATTCTGATCAAGAATGTCTCAGTACTTTTCTCCAGTCATTATTCCTTCAATGATATTAAGTCTACCAGTACCACATGCTGAAAAACAGGCCCACGCCATGATGCTCCCACCTCCAAACTTGACTGTTGGTAAGGTGTTTTGGGGGTGATGTGCGGTGCCATTTTTCCTCCAAACATGTTGTGTCTTATGACATCCGAAGAGTTCAATTTTGGTCTCATCTGACCAGAGTATCTTCTCCCAGAATGTCATGGGTTTATCCAAATGTTGTGTCGCAAACTCCAAACGAGCTTCAACATGCTTCTTCTTCAAAAATGGAGTCTTGCGTGGTGTGCGTGCATGGAGGCCATGGCGGTTGAGTGCATTACTTATTGTTTTCATTGAAACAACGGTACCTGCTGATTCCAGGTCTTTCTGAAGCTCTCCACGAGTGGTCCTGGGCTGTTGGAGAACCCTTCTGATGATTGTTCTGACTCCTCTGTCTGAAATCTTGCGAGGAGCACCTGGCCGTGGCTGGTTTATGGTAATGCCGTGTTCTGTCCACTTCTGGATGATGGCCCCAATGGTACTCACTGGAACTTTCAGAAGCTTAGAAATGCGCCTGTAACCAATGCCTTCAGTGTGTTTTGCAAAATAAGGTTGCGTAGGTCTTTGGACAGCTCTTTGCTTTTACCCATCATGCAATGCTTCTTGCCTAACACCTTGCTGGTGAGAAACCTTTTTAAAAGGCATCAGGACTATACCAGCTGATATTACTTTGCACTAATAGGGGGCAGGTTACCTTCTGAATACTGACAAACTCCAGCTGCTTTCTTGGCTTGCCGGACCTTTTCACCCCTCCTTTTCTTCATGTGTTCAATACTTATTCCCTGTGCCATTCCACTTTATTACACATAACTTCATTTATGGACATAAATAACCTTGATTTCTTTCTATGTGTGCATTACTTGGGTTGATGCCGACATTTGGTGAAAATTTCGTGTCAATAGCTGATTAGAAATATGTTTTTTGAGAGAAATGTTGACGTGTTCAATACTTATTTTCCCCGCTGTATCACAAAATACGGTGTAGGTACCAAAACCATTCGGCCTTGAACTTCCATTCGGGTCCTTTCGATTGAGTATGACGTCACACGACGACATCTGCCTGGGCTCTACGTATTTTCATTTCACGTTCCCTTTTGTAACCCAAAGGAGTTTTCCCTCATAAATTGTGTCTGACAGTATTTTTTGTCATTTTTGTAAAGACATGTCACAATCTGCTCATTATTCCAGTTTAAGTTCAGCCGTGGCTGAAAATTTTGTCAGCACGGCTAAATGTTGCCCTTCCGGGTCCGTTCTGTCAATAATAAAGCAATTGGTGCACGGATTAAAAAAACAATGAGAGAACATGAATTCAATAATAATCATAATAATAAAGGCACGTTTCGAATACAATCTCGCTCTATCTCGCAGCTCTGTTCGTTTACAACAGACATCATCATATTTTCTTCTATGGTAGTATAAAATTGTCCAGACCAATCACTGTCTGACATGTCATCAGACCAACATACAGCCAATCACAAAATGTGACGTCAGCACTAGTCGAAGGACCCCAAACAGAAGTTCCAGGCCAGTTCCGGTTATGGTACCTACAGCGGCAATGGTAATTACGGAGGATATGCACCAGAAATGCTTCAACACTTAGATAAGTATACACTACAGATACTACAGGATATTTACCTTCTTCAGTATCTTTACTCCAGATATTTCCAGATTTGACTTCAGGTCATATTCAGAACTTGGATATGACCAAAATAAGACACAACCAGTATCTTCTGCCTGGATATCTTCAGATATGCTGCATGTCTGGATATGCACCAGAAATGCTTCAACCCTTAGATAAGTATACACTACAGATACTACAGGATATATACCTTCTTCAGTATCTTTTCACCAGATATTTCCAGATTTGACTTCAGGTCATATTGGGAACTTGGATATGACCAAAATAAGACACAACCAGTATCTTCTGCCCGGATATCTTCAGATATACTGCCTGTCTGGATATGCACCAGAAATGCTTCAACACTTAGATAAGTATACACTACAGATACTACAGGATATATACCTTCTTCAGTATCTTTACTCCAGATATTTCCAGATTTGACTTCAGGTCATATTCAGAACTTGGATATGACCAAAATAAGACACAACCAGTATCTTCTGCCCGGATATCTTCAGATATGCTGCCTGTCTGGATATGCACCAGAAATGCTTCAACACTTAGATAAGTATACACTACAGATACTCCAGGATATTTATCTTGTTCAGTATCTTTACTCCAGATATTTCCAGATTTTACTTCAGGTCATATTCAGAACTTGGACATGACCAAAATAAGACACAACCAGTATCTTCTGCCCGGATATCTTCAGATATGCTGCCTGTCTGGATATGCACCAGAAATGCTTCAACACTTAGATAAGTATACACTACAGATACTACAGGATATTTACCTTCTTCAGTATCTTTACCCCAGATATTTCCAGATTTGACTTCAGGTCATATTTAGAACTTGGATATGACCAAAATAAGACACAACCAGTATCTTCTGCCCGGATATCTTCAGATATGCTGCATGTCTGGATATGCACCAGAAATGCTTCAACACTTAGATAAGTAAACACTACAGATACTACAGGATATGTACCTTCTTCAGTATCTTTACTCCAGATATTTCCAGATTTGACTTCAGGTCATATTCGGAACTTGGACATGACCAAAATAAGACACAACCAGTATCTTCTGCCCGGATATCTTCAGATATGCTGCATGTCTGGATATGCATCAGAAATGGTCCAGATTCTTTAGATATTTAAGAAAGTATCCCCAACAGATATTTACAGATTCTGGCTCTTTTCGCGCAGTGTTAGCTAACGTGTTCCATCAAAAAGAACCAAAAGGTGTCTCATCTGATTATATGCATTTGAAATAATACCGCCATTTACTCCCATCTAAAGAGGCATTCTTTAGCTATAGCTGCAGAGTATGTACTTCCATGCATCTGTATCCTTCATTTAAAAGCCTGAATTGATAGCATTTCTCCAGAGAGGGTTTCCTTCATCTCACTGAGATGATCAGAAAGTGGCAGGAAGCTTACAGGCTCCCCTGAGTGGGTATAAGGCCACATTGGTAGAAACTGATTGATATCATGAGTGAACCTTTGGTGAAAAGGTCCCCTTGTGCCAGATGAAAGGCTGGATTAACAGAAGAAGGGGCTGAGCTGCGATGAGTACCGTGAGTGCATGGAGGGTGGTTGGGTGGGTGAAGAGGATCTGTCGAAAAGATAATAGGGACTAGTCCTGTTTAAACCTCTGGAGACGGTTTCCCAGGGAAGCAAGTCATGCGAGATGCAGAAGAGTTGGAAGAGGGTAAAAGATCAGTTCCACAGATATGACAGCTTTCCTTACAGAGTTATAAATCCCTACGAAAGAGGAAGACAAGTTGGAAGTTTGAAAGATAAGCCTTGAAAAGATGCTGACAGGTCAGGAAAAAGGCCAGTTATTGGTCATTTATAACTAGATTTATGTTTTATCCTTTAGCTATGGAATTTGATTGAACAGACAATGGGTAAAGATGGAACCATATCCCATTGTAACCAATTTTTCCCTAAGCAAATTATGGGGAATATATAACAGACCAAGTGGACCACAGAACATACTATGTCTGATGTTCTTCTGTTACACTGATGTCACCATGGGTTTAAGATTTGAAGATGAGATGATTTACGGGGCTCACAGGTGAGGACTGGAGACCTGATTTAAGTTTTGAGCTAGGGGATTGTAAACTGTGCTTTCTTTATTTTTATTTCTTTGACATGCCTAAAAGATCTAACAAAACGAGGTCTGCTTTTTAATTTTTGGGTCTAAATTTACATTTGTAGACACAGCAGATGTCCACTGGTTGTTTTGAAGTCAAGATTTGAGAGTTTTTCTCAGACTTGTAAAAACTTGATATTTGAGTTTGATTTTTTTGATAAAATACTTGAACTAATGGCAAACGACAGACAAAAGAGCACGCTAAATGTGCATTTTTATGTGCTTTTAGCAGACGGCGCTGATACTGGACTTTCACTACCTTATACTAGCTGATGTACCTACAGTAGGAAAAGGCTTAGTGTGAAATGTCGAAGCAGTGCTAATCTTGTGAATCTTGCAACAGGCTTTTTCTTTCATATCTCTATTCTGATTTGTGAAAGATTTTGTGTCAAATAATTCAAGCTAGGCACAAATCACGATTATTAATTTATCCCCATTGATATTAATTTCTGAGAAGGACTCTATCATAGCCAAATCTGAATCTCTGATAGGTCAAAATTCAACTAGTTGAACTTTCAACACGCCTTCAACATACCAAGCATTTTGTACTTAGAGCCCGAAAATTGGAGCGACAGACTCGAATGTGCATTTCCAAGCCCTATGTGAACAAGTTAATGCATGAACAAAGAATTGGACATTTATGGGGTCATGACCAAAAATATAATACTTGTTTTGGATTTGTGACTAAGAACTGCATACTTGATTAAAGCATTAGTCCCTACTCTCCTTGCAAATGGATATGGGCTGTTTGCAGGTCAAACCTGTATGGGGCACGCAGGAAATATCAAGATCGAAGACCGCTCATTGAGCCCATTGAGCTACAGGCGACAGGTCATAGTGAATACCTAGACAACACACAAGAGTAAGTAAATATCTACTGTTTGGTAGTCATAAGATCAACATTAGTTGTGTTGTAATAAGAATTCACAAAAAATAATTTTTTTATTGTCCTTGACCACAAACTGTGACTAAAAACTCACAAAAGCATAGGAGAAAAAAAAACTGCACAAAAGTAGTGGAAGTTTATGTCAAATCAAGCACATTTTAAGATATAAAATAATATATATAATAATCATAATATAATTCAATGTATGTATTATATACGTTTACTTGTTCATTTTGTTTATTGTATTGATGTATGAGGGAACACTAAAGCATCTTACAGCTGATATGCAAATTAGAAAACAATATGGTAAATGCATGATGCACGCTGTAAGCACACATCAACTTATTCTGAAGTCAAAAGAGGTAAAAAAGTTTTAAAACCTGTAAAAAAAAAAAACACAAGTGTGGTGAGCAAGAAAAATAAATATAGCTTTCAGGCAATGTACAAAACACAAATATAGGAAAGCTCTTGCTCAACTTAAAGAAAAAAATAAAAAGTGTTTTTGAAAGATGTAGCCGAGAGGAAAAGAAAACGAGAACTATGTTGGCTGATGGGAGCTTTCATTCTACTTTAAGTATAACTGTTTTTGTGCATGTGGGAGAAAAAGACTGAAAGGTGATAACAGATTTAAGGCGAGAGAGAGTAAGTTACTACGGGTTAAAGGAAAGTTGAAATAAATCAAGGCTATGCAAAAGCTAGCCACATCTGGCCATGAACCAATTTAAGAAGATCATTTATGAAAAGTTAATCTAAGCTTTGGGAATTAAGAAAAGTGGTGATTGACTCTTATCCGCCACTAAATCAAACCAACACTGTCAACACTGAACCACAATCCAGTCCAGTATTATGGTTTACATTTTCTAAGCTGGTGTTATGTTGAGTTCTACCTGATTTAAGTTGCGCTCCTTAAGCGGGAGATTCTTGAAATTTTAAACTTTAAATGATGAAAAACTACATCCACACCAGTGACGTGCGCTGAGGTCAATGGCTGGTGAGGCACTGACGTCATCAGTCATATTTACAAACATATGAACCATACTGAGTAACTTATTCACCATTTGATTGACAACAGTTAACGTGTTTTGTTTAAAATATCATTTCAACATGTTTTTTCTTTTTAATATACAGTGATCCCTTGCTATAACACAGTTTACTTTTCACGGTTTCGCTACTTCATGGATTTGCATCGTGCATGGTGTTCTGCATTCTGATTGGCTAAAAAATCACTCCGCTTCTTCTCTACCTGTGCGTCAATAACGTTGCAGTTTAATATGTGCACGTACGTAAAACAGCAAATTCTCTTGATGGTGGCATGTCAGTCTATATGGATCTTTTTGCAAAGCAGAAAAAAGAGCGACAACAACTGCCTATCACTGTGTTCTTCTCCCGAACAAACACAGCTGCACCGCGGGCTTCAAAAGGAGAAAACACTGCAGAGGGGAGTCAGGATGCAGCGGCTGCAACACCTCAGTCACTATTTGTCCCAATGTACTTTGTATTTTTTTCATAATAATTTTACATTTTCTCCCGTTTCATCTAATCACTCGGGTCGCGGTGGGCGGGGCTAATCTCCGCGACTTCAAGCCTTCTGCTCACATTGATTATTAAAATTATTATTTGACAGTACAGTACAGAAGTTATTTGTCTAAAAAAACGTTTCTAAAGTACTTTTATTTGTGAAACAAATGCTTGAGCCTGTAAATGGTTTGTTCTTTCTTTTTAATTTATAATACAGTATTTATTGTATAATAATAGTTTTAAAAAAAATAAAGGGTTCTACTTCACGGATTTTGCCTAGTATCACGGGTTCTTTTTGGAACGTAACCCCCGCGAAAAACAAGGGGTTACTGTACAAACTGCAGCATAGAAAAAAGCACAAACCTTATTATCATCTTACCTTTACTTGTAAATAAAGTCCATACGCCGCTCCTTCTGAAGAAAATGACTTGCTGCTTGCTATCACTTCTTCTATTATTTTTAGGGTCATAATCTCAGGGCTCACCGGCGCCCCCTAACATGAGGCACGAGAACTTCTGGCCTCACCCAGCGGCTTTTTGGCCGGCATTTAGCGCTCAGCACAAGAAACACGTCCCTCACATACAATTATTTATAAAAACAAACACTGTACATCATATACATCTGCTAAATTATGTAAACTCAGCTCATATAGTACAAGTGATTGAACCGACATACAGAGAGACAGCAGTACCGTCTGACTGCATGGGTATTGCGCAATCCAAGGTGAGGCTCAGCGGGCTGGTGCCTCATCGCACGTCGCCTCTTAGCATCTGAACGGCAAATGCGGAAATTCAGCGATTTTGAAAAGAAAAAACACCCAAAAATGGTACATTTAAATGGAAAATGACTGCAAAGCACAAATTAATGATTAAATATAATAAATGAATTTACTTTTTCTCTTTTCTTCCCATAATGACAGGTGAGGCACAGCCTCCCCTGCCTCCCCTGACTGCACGTCACTGATCCACACTATGGTCTAAACACACATTCAAGAATGTGCTAAACGTGCATTCTTTAACGCGTTTTGCCTTTGTTCCCCATGCATTCGCTTATGTTTCCAATCGCTTATGTTTCCAACCTAATTTAAAAACAACTACAGGTTCTCCATGTTTTATGGTATAACACATTAAGGATCTGCTGCAATAAATTTGGCCTTTTTAACCTCGTTTTTGTGGCATTTTTCCCACGATAGAGGACATTTAAATCAGGGGCAGACATAAAAATGGCAACTGAAAAAGAAAACAAATTTATTTGTGGCGTAAAAAATAAGCTTGGCGGGCCACAAGCTCCCTGCCCCGCTCCATTCTGATGCATCCACTTCTAAACAAAAAGATCCATGAATGTCTTCATTTTCCTCTTCTGAGATTTCATCTGGCTCAAAACTGTACGGCTAGACAGCTCCAATATTCCTCACCATTTTTGTTGCACTGCGAATGTTGGGTTTGGGTTGTGAGAGGCTGTAAGCTAATTGGGGAGTGTGTAAACAGAGAGCTCTGAGAAATAGGAAAGGGAAGGGTTGTTGGTTTGTAATTGGCAATGTTCCCACCAACATCTCAGAGGTTCATTTTTAATGAACTTCTGCCGCTTTGCGGAAACTATGTCCTTAAAAAGAATAGTTTCTTTTGATTTTGGTTTAAAACAGGTGTAACAGAATAAATGTGAATCCACTTGCCACAGGAATTGTCATTATTTATTTATTATTTTAATGGGCTCTTGGGCGCCCCCTATCGGTTCATGTCTGTATTTTATTTGTAGCATCAAAAACGTTATTAGTTTTGACATAGACATGTCCGAGGTAGGTCACATTTTGCAGCACTCCGCATTATTATTTTTTTCAATTTATAATCATTGTCTCATTGTGATAATTTCGTAGCGTGTCCGTGTGCAGCCTTCCATGTTTGACCATCACCCTTAATGTGTTGTGCAGGTGCATATTTTTTGTTCTAAAACTGTTTTTGTAAATTGTTCTTAAACTTATTAGTTGCAACACAGACATGCCTGAGCGTGTTGCGTGTCCATGTGCAGGAGCCTTCCATGTTTGACCATCACCCTTTATGTTTTGTGCAGAATAAAACGTGACATAAAAGACAAGCTGGCTGTCCTGTCGTTCCACAACAAAAACACAACGCAGAAAAATCATCCTGAACCAGCCGTCGTCAAGACTGAGCTGGTTACACAGGGTCATTATAATTAAAAGACCAATGGAAATGCTTTGAAATGCAGATTAAAAGAAGATCATAGTGGGTCTTTAATGGGTTTTTTGTGTGCTTTCATTTGGACTTTTTAATGGTTTTCAGCCAATATTTGTTTCAGCAAAAATTTGACATTTGAATAGCTGGCCCAACTAAATTTCTAAATGCATACAGGGCTGAAAGACGTGATCAGCCAAGGCTAAAACTCCCTTAAAAGACACAAGTAAGGAGACAAGTTTTTAAAATTATTTTATTTGTACATTAACAATACAGTTCTTGGAATTTTTTTTTTTTTTTTTTTTTTGTGGAGCTGTTTTCTGAAACCATCGACATAAAATGTATCAACTCCATTTTCCATCTCTGTCTTTGCACCTTGTCCTTAGGTTTTCCTTTTTTTGATCCCAGACTATTATCAGTACTTTATTTGCAATAAATCAAAGCATTTAATTTTCATTAAAAAGTCTAAAACAAATAGATAAATACATAATATAAAAATCTAAATGTAAAAAGATAATTAAATCCCTTGTTAGTCAAACTAGTCAACATTCATCCATAAAACATGCTATGACTGATGCAACTAAAGCAGTGTTTTTCAACCAGTGTGCCGCGGCACACTAGTGTGCCGTGGGAGATGGTCAAGTGTGCCGTGGGGAATTGCCCTCATTAACTGATATAAAAACATTTTCCATGTCCAGGATTTCAGCTCTCTGTTCATCCAAACAGGACTTGATAAAACACTGAGGAGTTAGGAATATAAAAGATCATAAAATACTTTTTCTTTGCGTTTATTTTATTTTATTAAAGACATTTTGATAAGAATGACGTACCGCGATTCAGCTGCAGCTCCGGCTGTATTTTGTAAAAGTCCCGCCCCTTTAATTGTGTCCACCAATCATTCTTGAAGGCTTAATCACATGTCATCAGTCTGACCAATCAGAAGTGGTTAAAGTCTTCACTTCCTTGTCCCGATTTAGCTCGTAAAATCGCTCAGTTCCAACAAAAATACCAGCTAAAGCTTGTCTTTAGCGGTGTAGCTTTCCACAGAATCCGGTATCAGACCGTGGAACAAGAGAACAAAACCATGAAGCTCAGAGACGCGATCTCCACCGGCCGTTTATTGCACTACATCTCCCATGATGCATTGGGTTGTGAGAGTGACCGAGCACAAGATCTGTTGTTAAACGCCTTGAAACCAACGAACACACATCAAACTGTTTTCAAATCTTCTAACTTAACTTTTATTGCATCTTTTAGAAAAAAACAGCTGCAGTTTCCAGCTTTTTCTGCAACAATTATCTCAAAAATGCATGAGATTGTGGAGGGACTGTAGATCAATACAGACTAGAGTTTGAAACAGAGTTTCTCCGTTTTTTTTTTTGTGTGTGTGTTTTTTTTTTAATTTTTGGATCCTGGTGTGCCGCGGGATTTTTTTTAAGGTTAAAGTGTGTCGTGGCTCAGAAAAGGTTGAAAAACACTGAACTAAAGAAATAAAGTGTTTTGGCTGCCCAGCAGTCAACACCAGAATAAATGAATCCCACTGTTTTTCAAGTATTTTAAAGATGTGAAAAGGTCTTCTATTAGTAGTTATTTTTACTACACTTAGCTATGTGACAAACCTGCTTAGGAGCTGCTGACTGAAGTGGGATCTGGAAGAAAAAATTAACCGACAGGGAAGTTTGAGTGTTCTTTTGCCTTCAGAACTACCATAATCCTTGGTGGCATAGATTCAACAAGGTACTGGAAACATTCCTCAGAGAATTTGGTCCATATTGACATGACAGCATCACACAGTTGCTGCAGATTTGTCAGCTACAAATCCATGATGCCAATCTCCCATTCCACCACATCCCAAAGGTGCTCTATTGGTTTCCGATGAGGTTCGAGTCTAGTCAACTCATTGTTATGGTCAAGAAACTAGCCTGAGATGATTCCAGCTCTAAGACATGGAAGTAGCCATCAGAAGATGATACACTGTGGTCACAGAGGGATGAACATGGTCAGCAATAATACTAGGCTGTGGCGTTGTAACTATGCTCAATTGGTACTAAGGGGCAGAAGATAATACCCTCCACACCATGACACCACCACCAGCCTGAACTGTTGATGCAAGGCATGATGAATCCAGGCCATTCTCCTCTGACCTCTTGCATCAACAAGGCATTTCAGCCCACAGAACTGGCGCTCACTGAGATTTTGACTTTTCTGGACCATTGTCTGTAAACCCTCTGGCACCAACAACCATGATACGTTCAAAGTCACTCAGAGCATCATAGTGCGGGAAAAGGTGATTTGTTTGAAGCAGATCCTCTTGACCATGTGTCTACATGCCTGAATGTATTGAGTTGCTCACATGTGTATGGCTAATAGGAATGTGCATTAACAAGCAGGTGGACATGTGTGTCCAATAAAGTAGCCAATACACCAATCCCCTTCACATAATAAGTCAACCTAGTTCACCTTAATGAGGCTCTAATTCTGTTACACTTTGCATAAAAATGTGTTACTTTAGCAAGCAACTTTCTGAATTTCATTGATATTTCTGCTCTCTAATCCTGTTTAGCGTACATCTTTTACCCAAGAAAGTCCTGACAGCACCGCTATGTGGGGGGTCTGATGAGAATTAAGGCTGATGTTTGTATGAATGGGGAGGAAGACGTTTTTGACAGAGGGAGCCACAGGTCAAATGTTGGACCCCTTCCCCCTCTCTTCTCTGTCAGTGAATTAAAAAGCCTTCTGGGTGTTGTACCATGTGCTGGAAGGACTAGGAGTCGGGCTGGAGTAATTACTGAGACATAACAAGTATCTGCAAGTGCTGCAAACTTAAATAAAACGAAATTATAAGGCTTCTGAAAACTGAAAAAATAAATCCAATATTTGACACAAAAAAGACAATTAAAATGTAGCCTAAATTACAAAAGGGGTTTATTTAAATATACACCTAGTGCGTCAAATGTTTCATAACTCCTATTGTAACAGTAAAATATGTCCAACACAAGAGGCTTTCAGCTCTCATCTGTCTGCTCAGCTGTTGAAAAAAAGAATATATAGGAATCAGTAAATATTAAAAAATATGAATGAGTATTTGGAAAAATGAGTATTTGGAAAAATAGAGGATGAAACAATTTATCCGTTTGGTGGCTTGTACAGAATAGAAATACATAAAATTGTGTTTTATTTTGTAGAGCTCAATAAAAGAGGGCAGCCGTGGTGCAGCGGTAGGGCGGTCGACCCATGATCGAAATATTGCTGGTTCGATTCCCGCCTTGCACGCCCATGTGTTGAAGTGTCCTTGGGCAAGACACTGAACCCCAACTTGCCTCTGGTGGGAGGTTGGCGCCAGTGTTTGGCAGCGGAGCCGCCATCAGTGTGTGAATGTGTGTGTGACTGGGTGAATGGGACTGTGACTGTAAAGCGCTTTGGGCCTTCGAAAGAGGGTAGAAAGCGCTATATAAGTATACGCCATTTACCATTTACCAAAAGAGCTATACACCTCTATCATATGCTCATATGATGGCGATCAACAAAGCGACCGAAAAACTGAAATTGCAAAAAATGAAGAACAGAACATGAACCTCTACATCAGGGGTCGGGAACCTTTTTGGCCGAGAGAGCCATAAACGCCACATATTTTCAAATGTAATTTAGAAAGAGCCATACAATAATGTAGCGTCCCTGTCCCACACTGAGGCACGGAGACTTAACCTCTTTTAAGGTTCTTTATTCTGGTTACAATAGACCGCAGCAAACGCCGTAAAATTAATACAGTACCTCCTCAATTTCTCCCGCTGACACGAGAGCGCTTCTCCCAACTTTATATTCCCCTCCTCCCGCTCCAGTCCTCCTATTTCTCTTATTCGGCCCATAGCTGAACCCCATTGGTCCAAACTACCTAACAACAGGCTGAGCGACAGAACTGAGAGCCAATCAGATCTCTGCTTGATGTGTTTAATGAACTCCAGAACTTTTAACGCGGCGCAACAGCGGACCCAACTCAGTCCACTACAATATGTTTAAAACTAAAAATACAAGTGAATGTGAGCATTTGATGTAATTTCAACATTTTTAAAGTACAATAAGTCTGTGGATTCTTTTTAATAACATGGTTATGCTGTTGCTAATAAATGATGAGTATTTCTCGTGGTGGTTTTGCTGATGGTCTAGTCTGGTTGATACGTGGTGAGTTTCTGCTTCATGCAGGCGTTGAGACTTTAAACGTGATGGTAGGTCTGAATGTGCTGGAGATGTGACAAAGACTCACATGCACACCTGGAGCCAAACACACACTCACACACTGCAGTGAGTGACGGGCAGCGTGTTTCACGTTATTACAATCCCTGCGCGATTCACCTGCTGCCTGAGAGGAAGAAAGCAGAGGGTGGGGGTGCCCCCACCCTCTGCTTTCTTCCTCACATCCCGTCCCCTCATCTGCGCGCTCTTTCTCAGAGACGGGAGCGCGCAGGTTTAGGCACGGCAATTAATAGGTTTCCTGTTGGAATAAACTCTGTGAAATAGTAGATAATAGTAAACTGAGTGCTGGCGCAGGTTTTTCTCTCCAAGCACCTCTACTACTGCGCACACTTCTGGCATCGCATCGCGCACGAGAAGGACTGGTCTAATGAAAAAAAATGGTATAAATAAAGATTTGTCTGCGAGCCATACGTGACCATCAAAAGAGCCATATGTGGCTCGCGAGCCATAGGTTCCCGACCCCTGCTCTACATGAACGCTATAGGGAAACGGACAACCCAGAAACAACTCAGGATGAGGCAGATTACTTGGGATGTCCCCGATCCGATCACATTGTCGGAAATTGGGCCTGATTATGTATTTTCATATTGGATCGGAATAATCTTTTTTTTTACGTGAAGCACAGCAGATACAAAAAGCAGGTAGTGCACAATGGTAAAGTTAGGGAGATATTTATTTGTTGCCAACTACTGGACTCAATAACTCATAATAAAGTGTTTAAATCTGACAACAAGTGTCTCTTTTTGTCTGAAAAGACTTAAAACGACTTTTACATTTCAAATTTTCAAATTAAAAAGATCACATTTTTGTTTCTTCCTATGGCATTGGCTCTATCAATGCGACTGACAGAAATATAGCATTGAGATTGCTGCCAAGAGACTGTCTAAAAAGTACGAGCTCCAGAAAAAGTGAAAATCCAAATAAACAATGTCTCAAAACCAACCAATATGGATAAATGGTTGAATTTATATGAGCCAGTCATTAACTCGTTTCATCATATTTATGTTACAACAACAATTTGAAGTAAGAAAATCATTATTAATTTTGGAGAAATTTTAATAGAGATTTGAAAAAATAAAATGTTCAATGGTTCTAAAGGTACTATTGCTACAGTCAGTAACATTTCTCACGACTAATTATTACCTAGTTTTATTATTTTATAGGTAACTCTTTTTTTCCAGTTTGTAGTGACACTATTTTATGCTTGATTGTTCAAGCTACTTCACAGAAGTGAAAAAACAAGGTAGATAAAATAAAACATAGGGGAAAAACTGGATCTGTTCTTTACATTTGTTTAGTTTTTTTTTTTTTTTACAAATGTGTGACAAAAGTATCACATCGGGACTCTGTATCGGCAGATCCTCAACATGCAATAACTCGGACATGCAATGAATCGGACAAGGGCCAAAACCTGATTGGGACATTCCTACAGTTTACTATTATAGATTTATTAATGAATTTGGTTGGCGGGCATAGAGTTGTTGTTTTCCTGAAGGGGGCAGTGAAGGATGAGGCGTGAGACGAAATGTCAAAGCGGTGCAAATCTTTCCCCGCAATTTTTTTCACAGCTTTATTCCAATTTATGAAAGAATTAATGTCGCAAAATTAGAGCTCGGCACAATCCGTGTTTATTATTTTCTCCTTCATGATCAGTTTTCAGACAGTTGGCATTTCCGTGAATTAAAGGGGACGCCATCCAAACTTTCCTACCAAATCTGAGTCCCTTATTGGTGAAAGCTCAACCTGGTTTACTTTCAACACATGTTCTAAGGCTGGACGTTTTGTTTAAAAAGTAGCCACACTTGAACGCAAGAGTTTAAATCTCAAAACACACATGTATGCGCTTTTACACAGACTTTTTAGAGGAAATGGTCACTTTGCGCATTGCCAAGGCCGGTGTGTATGAAGAAAAGCCCAATCTGTCAAAGACTTACGAAAATAGAAAAAATAAAATAATAACCATGGTTGAAGGTTGAAAACATAGCCAGCACTGTCGCCAGACCTACATTGCTCTGTGATTGTTAGTGATTAACTGAAAAACGAAAGGCGAACATGCCAGTAGAACACATTTATTGCCAACAAAAAAGTTACGGGGAGAACTTCCGGATGGAGAGTGCCTTCTTTCATAGAAAAAGCAGCACAAAAAAGTCTGCAAGGCAAAGCTGCTGCATTTGTATGGCTGCCTTTCATACACCAGCAGTTCAAAGTGCTTTACAGGGAAGCAAAAGCTTTTCCGGCGTACAAGAAAATGACAATAATAAAAAAAAGATTCTCCTTCATTCAGGATGTTTCCATCAAAGTAGAAGGTAAAAAGCAGTCAAGAAGACTTGGTTCCTCTTTTATCATGGAAGATGTTTCACCAGTTCTCTTAGAAGCTTTCTCCTTTCTGACAAACATTGCTAAAAGAGCTGGTTTATATGTTGGTACCATATGATGGTGTTGGCACTGTTTACTAACAGTATATTAAGGGGAAACCAAACAACTGTTGCATAGGAGACTTCTATAACGGTGCAAGGCCAACTCTAGTGGAGCAGATTCCTCCACCTGAAGAACACAAACCCTTCCTTTTAAGGACATATACTGAGAAGTAAGGATGGTTTGCAAGCTCGGAAATGTGCATTCAAGCGACCACTTCCAATAAAAAGTCAATGTAAACATGCCTATATGCACACTTAGTGCGTTCGCATTCAAAACTTGTATTTAGGCAATGTTTTTAAGTCAGTTTTCATGCAGTCATTGAACGTGCGTCTAAGGTTAAACTAATAGAACTTGAACAATCAGAAACTCGGTTTTGGTAGTGAAGTATGGGTAGTGTACTTATTAGAACACAGTAGTACCAACGGTTTGAAATTTATCATCGATCATTGTATTTTGTGCCCAGACAGGAAAGCTTGGAGCTAGATTTATGACATTTGAACCGCTTTGAGACAAGCCTCGTCAAAATGTGAGAGTAAATGCAGTAGTATTGGGTAGCGACCGTCCAGTATAAACACATCCTAAAACCGCGTTCAAGAGTGCAGGTTTTAGAATGATTATCACTTTTGTATCTTTCATTATATGAGCCATTTGTTAGAAAGGACAAACCTTATCTAAAAAAAATTAAATAAATACAAATAAAAAAGGACTTAGATTCAATCTTTCAGCCATCTACAACCGCCTTTTGAAACCCAACCAAATGGTGACCCAAAACCATTAGGAATCTCTGTAGGATTATTAATCAATAAAGTGAGCACCATGTCTTTAACGCCTTCCTCCTAAAAGCATCTAAACAGGCTCTCATACCACTGTATTTTAAAATTGAGAAATTCTCTCTCGAAGAGGTAAAGATAAATTCACTTCAGCTGTCTGCGTTTTTATTTGTTACCAACAACTTTAACAAAAAAAGAAAACATGAATGAAGAACAGGAAATGAATTTCAAGAGTGCCAAGTTTTAAATACATACAGTAGAAAATGAGCAACATTTAGAAAGGTAGAAAAGCGCTATACCTTGTCCAGCGCCCGCTAGCCCCAATGGCTGCCGTCCGGTACAAATGAGCGCGCCTGCCCTGTGAAATTGGGGCTCCTTGCTCTGAGGTGCTGGGGTAGCCCCATATGAACACATGGTAGACTACGGCAGCGTGCTTGCATCTCCACCCCCACTTGCACGTGCACACGGTCACACTGCTCCCTTTTTGCTGTATCCCTCACTCCTAACCCATAGTGTATTGATGGGCGCATCACATATCTTCCGGGATGACACATGGTCAGTTAAAAAAATGTTATTTTAGTGTCAGAATTTCATTCTTTGGATGTAACATTTTTCTTTCTAGCTGACTTAGCTTAAATGTTGTGAAGTTTAAAACCATAACCTACTCAAATTAGCAGCTTGGCACTCGTTTCCCTTTACTTTCTACCCCCGACACCCCCTCTTTCCCCTCTCTTTCCTTTTTCTGAAAATAAATAGAATACATATATACACACAACATAAAATGTAATACATCACCAAGGAATAATAAAAAACAAAAGGGGTTTATCTAAATATACACCTTGGATATGAGAATATGCATAACCCATTATTGAAAGGGTAAAATCTGTCCAACATAAGAAGGCCTTCAACTTCAGTCAACCTCAGTTGTTGGAAAGGACAAGTTTAAAAAAGAAAAGCGCTATAAAAGTGTATGCCCTTTAGCATCACACTACATCTAATAAATATGTGTATCCTTCATCATGAGTGATTTACTTGTTTCAACTACCGTAACTCTTTAACCAATTCCAATTATTGAAGCAATTCCAAGGGATTCCGAAGCAAACAAAGGCAGCTTTAAGCTGATATGTAGTTATTTACAGTGGTTACGCAATCAACGCAAATCAGCTGATTCCGTCCTTGAAAAAAGCATTTATGCTACGACTGTATAAAACGGTGCAATGCCGATGTGCAAAGCCGCTTTTCTCCTAATGAGAATCAACTGATTTACATTATTACATTATAAATGGTCGAAAGGGTTACAGCGGGTCAAGGGGAACGTCTTATTAAGTGGTCGCCAGCGACATCTCCAGCGGGGTCAAAACCAATTCAATGTTTCATTATTAATTAGTGGGAAGAGTTTAGCAGTGATGTGGTCAGTTCTTCTGGTTACAGGAATGCATGTTTTCTGCCAAAAACAGATACTTCACTATGTCAAACGTTAAGGAGACTTTTGGGTTTGATTTTATTTTATGTATTTTTATGATGCCTGTGCTACAATGTCAATATTCTTTAACATATGTTGACTCTTTTAAATAAAGCAATAAAAAAACGTGAAAAAAGTTGTGATGTTTTTATTTTTATAGTAATTATTTTAATTTGACCATTTTAAGAGAAATCTCTAAATTTTGTCATCGTCAAACATGTAAAAAATATCATTTAAGACACAATTTCTAAAAACCTGTCAATATAGCAATTTTCCTGACATTTTCAGTTGGTAGTAAATAGTGAGAACAATTTACACGTTGCTCTTTTTAGACTGATTAAGAAAACAAAAAGAAAAAAAAAATTGTTGCTTTATTACAAAAACTTTTTTGAGTACACCATTGTCCCAAGACACAAACGCACTAGAATCTTCTCTGGAGGTGAAACCAGCAGGTTATGAGTCTTGATTCCAGGAGTGGTTGCACCAGCAAAAGCACTTGCAATAGAACAGAATAGAATAGAATAGAATATAGTGCTTTACTGGAATTACAAGAATAAAATACCATAATAAAAGCAATGCACACACATGCACATTACAAATATGTGTATATGTAGAAATTTCATGGCGTTTGAAATGCTTTACTTGGGAGACTGCTTTTGAGTCTGTTGGTCCCCGCTTGTGGGACCAATACCCCCCTCCCCCCCTCCCGATTGTAGTCTTTTAATAACAATGTAAATAGGTTTCTGTGTTGAAAATGTCTTTAGCAATCACCAAGAATGGGTTAGCACCTCAACAATACAGGTTTTGTGAGCTTGGTCACGTCAATTGGACTTCTACTGGCAAAGTAACTTCTTTATCATAATGTAGGAGACCATCACATTGAGAACTTCTCTTGATAGAAGAAGAAGAAGAAACACAAAGAATTGTGAATTGTTGTATTTTGTTTCTCTTAAAATTTTATATTTGTAAAATAAAATATTTGAACTGTCGTTTTGTTGCTCAAAACAAAAATATTGGATTGGATGATGCAAAACAACAAATACACTCAAAAATGGCTGTAGACAATCAGTAGATCATGTTTAATTTGTTTTTTTAAAAATTGGTGCCCAAAAAAATTTTCACTGTAAATTTTCATCAATAATTATTTTTACACAGCTTTACAGTATTTGTCATTTACCGTTCATTCCTGAATATTGTTGTCTACTCTACCAGTGTGCAATCCTTTACTTCTTTTATGGTGTTTTCATCTAAATTTAAGTGAATGGTGATGGGTTTTTACCATTGGCCATAGACACAGACAATTGGACATATGTTTTGTACTACATGGTGCATGACTTGATACAGTCTTTTACCCAGGACGGCTCTTTGGCTCATTAGTGAAGCCATTTGTTAATCCGTGCAATCCTGGTTTGCCAATTCCACTGAAACAGCAAAGCAGTCTCATGCCTGGACATACCCTACTAACTTATAAAATAACTACTAAGTTACAGAAAACATTAATATGCAAACTTTCACTGACATGAACTGGCTAGGAGACAAATGAAAGAATTCCTAAAGGAATTTCCAGAATGTTTTTGGGCACTTGATTTTTAAATATAATTGCACACCTATTTATTTTCCCACAATGCTCAGTTGTTTACAGTAAGTTCTTGTAAATTAGTTTTCCCATTGCGTTGCAGTTTACTATATGGCACCGTACTACATTAAAAGCTGAATATCTGAAGACTTTCACCCAGTATGCATTGCGGTTCACAGTATAGTACTGTACTACATTAAAACAGCCAAATACAATACAATAGTTTTCCCAGTTTGCATTTGGGTTTACCTTTGCAAAAGAAATACTGATACAACTGCTGAAATTTAACTGCAATTATACATCAAGGGTTAACAGTGTGGAATATTGAAAAAGTATTTTAAATTTAACTTCTTGAGACCCCGGCACATTTTTTAGCTAACCCTCTAAACACAAAGTTACAGGGCCCCAGTTAGGGAAAATATATTGAAATATACCAAAAAATGTGACGTTACTGTGTGTGGACACCAGGTCTTCAGAGGTTAAATCAGAGGTGTTTTTTTTTAAATGTTTAAAGAATTTGGTTATTTTATTTCTATTAATCCGGATCTTGCAAAGCTCTCTAAATTTTATATGAGTCATGACACATTCATCCATACTATTATTTCCAGTTGGAGGACATCGGCTGCTTTTGTGCCTCAAGAAAGAGCTCCAATTAAGTAACAATCTGTTTTCTTGTAATTATACATACGGCCTGCTTAAATTAGGTTGAAACCCATCGAAGAACTAGAACTTGAATCTGGGTCAAGAGCGTGTCACTGTGTTTTCACTCAAGCGGGCTGCAGGTGGTGGAGGAAAGAATGGTGGCAGTGCAAGAAGGGGCTGGGGAGGTGTCAAGACGCCCGGCTCACTGGTGGAGACGAGGCCCCTCCGGAGTCACTGGTGCTTCCTTCAAAACACCCGTCGCAGAATTCTTCAGACAGCCTCATCAACAAACAAATGCTTGTTTTCCACTCATTAGTGCACTCTGCTGAAAGAGGAAAATCCTGTAGCCGAGAGTGGCTGGAAGGAATGACGTGTCAAGTCATGTCATGCCTCTTTATTCCATTCTTTCTCGGGGGGCTGGGGGGGTGTCAAAAAATAATAAGACAAAAAATACTGAAGGGGGAATGGAAACATGTTTCTGAGTTATGGTTCCGGGGCAGCTTGTGGTTTAGCGTGCAAAGCCTTGTGTCATGTTTGGGTGTATGTCCGCGTAACTTTGTCAGGATTGAGTTTTTATTTTAATTTATTTTAATTTTTTATTTTTTTCCCAAAAGACTTCTGGATCTCAGTTTGAGTATCATTTTGGTACAAACCTTTGGAGGTCGAAATTTGGTACAACAATAAAAACTAAATTCAGTAAACACTAAATGTTTGTACATAAATATAAAATGTAGACTGCACCCTTTCAAAAAGTAAAATGAAAAAATGTCTTATGAGGCTAAGGAGAAAGAACAAAAAAAGGTCCCAAGAGTTGAAATTATTGAAAAAACAAAATTCAGGTCTTTGTACATTTAAATAAGACTTTCACTCTAAACTACTTAATGATTATATTTTTTGTTGCTGCTTTGACAAATTAATTTACATCTAAATTAAATGTAACAGATGTTTAAAAAGAAAGTTTTGTTAAACATGTGTCAGACTGCTTTTTTGGAATAAAATGCACCGATCCTTTACATTTATTTTGTATCTTATTTTGTATCTTCTTACATTATTTGGAAGATCGGATAAACTGCCTCATACAAGGAGAACGATGAAAGAAAAAAGCAATACAAAAGCAGGATGAATATGTACATTACACAAATGGTAAGGCATTTGCACTGCTTATTCTGGAGTCTGAATGAAGACCCAAAAGAAATCTTCCAGACTTCTTTGAAGCCACCTCTATGAGGAAATTAGCCACAAACTAAGGAGAAAAAAGACAAAAATTCACAGTATTAGTCCTCTTTGTTTCTCTCAGTACATGCAAAAGGTGTCTGTTCAACTAATAAATGTGTCATAAAATGGCATTAAAATGTGAAAATAGCCATTAAAAACACATTTAAATGTTTCATGACATAATTTATTATCTTATGGTCCAGAGTGGACTAGAACATTGAAATAAATATATATTTAATATAAAACTATCAAATAAAATTGTCATTAAATGACAATTCATGACATGTTTAGTAATTTAATGGTCCGGTGTGGGCTGGAAGGGGCAAATTGAAATAAACATATTTCATATGAAATGGTTTAATAAATGTGTCATTCATTATTTAAAATGGGAAATAATAATTTTATGTGTTATTAAATGTGTTAATATTTAATTGAAAAATATTTATCAATTTAGGAAACATGTACTTTGAGTTTTATTCAATAATGTTCTTATTCAATCAATAATTTCATTGTGTGGTTTGCAGCATTTCACTGTTATGTTATATGTCAAACTGTCCCATCAAACTTAGTGGGCAGGGCTAACTCAGATCATCTCTACTCCATTGCTCTGGCCTGGTGTAAATCTTATGATGGCTTCAGTGACATTTTAAATAAGTAATGACACATTTATTTGTTGGTTTCAAATTGTCCAACACCCGACCATTTCATTATCAAATATGCACCTTTCCAAGTGAAATGAGTTGGGCGTAGGATGACCGGACATCCGTGCTCTTTTCCCGCCTCTCTTCTATGTTCCGCAGGAACCGCAAATTGGCACTCTAGCACATAGCATTGAACAGTGAAGTATGGTTAAAGCAGCTCCTCTCTCCCAATAGAGGGGCTGCAAACCCTGTCTGTGTCATTAACTGTATGTGAGAACTAGAGAGTGTGAGACTCCACCCATAGAAAGTAAATCACCAATAAAATGAAGTTGATTCAGTCACCATTTTTCACGACACAGACTCCGCCATGTTTGAACCAGACATCGCCAGTAAGCAGTGATTGGTCCAAGTCAGTAAGAGTCGTCATGTCTAAGGCAACCAATCTCAAAACCAATTGGAATGTGAGACCTTTAGTAAGGCATGTGATTGGTCAGTTTATAACTTGAAAAAAAACAAGGGATTAGCAACAACATCTAAAAAAAAAAGGTATTAGAGCAAGAATGGTTATTCTGAACAATAGAATGACTAAGTAACAGCTGTTTATTTCTAAATTTTTGCCTCTTGGAGCCAGCGGATGCTTCCTGTTTTGAGAGGAACATGTAATACTTTTGCATTTTTATTCCTTTAGATCTTTTTTTGTCAGGTAGGCAGAGACAGGAGGTAGGTGATTCTAAGTCAAAGGGGTTTTCATTCTAAAAACAAAAAGTGCTGCCGAGCAGGAAAAACAAACAAAACCAATTCTCGTGGTAACCAGGTAGACAAGGAAGAAGACAATCAGGTAAATGACAGTATGGACCAGCACATGAGGAAGGCAGAGAAAAGACTTTAATACAAACAGAACTGACAAGACACACGTGAAAACGATCAGGAGAGATTGGAACCAGGGAAGTAAAACCCAAAACAAACACAAACAGGAAACTTTCAAAATAAAACAGGAAACAGAACTCAAATCACAACAGAACAAAAACAGAAGGAAAAACTAAGGCAAAAAAAACCCAAACTGTGATATTTTTTGTTTCCTTTTTTTTACATTTATGCCAAAATCAAGCAAAAAACAAAGGTCAGTGTCATTTTGCAAGATGGAGTTAGATATCAATGTTGCCAGACCCTGATAAAGAGCTACATTAAAGTCCATTATTTAATGGCAGCTTATGAAAAAAAAGGGCTTAAAAGGCATACAAGGGATTGAGACCTTTAACTCTATAACATCTTAAAATGTTTTGATACAGTATAGCATTTCATGAATTGGCTGGTCTCTTCTGAAAAAATGGAATGTGCTATAAAGCAGTAGAGCAGTGTTTTTTTTGGAGGATGGTCAGGTGTGCTGTGGGAAAATAATTAAGTTTCACTGATCCTAAAACATTTACCATCACCAGAATATCAGCTGTGTCCATCACAAAAAAAAAAGGCTCAGGTTTCACACTGAGTAGTTTGGCGACAGAATAAGTAAATACACCAGCTCTCTCAGCATCTTCTGGTTTATTTCTTAAGGAGGGCGAGAAAAACTTTGGATGGTAGCTCCTCCCACACACAGGGGAGCGTCAGGCTTCTAAACGCACTTTTGGACAAATGTTGAGCAGCGACTTTAGTTAAACATGGTGGGCGCGAATTTAATGTCATGGAAAGGCCTGACTTGGGTTTCAGCTGTGATCCTTCCTGTAGGCCCTCTCCTTCTAAGGGTCTCCTCTCACAGGTGTTCTGCAGTATGTTGGTCATGTGTGTCTGTATTTGAACTGTGGCTCTTCCGTGTTCTGCATCGGAGCATCTTCTTATCATGCTCCGGTCTGTGTTTGGGCCATTAAAGCCTTGTGTCGTCCCTTCCTGCTTCTGGGTTTTCTCCCTTGGCCCCACCGTGACATTTGATGCGCATATCGCATTTGATGTGGACAAAACATGTGCGCACAGGCGGGAAAAAGAAGGGAGGGCGGCAATCCGCAGCACACGTCTGTGCAGAACTGGGGCTTGATCACGGATCATCCGTGCAACCCTAGTAGGATCCGATGTCAGAGCGTTTTAAAAGTGGGTAAAATTATAGAGTTACGAGTCTGTCCGGCATTATCACCACTGCTTTCACTACAACTCCTATGATGCATTGGGTTACTGTGACCGCAGTGCTGTTAACTGTCATGAAGCACAACAAATGCAATCATCTGTTCTAACAGTTTGCATATATTCTTGATGAAATGAGGAAAACAGTTTACTTTTCTTTCAAGGTTTGTGTTGGAGACTAAAGGAATTAAAGTCAGAGAATCCAGTGTTTTTGGTCCAAGTCATCTTTATAAAAAAAACAGCTGGTTTGTAATGATGTCTGTATTAAAGGACAAATTTCAATTCATTCAATTTAGGACTTTATTCACTTTTGAAGTTTAAATATAAGTAATAACAAAATCAAAGAAACAGCATACATGTGAAGTGGCCAACAGACTCATTTAACTAAAATAAAACAATTTATTACACCAAAAATAAATAAAACATTTTTGTTAAAGTTACATTTTTCGTTTGGACAAAAGAAAACCTAATAAACTTCCCCCTCATGTTTTTGTGTTGGTACATTTTTTTTAAAATTTGAATATATTGTAGTTCTTTTTTGTCCAAATATTATCTAATTTGACATCTTTTTATATATTGGCACAAAAATCATAGTCGATTTTGCACAAACATAAAAAATATTTCAAAACTAAATTACAGTTATAATAGAATATAATTTTATTTGATCTCTGTGAGGTTATGAACTTGCATTTGAATACTGTAGGGATCAGTTGAAAATTATTAATGGCTTTTAGGAAAAACAGGTGGAACTTCATTTAACAAAAAAAAAAAAAAGGTGGAACTTCATTTGTGCCTAAATTATTACAAACAAAATACACACAAGATCCTGAAAGGGCTTGTATAACAGTACAGACGATAGCGTTCCTCTTTTTTTCTGTTGCTGGTCTACCATGGGGTTTTTGTCAAGGACGAAAGCGTACCTTGGCTCAAAAAACGTGAAAAACACCCCAGTAGAGACACACATTTGTATTCGACCTGGATATTTTTCTTTGTGTGTTCATGTTGCATCTTATTAGGCTTCAACTCCTTGTCCCAAATTTCAAAAGCAATTCTAAATGAAGTTTCCATAATTTTTTCAAACTTGCTAGATTTTTTCTTTTTGTAGTTTTAGCACTTAGCTCTCAGGTCTTTAAAATTCTGAGTCTGTCCAAAGGCTTTACATATCAAATCTCTTTTAGATGAAAGAGTTCTAATGCCTAAATAACTCTGAGTCACAAGGCACCCATGTCACCAAGACCCTGTTCAAAGGTTGGGGCAACACAGTTTAATCTTACCTCTGTCTTAGTAAATGCTTCCATCAGTAAAATATTAGAAATGGAGCCAAAAAACTGGTTTGGCTATGATTGGAAAAAAAAGGCCATTATGACAAAAGTGTGTCCAAAGAAATATCTACCAGTCACAAGAGAGGAAGACACAAAATCCAATCATCACAACGTAGAAATATCCAAACGTTGTTTTGTTCACACTATAATCAAATTTGCGTGCTTGAGCGACCACTTTTAGTAAAAAGTCAAAGGAAACAGGTCTATATGCGTGTATCAGGCTTCCACATTCAAAACTCTAGTGTTCACGCTTTGTTGTGTTAGATTTTAAGTCTGTGTTCAGGCTCTACATACAAAGGCTACGTTCACACTGCAGGGCTTAATGCTCAATTGCGATTTTTTGAAAAATCAGATTTTCTTGCAAGGCTGTTCACATTTCCAATTAAATGCAAACTTTCGTAATCTCCTGTGTGACCGTGAAATGACCCAGAAGTGACCCGCATATGCAGAAGAGTACTCAACGGTGAACAACGTCACTCATTGAAGTAGCTAACATTAACAATGGATGTCAACAATAGTGTTGTCAACAGCGGAACTCTTTTTGCATTAAAAAATTCATTTTCACGAAGGAGCTAGCACAATTACAATCTTCTCATTTTAAGAAGGTATTGGAGCCAGGATCATCTGTACCCACTGTTGTGGAATGGGGATGTTTATGTGCTGGGGCCGCGCACGCGTGTGTGTGTGTAAGAGACAGGAGAGAGCGCGTGCAACAAGGTAAGGAATGAGGGGGCAGTGGGGCGCGCATTCATGTTGTGGGTTATGGAGGAAGGAGAACGGTAATAAAAGAAGGTTTCCCCCAGAATAAAATCTATGGACTCTTTATCAACCCACTTTGGAGAATGTGAGAGTCTGAACGGGGAAGTGAACCCCGAAGGAGGATCCACTTTTGGCTCTGTAGAAGGTCTCCCCCACGCTTCTGTCCACGGTCGGTAAGAAAAAAAAAGTAATCGCGGGAAAGCTTCAACACCACACTCGGCCATTTAGCTAGAAATATTTTCAAAAACAGCCCGGTTGCGATAAGAGCCCCTGGGTTTGGCCTGAATAGAGCGATCACCCCAAATATTTATCCAGTGGGTGAGCTCGTATCCCTTCCACTGACTAGTCTCAGAAACATCGCCCGCCATGGTAGATGTTTACGTTCTCTGTCCCACCTACTTCAACGCAGAATTATGACTTTTGTATCGTATCAATGACGTACGGGTCGGATTCATGTGGCCTGGCCAGTCAGACGGCAGTCGTACTCCAAAAGATCGGATACATATCGGATTCAAGGCCAACATACCCAAGTGGCCTGGGTCACATTTGAAAAGATCGGATCTGTGTCATTCAGACTGTCATGAAAAGATCAGATACAGGTCGCAAAGGGGCAAAAAAATCGGAATTGGTCCTGCGGCGTGAACGTAGCCTAAATGTGCGACCACTGACCAGGCGTTGAAAGTGAAACTAGTCGAACTTTGACCAATCAGAACCTCAGATTTAGTCGTGACATATGAGTAATGTCTTTTCCCAAGCACGGAAGTACCAACTGTTTAAAATTGATCACGAGGGAGGAATTAATAAATGCGGTTTGTGTTCGGATGGAATCTTTACTTTATCAGAATAGCGCTACAAAAAAAAAGCCCGGAGCAAGGTTTGCACCGCTTTGACCTTTTGCACGAAGCCTCATCTTACTGTGAGTACATGCGCTAGTATCAGGTAGCACCAGTCCAGTGTGAACGGTGTATGCTAAAAGTGCGTTCAAGTACCTGTGCTCAGCGCATTCTTGAACGCATGACACTTGCCAGCTATGAACTTAGCAGTATACTGTGTTCACACCAAACACAATTCGCTCTGTGAACCTATGTCCACCGGTTCAGTCTTGACAGTTGTTAACTCACTGCTTGACACTTATCCAAAAATGTGCTCATAAACCTGCTCCTGCTGTTCCTGCCTCCTGTGGGAGGAGCCATTGTTATCTAGCTTTATCACCACATGGAAGTATTACCTGTATATCACACATACAATTAATACATGAAAGACTAAGATAATTTTGAGATTATGTCTATTTACTGTGAAGCAATAACGTTAGTATCACAGAAAGAAAGACAGCTATTTAAAACGTAAGAAAACATGGCCATTTCAGTCATACAAAAACTCTTGCAGTAGAATACATTTATTTTCACATACTTAATTTACATCTTAGTTGGCATTCACAAACTTTGATTGGCATAAGGCTCCGTACAATTCCATGAGATAATTTCCATAAACTTTAGAGTAAGAAACCCTGAACGGAGCCCACAGGTGGAAGCCGGGGAGGAGGAAGGGGCGACGAAAGCGGCGCTGCGGTAAGAAAGAGAATGAACGCTGCACACCTGGACTTAAATAGGAAGCTGAACAGGTGAGTTAATTAACTACTGCCCTAGGGGGGAAAGAGACTGCCGAGTTTTTGGTGCCTGAAATGCAAATATCATTCGCAATTTTCAGTCATACAAAAACTCTTGCAGTAGAATACATTTATTTTCACATACTTAATTTACATCTTAGTTGGCATTCACAAACTTTGATTGGCATAAGGCTCCGTACAATTCCATGAGATAACTTCCATAAACTTTAGGGTAAGAAACCCCCAAAACCAAAGATCATCAAGAAGAGAGAAGAAAGAATGTAAATGTATAATCAGTGTGTCATAAGATGAGGTGTGTTTTGGCGGCATTCCATTTCCATTTCATTTCATTCCATTTCCAAGTAAGACTGCTATGTGTGACCCGGCACCTTTGACCGTTGGGCCGCCCCCTTCTTTCCATTTCTTTTATCCGAGTTCAGCGCTACGAAGGGGACATACTATCTAATGGATCTGCTATGTGTGACCCGGCACCTTTGACCGTTGGGCCGCCCCCATTCGAGTACAGCGCCTCGAAGGGGACACACTATCTAATGGACCTGCTATGTGTGACCCGGCACCTTTGACCGTTGGGCCGCCCCCATTCGAGTACAGCGCCTCGAAGGGGACACACTATCTAGTGGAACTGCTATGTGTGACCCGGCCCCTTTGACCGTTGGGCCGCCCCCATTCGAGTACAGCGCCTCGAAGGGGACACACTATCTAGTGGAACTGCTATGTGTGACCCGGCCCCTTTGACCGTTGGGCCGCCCCCGTTCGAGTACAGCGCCTCGAAGGGGACACACTATCTAGTGGAACTGCTATGTGTGACCCGGCACCTTTGACCGTTGGGCCGCCCCCGTTCGAGTACAGTGCCTCGAAGGGGACACACTATCTAGTGGAACTGCTATGTGTGACCCGGCACCTTTGACCGTTGGGCCGCCCCCATTCGAGTACAGCGCCTCGAAGGGGACACACTATCTAGTGGAACTGCTATGTGTGACCCGGCACCTTTGACCGTTGGGCCGCTCCCGTTCGTGAAACCACTAGGGGAACATACTATCTGCAAAGAGAGAGAGAGAGAGAGAGAGCCAAACAAAGAAAACGAAACAAAACAAAGCAGGGAGCCAACATAAGAATCACTCATACCTAATTTTTAAGAACATAAATCCACATCCGCAAAACGCTGTAAGGAACTATAATTTGAACCGCCAAGAACAACCGCAGAGTGAATCAAAACAAGCCACAGACGTTGCATAAAAGAGACCATTCATAAGTAAAAATCCACAGAGGAGAGTGGGGTCCAACAAGAACAAACCAAACGCTGAGAAAACCACTAAACGCACAGCAACCACGACAGAAACACAAAACAAAGAGCGCCACCAAAATAATAAAGCCAGCGTTGAATAAAGACAGGCAAAAATTCACAGTCGGCTCCTAAACAGGAGCCATAGGAGCCGGTCCTAGCCTGATGGCTAAGACAGAGAGACTCAGGAGGAGTTTCCACCCCCAGGCCATCAGGCTCTTAAACTCTAATTCTAAACGTGTACCTTAATTATTTAAGTCTACAGTCCACATTCATGCACATTACTTTGCATTCTATACTTAATTCCACAATACACATACTTTACTTGTGTCACCCTTACATAGGATTACTTATGTATATCATGTATATTTTACAGAAATATATTATTACGTACATTCCCTGTTCGGTTTCCATTAATTATTGCACTGTCCACGGAGCGGACCTGGGTTACATTTTACTACTGGTTGTATTTGCTAAATATAACTTTATACGGGACAAATAATAAAAAAAAACTTGAAATCCTAAATAACATAGAGCAACAGATAAAACGCCGAAAGCCACAACCAATTCAGCCAGCATGAGAAACCTGTCCAGACGAGGACCACCAGCCCTGAACCACAGGAAAGACCCCACAACCCCAGAAACAATAACAGGATGCAGAGCCACAAAACATGAAAACGAGTCAGGTAGACCACAATGTCAAAGAACATAAAACTACAATACCCAGAGTCCTTAGGGGCGTGACGTCACATAGGACCGGAACAATAATAAGGAAACAGAAAAGCATTAGAAAACACAACCGAAAAACACGGGAAAAGACCGCCTGGCCGCTCACCGCAATGATACAAACGGCCACAACAGAGGAGAAGGCCTGGACAGCTCCCGATCTAACGCCGGCGCCGCCACCCGCCCGCGGAATTGCTGCAGAAGGAGAGACAGACGCGGCGAACGAAAACCCCCACAACAGAAAAAAGTGGGATCACCATCCAAAAGAAGGGGGGGAACACACCAAAATGCCAAAGAGAAGGAGATCAGCGGGCATGGCGCACCGGCGACGAAAGCGGCGCTGCGGTAAGAAAGAGAATGAACGCTGCACACCTGGACTTAAATAGGAATGTGATGGCTGCCTACGCTGCCACACCATCAGGGCAGTAACCTCCTGCACCACACCCTACATTAATCTGTTTACTTTATTTGTTTGCATATACTTTTAGATTTCTTTTTCAAAAATGACACGTACATTTAATCATAAAATGTATTAACATGTTTCAGTTTACTTTATTATAATTTGATGTTTTATTTGAGTTACCAGTGCTAAGGGGAACCATTGTTGCTGCTGCTGCCATCTGCTGCTGGAACCATCAAGTCAGGCCTGACAAAAGAATGCATCCCAGTCAGCAGAGGCCTTATATTCAGCAGGCAGCTAATTGGACTGAACCATCGCCCAGTGGGCAAGGAACTCTTTCTGTGTTTCTTTACTTTAGTTTCTATTTTGATGTTCTTTATTTTCATTCATTTGTGTATGTTAATTTACCATAGGTTGGACTTTAGTTTATTTTGTTTGATGTATTTTGTCTTAGTCATTTTAAGTTCCCCCTTGTGTGTCTAGTTGGTTTGATCAGCCACTATATATGTTCCCTTGTGTTTCCAATTAGGGAGGTCAGTTTGATTAAGTTTGTTTGTCTGTTCAGTTGTCCTCTGTTACATTTAAAAGCTTGAGTTAATTTTGTTACTTTGACCTCTTTTAAGGGCCCATTTTTGCCCAGCTACACTTTTTGAAAAATAAATTTAAATATTTTTGATAAAATTGTTTGCTGTCCTTGCCTTCTACTGCTCGGTCCACCACAAGGAAGCTGAACAGGTGAGTTAATTAACTACCGCCCTAGGGGGGAAAGAGACTGCCGAGTTTTTGGTGCATGAAATGCGAATATCATTCGCAATTTTATGGTAAAACTAACCGTAACCCTAACTCCAACCTCTAACTCTATGGGTGACAGTAGCTCAGGCGGTTGATCAGGCCGGCCAATGATCAAAGGGTCGGCAGCTCAATCCCCACCCCCAGCGTGGCCACACTGGCGTGTGAATGCGCACAAATGGCAGTCTGAGCATTACACATCTGGGCCTTCAGTAGTGCTACGTCTGGATCACTCAGCCCCTCATGAACCATTTTACGAGGCAGAAACAAGCTTTACATATTGAAAATTCCCGTGGCCACAACAAAAGCCTTTAAATAAACAAAACAGTAAACAAATCTCGCAATGCAACTACAGCAAGCAAAAAACAAAAACTGCTTGAAGGCCCTGCTGACACCAACTCAAAATCTGATTGGTTGAAGGAAATGAATGTCCGACATTGATTTTTCATTTGAGGGCATGGAAAATGGATAGTGAAGGCCTTCTTACCTCTGACCCCGCCTGGCAACAAAGGACGGCTGAAACGCAATTGGTTCAATCCTCCAATGTGAAAATACGCCTGTCAGGAAGCAGCATAACCATCGTAAACACAATAAAAGGGAACAGATAGACCGTTTGGAATGATTTAATGAGTATGCATGGACAAAATATAATCAACACATGCTTTATATATATTTTTTAGGCCCTCAGACAAGGGACAAGGCCTCGAAGGCCCCGACGGCCCACCACTGTGTCCCGGTGATGGTCAGAGGGGCCCTAGCCGGGAACTGGCAGCCACGCCTCTGTCAGTCTGCTCCAGGTGTTTCCCCCAGTCTGCTCCAGCTGTGGCTACAACTGTAGCTACCATCACCAAGTATGAATGAGGAGTGAAGGAATTATGGAGACATTGTAAAAGCTTTGAGCACCAAAAAAAAGTGCAGATAAATACAATCCATTATTATTTTTGTTATTATAAAATTTGATGAATATACTGACATGTCTATCATAGAGCCATTTGAAGGGCAGATCTTTTCTACTGTCTTTCTGTGATATATGAAATAATATGTGTCAACCTATGTTCTAGTTTCCCTTGTTCCAGTTACCAATTGGCGTTTAGGCCAGCGTAAGGCTACATGACCGGACTTCTTTTTTACATGTCCATTATCACTCTTTCAAGGAACCCCTGCAGCCAAACAGAATCGAGTATTCACCCAGACGATGGCATAAAAAAAGTGTACATTTTAAAAAATATGTATTGCGGGGTTTAAAAATAATTGTGTTTTTGAATGAGTTTTGAAAGGACGAGAACGCAGATATAAACAACAATGTTTTCTCACAGCAGTACAGTGATGACACAAAAGCAGAGCAGACCACAATAAAAGGTAATTTGAAGTGAATCTCCTTTAAGAAGGTCAGTTGGAGTGGGTACAGCGACGACCGTGTCATTTTTGTTAATGTTTAGACAGCATGCGGCAAAGTAAAACTGCAGTTGGTGCAGTTCCGCTTGTCAGGCTTCATATTCAAGAGTGTGAGCATGGACCGGAGGATGGGGAGACATGGTAGCATCAAGGTCATCAAGCGGTGTCTGCGAAATGACTGTACGTTTACACAGCAGCGTTCTGCTTCATAGTTATCGTTTTTGTCTTCCTTTTCTGAATTTTTTTTTTTCTGATTTCACTTTGTAACTTCGACTTTCTTCAGCCAAACCCTCAGGTCTTTTTTCTTATGAACTAAAAGTTTCCTTTTTTCCCCCTAGAAGGTTCCCAAACTTCTGACATTGTTTTTTTTTTTTTTTTTTTTTTTTTTCCCAGCTGTGCCTTAAGAGACGTGTTTCAACAAGCAAACTCTAATCCCAGTTCATGCCCTTTCACATGACATCACTCCTGAATGGAGCCAGCAGTTTGGCCTGTGGGCAGCTGAAGTGTTTGTTGACCTTTTGCCTGCACCGAATAAATGATCACAAAACATTTCATGCAGTGATACTTCTTTTTTTTTTTTTCTACTCTATACTCTTTCATTTTTTCATATTTCCAGGACCAGGATGAGCCCTCCTCAAATTCCATAACCAGGGTTTGGATTTGATGCGATCCGGTTAATGTGTTAGGTTTGCCTGTGTTCATAAGAGCCTGTCAGAGCAGCCGCATGTTAAAACCCGCGTATAAATACCTGTCCTTTGCTTTTTTTTTTTTTTTTCCTACTGAATCTGGAGCAAACCGAAGCAAATGCCTTTGATCACAGTGACATAAGTGAATGAAATGAGGAGGAATGGCAATTGGAACAAATTGCCTCTTAAATTGAACATGACAGCTCTCTGATTGTAATCTCCATGCGGACTTCTGGGATTGAGGTTCTACGATGACAGGGAATATCAATGAAAAAAAAAAATACGCGTCTCATAAAAGCACATTTAGCAAGAAAAACAGCCGGAGAGGTAAAATCTTGAAAAATCATTCGATGCATTTGCATATCAACGATTCACTCAGTCAGATTGAAAAATAACAAAAAACAAACAAAAGCCTTTACTAAACTTCAGCAGTAAGTAATCCAGAATGAGTTCTACCCTTTACGGGTTTTTTTTTTTTGAGTCAGCAAAGAATCTTGGAAACAGAAAAAAAAACCCACAAATATATGGGTGTTCCCCTTAGAATACCATAAAATGCTGTTTTTCAATATTTATACCTTTACACTAGCAATCCTGTTTTTGCGTTTATCCAAAATTGCATACGTTCTATACTACAGTAATTATATGTACACACAGAGAATGTGCTAAACGGCCATTCTTGACTGTGTGCAAAGAAATATTGTTCTCACTGGACTGTCCCTTCCTAATACCAGCTCATATAAGAGTTGGAAGAGCTTACTGTGAAATGTTGACGTGGTACAAATCTTGCAAATTATGCTGTAGGCTTTTTTTTTTTAAAGACTGGATATTATATAATTCAAACAGCAATGTGTGGGTGACTGATTCGTCACTACCGAATCCGAGTGCAACTGGTTTAACTTTTAATGTGCGTTCAATGGCTGCGCTTTGTGCATGTAGAGCCCGAAAATGGAAGCTTGTGTACCTCCAGTCTACAGCTGCACCATTGAAAACATCTGGAAACGGCACAAAACAGGACAGGAAAGCTCTCCAGAGGGCGGTGCAATCAGCCGAGCGCACCATCCGCACCGAGCCCCTTGACCTGGAGACCACCTACGACAAGCGGTGCTGCACCAGAGCTCACAAGATACTGAAGGACCTCAGTAACTCCAACAACTGACTCTTCTCTCTGCTGAGGTCAGGGAAATGTTTCTGTTCCCTGAAGACAGAGGATGAGGAGGAGCTTCTTCCCGTGGGCCATTCGGACCCTCAGGCAGAACGCCTGAGTCTCGACTTCCTTGACTCTCACCCACTCTCACCCACTTCCACCACACAAACAACACTCCGTTCTGCCCCGGCTGTCTCTTAGCAGGAAACGGTCACATTTCTGTGCAATTGCAACAAAACCATGTCACGTTATACTATGTACATCTTTACAGCACATGGACACTTTCAGGAAACGTTTGTGGACTTTTGTGACCTTGAGTAAGATACATTGTTATATATTTGTTGACATTTCTTTTTTCCTCAGTCACTTAACTTTTATCTTTATTATTCCTCATCATGTCGGCGAGTCGTACAATACATTTTACTGCATATTATATTATATACTGTATGTTTTTTTTGTTTTTTAAACTTGTCCTGTCCAACAGCTGGGCAAACAGATGAGAGCTGAAGGCCTCTTGTGTCCGACATATTTTACTTTAACAACAGGGGTTATGAATTTTTTGACAAACCAGAAGAATGTATGAATAAACCCCTTTTGTAATGGAGGCCAAACTTTATTCATTTTAATCGTATTTGAAGATTTTTTGTGTTGGACCGGACGGAAAAGGAAAGGAGGGAAGAAGAGAGAGGGATGTTAGAGAAGGGGGGTAGAAACCGGGGGACAGTCTACCAGCTGTCCCCAACCTACCCCCTTCCTCATATAACCTCATATTAGGGTGAAGGGGTGGGGGGTTTAGCCTGCGATGCACCTTGGTGGGGGGGCTACTTGGCAGTGGTCCCCCTCCCATGGTTGCCGTATGGAGTGGGCCCCCCCTCTATTGGTTTTATTTGCACTTTAGACATGTAGGGTTTTTGGTAGGGGGGGGTGCTTGGACATCACTGCCAGCAAGCAGAAGATGTCCTCCTAGCACCCTACCCGCCAATTTTAACCGCACCTTAGACACTTAGGGACCCTTGGTGGGGAGGGTGAGGGGACATTACTGTGAGTAATCAGGAAATGTCCCCTCAGTGCCCTACTCGCCAATTTGAACTGCACCCCCTTAGTACACACACACTTTTACTCCTCAAGATATACATTCAAACACAAACACACACACATGCACACACACACACCCTCACACACACACACACACACACATTTTGCAAGGAAGGTGGGAACTAGGTCCATCTATCCCCTACCCCATCCCTGGTGGGGGGTACCGGGCCCTTGGCAACGGCGGCCGTGTCCCCTGGGTGCCGGTTCCCTGGGCCCGGCGGTGCTCTGTCCACGCAGGGAGGGGGTTCACATTACACCTGAGCCAGGTGTGTCCGTATCCCTGTGGGGTGGGTTCGGGTCTTTGTCCCTGACCGCTGGGCCCCGCCCAATCCCCAACTGTGGCCGAGCCTGGTCGGGCCATGTTTACAACACCCCTTGTGGGTCCCCCCATTCCCCGGGGTGTCCCACTCCTGGGCAGGGACGGCTGGCCCCTGCCTTGCTCCTTCCTGGACCAACCGTGGGACGGGTGGGTGGCTCCCTGGAGCGCAGAGCGGTCTCCCTTGGGGGGTCCTGGCTCGTACCTGGGGTTGGGGCGAGGGGATGCCCAGAACTCCTGGGTGGTGATGGGGTGCTCGTCTGGGGCTGTGGGCGCCCTTCTCGGGTGGGGCCCGGTGTTGGGCCCTCCCGGCACGGCGGGGGGGCTGCTCTCCTGGTTGGCCTGGGGCGGCGCTCTCTTTCTCCCCATGCCTCCCTGCTCGCTGGCTCTGGGGGCCTCGCGGCGGTCCTGCTGGCCCTGGCCTGGGTGGCGGATGTGGTCGCCCGGGGGGCGGTTGTTCTCTGCCTGCTGCCGTGTGGTGTTGGGGGTTCTGGCTGCCGCTGCGGCGGGGGTCTTGGTGTGGGGGTGGCCGGGCACTCTCCCTCCTTCTTTTCACATTCCAATGTCCATTTTAGAAGAACATAAACACTCACCTGAGCACAGGTGTTAGCTCGCCTTTGCACTAATAGTTTGCATGATTGAATGAACGAAATATTTCACACCAGCTGGTTAAAAGGCATGAGTATGCGTGTGTGAACATTATCCGTATTGTGTACATGTTGACTTGTGGACATTTTTGCAGCTAATAGGTGTGTTTATAATATCTGAGTGTTTGTGTGGGCAGGCTCCGCCCCTTGAGATTTGTATTACATTCGAACCTTACTGTAATGATAAACATCCAGCAAACGTATTGCTTTGGGTTGCTTCATGGTTTTATCCCCCATCTCTCCTATTATCACCCTCCTACCCCCCCCCCTCCTATTACCACCCTCTCACCTCCCCTCTAGCATCCGTCTCTATTCTTCCCTCCTTTCCTTGTTTATGTTCTTCTAAATGGATGGTGGAATGTGAAAAGAAGGAGGGAGAGTGCCCAGCCACCCCCACACCAAGACCCCCGCCGCACTAGCAGCGGCAGCCAGAACCCCCCAATGCCACTCGGCAGTAAGCAGAGAACAACCACCCCCCCGGATGATTACATCCGCCACCCAGGCCAGAGCCAGCAGGACCGCCTCGAGGCCCCCAGAGCCAGAGAGCAGGGAGGCACGGAGGGAGAAAGAGCGCAGCCCCCCCGTCGCGCCAGGAGGGCCCAACGCCGGGCCCCACCCAAGAAGAATGCCCGCAGCCCCAGACGAGCACCTCATCACCACCCAGGAGTTCTGGGCATCCTCCCGACCCACCCCAGGTACGGGCCAGGACCCCCCAAGGAAGACCCACTTCACGCTCCAGGCAGCCACCCACCCTGCCCACGGTGGGTCCAGAAAGGAGCAAGGCAGGGGCCAGCCGCCCCCGCCCAGGAGGAGTTTTGATTGGCTTTCCATTCCAAGGCCACGTCCACCTAATATTTATAAAAAAATAATATAAAATAAAAAAAAAAACTCATGTTGTAGGAGATGGGTTTTGTAATCAGAAAAACTGGGCTAATACATGCATCTTCTTGTGCTATTTAGTCCTGTTAAGGTTGATGATGGAACTACAGTTGAAGACCCACTTCAATGAAAAATCATCAACTTATATCATCAATGTGATATATATATTTTTTTATTATATCACATTTTTATTCAATTTAAAAGAGATCTAAGAGTAACAATGTTACTAGATTAACTTTGTGTTAACAAACTGACTCACCAACGGCACACACATTAAAAATTGTACAGCACAAACTCACATCTTATGCTTCTAAAACACCACTTATATGAACACTGATGAAAAGTTAACTTGGCCTTTGCAAACACAGGCTTTATGAGTCTCATATGATGTGCATTAAAGGGATAAAAGCTGTATTCAGTGTAGTCTGGTGCTGGGCTATAGTCAGTCAAACTTCAAAGCAGGCGGTAATGCATGACAATCACACCCACCTGTTTCGAAAAATACATATGCACTAAGTAAAGACTAACAATTTGTACTTTCTATTCGCTTTTCTACATCATATATATGGGGAAAATTCAAAGAAACGCTAACTGCCGGGCTGATGCAGCCTTTTAGTGTCTCCTTGCTTACTGAAGAAACTATTGAAATTCAATTCATTTTGCTTGCTCTGAGCAGTTTCAGACATTCACAAGTAGTTCCTGTCATGAACAGATGGCGACGGGCCCAAAACTGCGGGAGATCAGGGCTCGCGGCGACACTCTTAAAAGTTTAACACATAAACTTGACGAAAAATTTTAAACATTAAATCATGGAAAAAACAAAACAAACAAAAAAGGCAAAACAGCACATGACCTGACAATCTGATACTTAACCCTCGTGCTATCCTATGACCCCACCCTTACATTGACATGTTCTTCCTACCATGACAAAGGTGGATAAAGGTGGAGAGGATTTCATGTAATCCATGGAGACCAGTCAAGATCACAAATCATTGAAGAGAAAAGGTTCAGCGCACTGTCTTGTGGGTCTAGATGACCCAACTCTTAATGTTAAAGTGCCTAGGATAGCACAAGGGATAAATTCACAAAAGGGTAATTCAATTGAATAAGGCGGCTGTGGATGATTAGGAAATAAAATCAGGTGAGAGTGTGACTGGAACGAAAACAGAAAATAACTAAGAAAACATACCTGTATGTGAACACAATGTTCCCTCGCTTATCGCAATAATTTCTGAAAAAATCCATGTTAGAGGAAATCTGTGAAGTAGGATATAGATGTTTTTAAGGTTGGAAAACTACTCACTACATACTTAATACACTTTTCTCAGACAAACACGAACATTCTCACACTTTTCTCTATTGTTTAAACTCTCAAAGTTCAACATTTCCTAGAAAAATAAATTGAGTATCATAGAATAACAACAACAATCAGCTTACAATCAAAAATTTATGTAGAGTTAGAAACTGAAAGCATTCGAGGAGGAGGAATGCCCAGTTTAGCTTAGTCTGTGTAGTTTAGTTTAGCCATTACTTTTGGAATTCTATGACCGTATGTTCTTAAGGATTTCATGTTTACTAGACAATTACCAGTATGAAGCCCATTGAGATAACTATGGTTGTGATATTGGGCTATATAAATAAAATTAAATTGAAAAATTGAATTCTGAGATACAGCACGGACAAGATTGATTTACAAGGTTAGCAGCCAATCAGGTTGCAGAACAGTGCGCTTTAAAAACAAAAAGAAGCTTGAAAATTGAGAAAGAAATCAGTAAAATATTGAGACCTCAAAAGATAAAAGAAAATGAGGGAACATATTTAATATTCCTTTTTGTAAATGACAATTACATTGTGCATGAAACTACATTTTTCATGAAAAAAAGCTTGACACTTTTTTTTCTTTTCTCATTTTAATTTACACGTTGACCATTTGCTACCTGGTCTGTGATATGAACAATCGTCAGAACTTTAGCACTTTAATTGATCCAGTGAAATTGATTTGTTACATCTCAAAAAGCAACCTAATAAAAAACAAAAGGAGAAGATAATAACAGAAAATAAACAGCATTCAAATGACACAAAGAAGTGTCCAGAGTCTATGAGGGGTTATAGAGTCTAGTACCTGCCAAAGCGCTTCATGCAGCGAGGGTGTTTATGTCAGGGCTGGTGGTGTAAGACCCAAAATGTGGGAGACTAGGCTTGGTGGCAGAAACTAAAACGTTTATTACAAAAACTGAAACATGACAAAACCATGGAGAAACAAAAAAGGTTACAAAGCAGAACAGAGCAAATAACCTGACACTGAGGAACTGAAAACCAGACACTTAGACTCAGGGTGATTAATAAATCTCAAGCCAGCTGTGGGTGAACAACCTGTACCTAGTGTGGCTGACAAAGGGCAACTCAGAACATGACAAAACAACATAAAAATCAACCTAGATCACAGAACCCCTACCCCTGAAATCGTTGACTGAAGGAGCTGCTTAGTGCACCCACAGATGATAATGAAGGGGATTGACCATGAGGGATTCCAGTTTCTATAACATCTTTCTCTCATCCATCACAGTCATTGACTTTGAGGCCGGCTCCCCGCACCAGTTTCTCGATCCTGTTCCTGTCAGTGCATCCAAACTCCCACTGTAGAAGAGGGCAGATGGAAGAATGCCAAACCTGTTTTTCAACCTCTTTATTCTATAGTGTTTTTCTCCACTCTATTGACAAATATAATGGGCCAAAGCAAAGGAAACTGCATAGATTGAACTATAACTACAAACAAAAGATGTGTCTTCATATAATGTGACTCAACAATACCTTAAGTGACATTGAACATGTCTGATGTCACTCTTCCCAACCTGTGAAAGAAATGTTCGACAACTATAAATATAAAGGGTTAATAACAACTTTCACATTTACTTAGTTTATATACATTTGAGAGATTCTTTAAAATTGGATTGTATGGTCTAAATAGTTCCATTAATATCATTTATTAAAACATTGAAAAACTATCATTAAATTGTCAAAGCTCTGTGTTCTACATTCCTCTATTTAAATAAGCAATACATCATTTCACATCCTGCAACCAAGGTTGAGTTACTGGTAACAAAAACGGTTTAGGATATGTAAAATCCAGAAAACATGCTTGGGATCCAAAAAGAGAAAAACTATTTTTTGTAATCAGAGTTTGATTTCCATTCAGCATAACCACATTTTACTCACCGTTTAGCTTTTAGCATTACTTTTTTGTGATATTTTTACACTTGGAACATATTTAATAAGTATAATTGTCATTCAAATGTATATTTCTCAGATGAACTTATATTTTTATTCTGTTTTAATGTATGTTGTTAACCCTTTAATACCGGCTCGTTTAATCGTTTACGTAACTAACGTAAGTCCAGCAGATTCTGAAGTGGAGAAAAGCAGCTTTGTGCTGATATACAATACTATACATTAGTAAAGTGTTTACACAATCAATGTAAATCAGCTGATTTTGTCACGAACAAAGATGAGTTTGTGCTAATGTGCAACACGTTACATGTTGTATATTAGTAAAAAGCTGATAAGAAGTCATTTTTCTTTGAATCAAAATCAACTGATCATGCTTATTGCATAAAGGGTCAAAGAGTTACGGTATGTCAAGAGTGTCATAATCAGTCAATCATTTCTCCGTGTCATAATCAGTTTACTTGCTTTAATCAGGTAAATGGTCGAAAAGTTTCGATACGTCAAAGAGCGTGTCTTATTTAGGCATCACCGGTGACACCAAGGCGTTAAGGGTTCACAATAGTAAAAGTAAATATCTATCATAATGCAGATGGTAAAAGATGCCCCTGTGGTTATAATACTCACATTCTTTAACTTTCCAATATTTCCGTGTCTCTTTTGAGTTTCATTCTTCCTTCTCCGTTAGTTTGTTGGTGGGACGGCTGAGCAGTGTGCCTGTGATAACTGCCATTAGCATGTCACTAGCTGGGTGGTAATATGCAGTTTCTCTGGGATGCCATTCTGCACCGTGTTATTACCTCTGTCCAGATGTCACAGAAGGGGTCGGCCAGGCTGAGCGTGTGCGCAAATGTGTGTCTACTCTAACAGCCTCATTCTCTTTTTTAGACCCTTTCATTTTTTTCCCAGTCCACCTCTAACTATCCAACCTGACATTTATGCTCCTAGTTTACTGTTCCTTTAGGTTTCCTGTAATTTTAGTTCATTTCACACAGTTTTACAGCCTCTACTCAGTAAGCATTGTCTCCTCGTCTGTCTATGCTGGTATGCATTCTGTCTCTTTCGCTTTATTTTTTTAACCGACCTTTAATCTCTCTGCATCTCTTCCAACATATGTTTCAAGTCAGTGTATGTGTGACTATTTTGCATTAAGTTGAGTCATCATGTACCTTTTTTCCCCAGACGCAGACTGTATCTTATCCTCTTCTGCGCCCTCTGCTCCATAATTACCATAAAACAAAGTGAGAGGCGTCCAAGCTCCAATTGCTTGGTCCATTTCACAATCAGTTGTTTTCCTGTTGTTTAGCGGCCACATCGGCCGAAGTGGGGGAGCAAGAGAGTAGAGTATGACCAATTTGCACATTGAGTGGATATTTTATGTATGACAAACAATAAAAGGCTAGCCTTTATGCAAGAAGCACTTTTCGTCAAATTTGTAACACCAGAAACTAACATACTTACATATTTATTTAAAAAAATGATGGAAAATTATTATCAGACATGGCAGGCGTTTGTTTGAAATTTCACAAATAAAAGCACTCTTCAAGAAATTACTGAAACAATAGCTGATTTGCAAAATTACCCTAACCCTAACCTAGAACAAAGGTCCAAATGGGAAATCATTTCTTGTGGATGTCTCCCATGAAACCTAAAATAAACTAGGTGGCATACCCAAAACCGCATTTGGTAAACGCAAACAAAACTTAGAATTGCAGTAGACACCTTACTGACAAGCTTGGTAGTGGAAGAATAAAAATGTGACCAGACTTATGCTATGCTCAAACCACCCTCCACAACACACCTTAAAGCAGGGGTGTCCAATTCCAGGCCTCAAGGGCCTGGTGTCCTATATGTTTTTCAATCAACCTGCTGTTGAAGCTCCTTATTGGCTAAACACACCTGATCCAGGTAATCAACAGCAGATGAGGCAGGGTTTCTGGAAAACCAGCAGGTTGCCGACCCTCAAGCTACAAATCTACGTCACGACGACAGAAAAATGAATCTAACAGAAGTCAAAATTTACATTTTAATCCAATCAATCTATTTATTTGTTTACATAGGTTGTTGCTCCAAGCCCTTTTCAGAAGCCAAAAATCTCACTCCAAGGCCCGAGGCATCATAAACAAACACTTATACATGATTTTAAAAACGAGACTACAATTGGAAGAAGTAAAGAAATTCTATATAGGTTATATTGGAGGCGCCAGTAAAAGCCGTCTATTTCACTATTTCACATAGAGCATACATAAAATACAATTGAAGTTCCAGTTGGGGAAAAAAAAGGCCCATTTAAATAGCAAAGGTAGTAAACAAGTAAGAACACAAATTTGAAAAATAAAACATAAAAAAGAACATGCTATATCAAATAAAGTAAAAATATTAAATAAACCTGAGCAATTAACTTCAGTGAAGATTTTGGAGAGGATTTATTAAAAATATTTTATAATAACAGATATATTTAATTATATAAAAAAAGCTTAAACCACGATAAAATAGTAATTACCCTAAAGTGTCGAGATTGGAGATTTGCAGAGAAACAGAGGGACAGAACATAACTAAACACAAAAGACCATAATCATAAGAAAGCTCACTTATAATACAGCCCCATCCCTAAATAAGGTTGTGACCTTATTTAGAATTGGTGTGGCTGTTCTAGAGCAGTTAACCCCCAAAATAGAAAGATCACAGACTTGGTTCCTGCCCTACCAACCCGGTCCTCAAAGTTTTTCCTGATGCTGCAGTCTGTAATACCACTGCCACTGCGGGATAGGGAGGCATCTTTAAGCCAGACAGGCAGGGATGACGCCTTTACCCAAATCGGGTGACGGCTGAGTGGCCACAGGACGGTGGCAGCCAGATCACTGGCCAGCAGCAGCTCTGATTGGAGGATGTGTACATTTCCACAAAAAGTGCCACCAGCCTCACTTGGTATATAAAAAATGGGCCATTCTGCACCACTGATCATTCACAACTCAGATTTTGAGCAATGATTATAATATTGTCAATTTACAAATTTTTAGATATGGCTCCCAAGAAAGCACAAGGTTCTGTCTTCTTCGTATTTTTGTCAGCATCAACCACAATTAATTAAGACACAGGTCTTGGAGTCTTTTAATGTTGATTATGCCATTTTTAGCCTGAGTTGGTTTATAGGACATAGTTTCTGCACAACAGCAGTAGTTGATTAGAAATTAAACTCTGAGTTGTGGGGACCATTGTCGTATAGCACCTCCCCTCCCATCACTCTTAACCCTTGTGCTATCTTGTGTGGTCCAGATGACCTGATCCTTACATTGACATATTATCCCTACCATGACAAAGGTGGATAAAGGTGAACTGAGTGCTCTCTGTTTACATGCACGTCCGCTAGCTTACAGCCCCTCACACTCTAACTCAGAAATGCAATTTTGAGCTTAATTTTCTCTATGTATGTCCTCCATCATCAGAAAAATGCCATAAAGTCATATGATAAACACCAAAAACCCCGGTTTTCATTGGGACTTGTTTTTTAAACAAAAAATAAAACTAGAAAACAATAACTCCCATGATGGACCTTACCTGCAAGTCTTTACCCCCTATAAATTGTAGTGTTTATAGTAAGTAGTAAAAATACAATGTATGTTTATTGATATGACCATGGTAATGGCCATGTTTGGTGAAAGCCCACTCCATCCATCCATCTTCTAATACATCTACATTCAGGGTCACAGGGTTGCTGGAGCCTACCTAGCTACTAAAAGGTGAAGGTGGGGTACGCTCTGGATAGGTCGCCAAACCGTCGACATGAGCCCACTCAGAATGAGTGATCATTAGAATATCTCTTCAGCTCAAAGCATAAGACGCCAAATCATGTGATCTTACCATGTCTAGTTGGGGGACGGTGGCATGTGTGGCATGGCATGGTCTAGGGCCCTCAGACATCTTCTACACTTGGGAAACTGCGTAATTGCCCTCATAGTTTATCCAACCTTGGGGATAGAGTCAACTTTTCCCTCATTTTCTTTTGACCTCAGTTTTATGACCTCATGTACTTCATAGCACTTACCAGTTGCAATTACTCCATAGCTTGTACAAGCTCTATTAGGGTAAATGAAAGGAGATCTTTCGAAATGAATGCTTATGTGTTTTACTGGTCTTTCCCTAGTAGCCCAAATGCTCCAAACAGGCCATAGAAAATAGCTTATCCTTACTAATGGATGCACAGCAAAAAGTGCAATTTTGAACCCAACTGCAGTGATGGTCGTTTCCTTCTCTTCCACACCTCTGACACTACCTTAGCATGTTGGGCCTGATCATAAATGAAATTTTTAGGAGGGCAAAGGCAAACACAAACGAGAGAAACACAACCTTCCATAGTTTCAGCTTGAATGGAAGAATTTAACCAATGACCCGAGCAAATCATGGTTTGGTTAAAATATTACAGCAAAAAAGTGAAAGAGAAAAAGACTGATAAAGACCTTTTCCTTATGCTGCAGTTCTTCGTTTTTGTTCAGGGTTCTACTGGGGGAACTGGGTGGGTGGAGGGAGGAATCTGGTGAGGGAGGGGTCCCATCTGTGTATGTTTGACCTGTGTTTTCTGTTTTAAATAATTTTCATATTTTATGACTATTTTCGATTCAATTAAATTTTATTTGTATAGCCCAAATTCACAACAACAGTCGTCTCGATGGGCTTTGTATCAGTAATTGAGAAAGTGAAAGATAAAATCAGAAGGATCATGAATACATAAAATTCAATAGGAAAATACTAAATTCAACTAACAAACTGACTAAGCCAAACTGGACATCCCTGCCCCCCTTCACGGTAATCAAAAACTCCTAAAAAAACGGATTCCGGAAAAAATGAAGAAACCTCAGGGGTGCCCACATGAAGGAGGGATTCTCCCACAGGACGGACAGGCAAATTTACCAGAACTCATAGAGAAGAATTAACTTATCTAACTCTACAACACCATATTTAAAATCCAGCAGATGACCTTCATCCAGCCGCAGTTGGGGGGACGGCCGGAGGTGAGCCACAGACCAGGTACACGGTCAGGTACAAAAGCAGGGATGAGCCAACTGGAATCTGGAAGCACTCCCACTCCCCAGGAGGGGGGAGGGAAAGAGGGACACTACATGAATCACACTGCACCAAACAGAGGGAACTAAATGATGAATACTAATCAAGAACAGGGAAGAGAAGGAGGATAGAAGTAGATGAGAAAAGAGGACAGAATGAGAATGAGAAAAGAGGACAGAACCCCAGTGCACCATAGTTACCCCAGCTTCAACTTCTAGCAGTCTACTAAAAACAAATAGTTATTGTTATTAAGTTTAATTTGAACACATTAACCATCCATCCATCCATCTTCCTCCGCTTATCCGGGACCGGGTCGCGGGGGCAGCAGTCTAAGCAAGGATGCCCAGACTTCCCTCACCCCAGCCACTTCCTCCAGCTCCTCTGGGGGGACTCCGAGACGTTCCCAGGCCAGCCGAGAGACGTAGTCTCTCCAGCGTGTCCTGGGTCTTCCCCAGGGCCTCCGCCCAGTGGGACATGCCCGGAACACCTCTCCAGGGAGGCGTCCAGGAGGCATCCGGACTAGATGCCCGAGCCACCTCAACTGGCTCCTTTCGATGTGGAGGAGAAGCGGTTCTACTCCGAGCTCTCCGCGGGTGACCGAGCTTCTCACCCTATCTCTAAGGGAGCGCCCAGCCACCCTGCGGAGGAAACTCATTTCAGCCGCTTGTATTCGGGACCTCGTTCTTTCGGTCATGACCCATAGCTCATGACCATAGGTGAGTACTGGAACGTAGATTGACCGGTAAATTGAGAGCTTCGCTTTTCGGCTCAGCTCTCTCTTCACCACGACGGACCGATAGAGCGACCGCATAACTACGGACGCCGCTCCGATCCGCCTGTCAATCTCACGCTTCGATCTTCCCTCACTCGTGAACAAGACCCCAAGGTATTTAAACTCCTCCACCTGGGGCAAGGACACTCCACCCACCGAGAGATGGCAAACTACCTTTCTCCGGTCAAGGACCATGGCCTCAGATTTAGCGGTGCTGACCCTCATCCCAGCCGCTTCACACTCGGCCGCAAACCACCCCAATGCACGCTGGAGGTCCCGGTTCGATGAAGCCAACAGGACAACATCATCTGCAAAAAGCAGAGAGGAAATCCTGTGGTCCCCAAACCAGATCCTTTCCGGCCCCTGGCTGCACCTAGAAATTCTGTCCATAAAAACTATGAACAGAACCGGTGATAAAGGGCAGCCCTGCCCGGAGTGGACCGGGAACAGGTCTGACTTACTGCCGGCTATGCGAACCAAGCTCCTACTCCGGTCATACAGAGACCGGACACCCCTCAGTAAGGCTCCCCGGACCCCATACTCCCAGAGCACCCCCCACAGGATGCCACGGGGGACGCTGTCGAACGCCTTCTCCAAATCCACAAAACACATATGGACTGGATGAGGGAACTCCCACAAACCCTCCAGCACCGTAGATAGGGTGTAGAGCTGGTACACTGTTCCACGACCAGGACAGAAACCGCACTGTTGTTCCTGAATCCGAGGTTCGACTATCGGACGGACTCTCCTCTCCAGTACCCTGGCATAGACTTTCCCAGGGAGGCTGAGGAGTATAATTCCCCTATGGTTGGAACACACCCTCCGGTCCCCCTTCTTAAAGAGGGGAACCACCACCCCTGTCTGCCAGTCCAGTGGTACGGTTCCCGACCGCCATGCGATGCTACAGAGACGTGTCAGCTAAGACACTCCCACAGCATCCAGAGACTTGAGGTGCTCAGGGCGGACTTCATCCACCCCCGGGGCCTTGCCACCGAGGAGCTCGTTGACTACCTCAGTGACTTCAGCCCGGGTAATAGACAGCCCCACCCCAAAGTCCTCATTCTCCGCTTCTTCAAAAGAAGGCGTGTCAGTGGAATTGAGGAGAGCCTTGAAGTACTCCTTCCACCGCCCGACAATGTCCCCAGTCGAAGTCAACAGCTCCCCACCTGCACCAAAAACGGTGCCTGTGGAGAACTGCTTTCCCCTCCTGAGTCGTCGGACGGTTTGCCAGAATTTCTTTGAGGCCAACCGATAGTCCTTCTCCATGGCCTCACTGAACTCCTCCCAGGACCGAGTTTTCGCCTCCGCAACAGTCCGGGCCGTAGCTCGCTTAGACTGCCGGTACCTGTCAGCTTCCTCTGGAGTCCTGCAGGCCAGCCAGGCCTGGTAGGACTCCTTCTTAAGCTTGACGGCATCCCTTACTTCCGGTGTCCACCACCGGGTTCGGGGGTTACCGCCGCGTCAGGCACCAGAGACCTTGCGACCACAGCTCCGAGCAGCAGCAGAGACAATGGAGGTGGAAAACATGGTCCACTCGGACTCAATGTCCCCAACCTCCCTCGGTACCTGTTTGCAGTTCTCCCGGATGTGGGAGTTAAAGACTTCCCTGACGGAGGGCTCAGCCAGACGTTGCCACCAGACCCTCACAGTACGTTTGGGTCTTCCAAGTCTTTCCGGCCTCCTTCCCCGCCAGCGAATCCAACTCACCACCAGGTAGTGATCGGTGGACAGCTCCGCCCCTCTCTTCACCCGAGTGTCCAAGACACAGGGCCGAAGGTCGCCTGAAACAACTACAAAGTCGATCATTGACCTCCTGCTTAGGGTGTCCTGATGTCAGGTGTATTGATGGACACCCCTGTGCTCGAACATGGTGTTCGTTATGGACAAACTATGGCGAGCACAGAAGTCCAATAACAAAACACCACTCTGGTTCAGATCAGGGGGGGCGTTCCTACCAATCACACCCCTCCAGGTGCCACTGTCATTGCCCACGTGGGCATTGAAGTCCCCAAGGAAGACAATGGAGTCCCCCGTTGGGGCACTTTCAAGTACCCCTTCGAGAGACACCAAGAAGGCCTGGTACTCCAAACTGCTGTTCGGCCCGTAAGCCGAAACCACAGTTAGAGACCTGTCCCCCACCCGGAGGCGGAGGGACATGACCCTCTCGTCCACCGGGGTGAACTCCAACACTTGGCGGCTGAGCTGGGGGCTCACGAGTAAGCCCATGCCAGCCCGCCTCCTCTCACCTTGGGCAACTCCAGAGTGGTAGAGAGTCCAACCCCTCTCTAAGGACTGAGTTTCAGAGCCCAGGCTATGTGTGGAGGTGAGCCCGACTATATCTAGACGGTATCTCTCAACCTCTCGCACCAGCTCAGGCTCCTTCCCTCCCAGAGAGGTGACATTCCATGTCCCAAAAGCCAGGTTCCATGATCGGGGTTTGGGCCGCCGAGGCACCTGCCCTCGACTGCCACCCAAACAACATTGCACCGGCCCCTTTTGAGGTCTTCTACGGGTGGTGGGCCCATGGGAGAGTGGTCCCACGTCGCTACTTCGGGCTGTGCCTGACCGGGGCCCGTGGGAAGAGCCCCGGCCACCAGGCGCTCGCCTGCGAGCCCCGACCCTGGGCCTGGCTCCAGAGCGGGGCCCCGGTGACGCCAATCCGGGCGACGTAATCGGGTCCTTGTTGTGTCTTTTCATCAGGGGTTTCTGAACCGCTCTTTGTCTGGCTCGTCACCCAGGACCTGTCTGCCATGGGAGACCCTACCAGGGGCTTAAGCCCCAGACAGCTTAGCTCCTGGGATCACCCGAGCTCTCAAACTCCCCCCCACAGTGGCGGTTCACGGGGGAGTGAACACATTAACATTAAGTTAAATAATCTCTGAATACTAACTAGTCTGACAATAAGCCTGTTCAAAGAGGAATGTTTTCAGTCTAACTTTGAATGTAGAAACTGAGTCGGCCTCTCTTATATGAGCTGGGAGCTTATTCCATAAAACAGGGGCTTGGTGGCTAAACGCTCTACCTCCAACCATACTTTTACTAATTCTAGGAACCAAAAGCAGTCCTGCATTTTGCGAGCGAAGTGTTCTTATTGGGTGGTAAGGGACTATGAGGTCCTTAATATAGGACGGGGCCATGCCATGTAAGGCCTTATAAGTTAACAGGAGGATCTTGAACTTGATTCTAGAATCAACTGGGAGCCAGTGAAGCGAAACTAACACAGGAGTGATGTGATCTCTTCTGCTAGTTCCTGCTAACAATCTAGCTGCTACATTCTGAACAAGCTGGAGACTTCTTAAGGAACTCTTAGGACATGCTGCAAACAAAGCGTTACAGTAATCCAGTCTAGACGTAACAAACACATGGATGAGTTTTTCAGCATCACTCCATTTTATCTGCTTTTATGTTAAGCGCTTTGTATGTTTAACCAAAACGGAAGACGCTATACAAATCAATAAAGTTTGAAGTTTGACGTGTGGAGGAACCACAGCAATGTGGAGGTAAAGCAGCAGCATCGGGTGCTTTAGTAGAAAGCCAAAAGAAAAAAGCAAGGAAAAAATTGACAAAAAGCGTTTGGTAGAGAGTATAAATCAGAGCTGTCAGTTAAACCTGACTGATTCAAAGAAGATCGACGATTTAAGCCTCTCAGGGTCAAACAGAAAGGTAATGAAACTTAGGAGAGAGACATCAAAACCCACAAAAGGCCAATTAAAAGCTAAATCAGAATGCCAACGGGGACTATAAAGTGAGATGAGACAAAGAGCATGAAAACAACTCAGAGACGGATAGTAATTATGAGCTAAATTCTCTGATCAGTTGTCATCTGTGATGTTGATGATAGAAGAAGCTAAATGAGTTTTAATTAGAGATGCCGTTTGGAGGGCCAGCATTTCTTAACCTGGATCGGTGCTTTGTTGATCATCTGACACAGTTCCATTTCACAGAGGTGTATAAAAAGAACACAAACACGATTGGATAAATTAGGAAGACTTTCATCAGTGCGCCAATATGCTACCTTTCCTACAATTTTGACCCTTAACACAATTCAACAAAACAACCATAGAGTTTAATTATTCCCTTTCCACACTTTCATGTGGTCTGATTCTGTGGTATCAAATATCCCCCTTCTAGGATGACACAGAAATCAAATGTTTGGAGCTCAAACATCCATCTCTAAGTGGAGCCAATACTCTATGATATGGGGGGGCGTGTTTGGGGTGGTTGCACACTAGATTGATCTGGTCGTTCCTTGGTGATATATTATGCTACATTCACACTAGAGATGTGTTGCACGTTCAAGACTTGTCACTTCTGTTAATTAAAGGGGGACGCCAATCCGTTCATCACTACCAAATCTGAGTTCCAGATTGGTCAAAGGTCTTAACCCTTGTGCTATCCTAGGCACTTTAACGTTGGGAGTGGGGTCATCTGGACCCCACAAGACAGTGCGCTGAACCTTTTTTCTTCAATGATTTGTGATCTTCACTGGTGTCCATGGACTACATGAAATCCTCTTCACCTTCATCGACCTTTGTCATGGTACGGATAACACGTTAACATAAGGGTGGGGTCATCAGGGCCCAATAGAATGCACAAGGGTTAAGAAAAGGTTACAATTTTATGGCAACTGGACAATAATTTGACATCGGTCATTGGAGTTGATACTCAACAGATACAAAGAAGACAACATTGTGCTTGCTGCACCATTCGTAAAAGAAAAGCAATGTGCACAAGAAGAGTGAAAAAATAAGTTGTTAGGTGAAGCTGTGGTTGCAGCATAGTGTTGCTCATCCAATGAAAAGACTCACATATTGATTAAAATGGACTGCATATACACAGTTTATAAACCCCTGGGCTACCGGGCAGCGGGTGGCACTTAATAAAGACAACTGACATCCAGAGACATTTACACATGACATCATCCCCACCTGACAGACTGGTGACTAACGGACTGCCACCGCCCTCATTAATGACTATGCAAATGATTTTTTTTTTTTAAATTGGGTGGAGGCAGCTAATCTTGAAGATTCCAAATTCCAACTCCCTATTGCATGGTGGCAGTTGTATTTTTGACCGTGGCTTCACTTTGGGAATCATATAAGGGCAGTTGTGACTAAGGCCAAACCGAACAAACATAAAACTATATTAATATAATTGTGAACAGACTCTTTATCAAGCTTTTTTTTTTGAAGAACTTAAAAACTTATTTTCTTCATTCTTGAAGACCAACCATTGGAGCAATGTTTTGACATTTTTCTCAATTTTCTACTAAGATGTCTCTGATCTTCCTTCTTTAAAGTAATAAACTATACACTTTTGCTAAATGGACAGCCATTGCAGAGATATAGTACCTAAACAAATGCAAATTATGTTTCTCAGGCTAATAAAGTAGTAAATTGCTGTCGGTGGAAAATAGGAACCTCTGCCACTGTTTTGTGCATTGAGATGGCCTTTAATCAGCTCTCCCGGGGTACAAAGAGACCCACTAGAGTTCATTTAGCGTGGCAGGATCCCTCCTTAACTCCTGCCCTCCACATTGTGTTGTGCTTGTTGAGTCGAGTTATGCCATCAAGTGAGTCTTAAGGGTATTTTCAAGGGAAAAAAAGCGCAGAGGAAAGAAAAGTCGTTGTGAATGATAACAAACCCTATAATTCCTTTGATAAACTAACACGTTTGGCACTAATTGAGTTCCAAATTGCTGTAAGCAAGTTTGAAAAGGTGGAATTGGCTCTCTTTAACCGCAGCCACCGTTGCGTTCCTAATGTTTTCATCAATATGTGAGTCTAGTCATCGTTGAAAGGCTTGCATGGCATTTCATTTCCTCCACTTATTTTAATAGTCATATTTTTCCTTTTTGATTTTGCTGTGTTTTAAAGAGATGCACAAATGTAGTGAAAGTTGTTAATAGTTACAAATCCAAGTTTCTTTCCCAATTTGTAAGACATACAACAAACCTGTTGTCTTACTACCAAGAGGTCATAAAAGGTTTACTCCTTGAAATATTAAGTTATTTTCTTTTTTCTCACCTCATTTTCCATTATAGCTTGATTTAATTGAGTTTACGGAGATCAAAATGCACGCCAAAGATATCATCGACTCTCATGCGACTACAGATACTGTGTACTCTCTTGGAACCTAAACTTTCCAACGAATGGTTTAGAAGGATGTATTATACTAAGAAACAGAAAATATTCCCTCTTTGGGACAAAAACTCCCTTCCCCTTAATTCCCAAGCCTCATGTGACGGATTCTTGATAAAAGCAATGAATTCCTAGTGGGTGACCGCCACTGATTACATATGCAAGCAAAATGAAGCAAAATAACATGCCTTTTTCATAACATGTGGAAAAAAAGTTTATTGGATAATATTTTACATTTCATAACTAATTAGACTTAGAGATATACTATATTTAGAAAGGCTATGTTGCAGAATTTACACTCACTGGCCACTTTATTAGGCAACTGCTCCTTAATGCAAATTTCCAATCACATTGAAGCAACTCAGTGCATTTAGACATGTAGATATGGTCAAGACAATCTGCCGCAGTTCAGATCGAGCATCAGAATGGGGAAGAAAGGTAATTGAAGTGAACGTGATTGTTGGTGCCAGAGGGGCCGGTCTGAGTATTTCAGAAACAGCTGATCTACTGGGATTTGGTAGTGTGATCTACTGGGATTGATAGTGTAATGCTGAGGGGAACATTTTCTTGGCACACTTTGTGCCCCTTAGTACCAATTGAGCACAGTTACAACACCACAGTACTGTTGCTGACTATGTCCGTCCATTTATGTACCTATCTTCTGATGGCCTCTTCAATTCAATTTTATTTATAAAGCCCAGGGCATTTGGGCATCCCTGCTCTTATACCCTCTGACTCGGTAAAGAAAATATCCTAAAAAAAATGGATTCAGGGACAAAAAAAAGGAGGAAAATTCAGGGGTAAACGGGGGACCCTCTCCCAGGACGGAAAGCCGATGTACCAGGACTGATAGAGAAGAATGAGCCTATCTAACTCTACAACTACATGTTTGAATAGTACAGCAGATGGGCTTTATCCAGATGAAAATGGGGTACAGCTTGGGACGCGAGACGAGCCAGAGGGGAGGTCCACTGCCAGGTACAGGAGCACAGATGAGCAAACTGGAATCTGGAATAACTCCTGCTTCCCCGGACATGAGTGGGAAAGGGGGACAATCGCACTGCACCAAACAGAGGCATGGGGAACTAAATGATAAATAACTGATAAAAAAATAGAGGAAAGGAGAAGTAGATGAGAATAGAGGACAAAACTCCAGTGCACCATACTTTCACCAGCGTCTAACTTCTGGCAGCCTATTAACAAATAGTTGTTATTGAAATGTAATTAAAACACGTTAATAGTAAGTTGCATGCACTATGGTACTTATAGCAGATGGTCATAATAATACCCATAAATGGAAAATCAACATTTTTAGCGTATTAATCTAAGCAGGGTGAATGGGCCCCCCTTTCAGCAGGACAAAGCGCCATGTCATAAAGTTGAATTCATCTCAGACTGGTTTCTTGACAATGAATTCACTGTGGCCTGATGGCCTCCACAGTCACCAGATCTTAACCTTCAGGATGTGGTGGAACAGGAGATTGACATCATGGATGTTCAGCCGAAAAATCTGCAGCAACTGCGTGATGCTGTAATGTCAATATGGACCAAACTCTCTGAGAAAGGTTTCCAGTACCTTGTTGATTAAGGCAGTTCTGAAGGCAAAAGAAGGTCCAACCAGGAACTAGCAAGGTGTACCCAATAAAGTGGCCGGTGTGTGTACATCAATTTCCATTGTATTCACTGATGGATTTTCTTTTTTGTAATGTGTCTGGTAGAGCTTTAAAAAGGCAGAATATCTTATCCCAGCATCAAGGAGGTAACCCTCAAAAACATAAGATCAGTTGAGATGCCATGGTCTTGAAAGTGAGATGAGCAAACAGAAATGGCAGGACATAGTGAGGTGTCTTTCATGTTTCATGAGGCTTGCAGCTGTTTTGTGGAAACCCTTCAGGGCTTGACCTCAACATAGCACAAACAGTCTCTAAAGACTGCCATTAAAACTTTCAGTTTGAGGTGGAAATTTCACTCTGCTTGGCGCTTTGGAGGATTTATTGCTGTATACCTTCCAAAAAAGGCTTATGTTCTTGGAGAATGACAACTGCACAAAAGGGCACCATTTTCAATGAAGACATAATGTGGCAAAGAGCAGTGACACAGTTGGAATGGATAATAAAAAGGACTGGGACAGGTAAAACTGAAAGAGAAAAAAAACTCAGCTATCTGCTGGAGCTATTTGTGGATGAGTGTGAAAATGTAAATGAGGAACCAGGCTTTGAATTTCTTTTCTTTCTTTTTCCTGCCTGATTTTTATTGTCTTTGCCCTGACAGTTTAAGCGCAGGTAATGTTTTCTCAGTGTTTTCTTTTTTTTTTTTTTAGGCAAAAGCTGTTTATATGCAACACTTTAAAGTCTATAATCAGATGATGCCAGATGTGGCCCAGACTCGTCTGGTGGTGGGAATGGAAGCAATTCTGTTGGAAAACAGCAGCAAAATGTGTTTCAGGTCCAACTTTAGCTCTTTACAGATCATTCTTTTAGTGTATGTCAAACTAAAAGTCTTGTTACATGTATGTACATTGTACATATATGTACATTGTATTTGCTGGAGGTGTGTATCTTTCCCTCTCACATGATTCGATACACATCTCAATACAGTGTTCCACAAATCAATACATTAAAGATTGTACTAATGCCTTAGTCACAACTGTCCTTAGGAGTGCATGCAAGTTGTCTGTTTGTGCATGGAGCATAGAGGTGGCCCGCACGAAAGTTAAAGATCGCACTTGGTGAGCCAGTACAGCAAAAATGTTCATGCAGATTTTTTCTACAGGCATGCAGCTGATGGCAGGTCGTAGCGAACACTTATGCTACATTCACACCGGCCCTGGCAATACCTGTTCAAGTGAACACTTTCAATGAAAAGTTTATGTAAATCCACGCATGTGTGTGTTTGCCGGACCGTTAAAAATGAGGAACTTAGACTACCAGAGCGTAGGTCATAGGCACACCTCATGTGTACGAATTGTGCGCAGTCAGTATGGAGCCAGTACGTGCACTTTACTCATCTTACGCAATTGTGCATGATTTTTGCGAGATCCATAAGCAAATTTCTAGCTTTTCAGAACCGTTTCATGTATGTATACCGGACTTTTCACGCATGTACCTTCGATGTATAACTTTTGCATCGTGTATACGGTGCACATATCACATTAACACGAAATAACTAATTAATTGTATATAAACAGTGCAAAAATCACTCACAGTTCATGCACTGATGGTGTATTATGTGACAGGTATAAATATCGCCTGATTCCCCCTCCCTCCCTTCAGCAGTCTATACAGAGTGAGGGTTTCCCGCTCCCCCCATCCGGCTTGTTCGGGCCAAGGGTCGGGTCTCTTGCGTGGTGGTATTCAGTGGCTGAAAACAAAATTACGTAAAGACCGCAACTTTTCTCACTTTTTCCTCGTATATTTGCATATGACAAGTTTTCATCTGTGCAATATGCGCAACTTGTACGTAGCAGATGTGTGATACCGGCTTAACATTTGCAGGCTTTTCAGTCAGTGGGTGGACGGTAAACCTTTCCAGCAGAGTAATTTTTGGTCGGCGTATGTTGCTGCAACAGTTGCTTCTACACTCTAAGCAGATATCCAAAGGCCCAACATGGCTGTGGTGACACGCCAGCCATCCTGACGGTCTGCGCTTTTCTTCTTACTTGCTAATATCCTGTGAAATCCAGCAAACTTAATTTGAGGGAAAGGAGCTGAACCTGAACTAAGCGGATTGAATTAATAAATGTATTTTCCATTTAACGGTTTGATTTCTCCAAAGCCTGTTACAGCCTCCGAATGATCTTCCTTTAAGTGAGGCGCACGCTCAAATCTGCTTACAGTTGCCTAAATCTATTATCTCTGCTCCACCTTATGGCAAGTCACTGACTTTGCATTTAATGGCTTTGTGTATGTGTGTGTGTAAAACGATATGTGTGTGGATATGTTGTGCTATGATGCACAACTGGGATGTTTATTTCTCTTTGGAACAAGAAAAGGCTAAAAAAATACTACTTACGGAAAAGACAAAGCATTAAAAGGGAGAAGTGCACAAAAGTAACCTTGACAAACCATCATGATTTTAAAATTAGAGCATTGTCATGCTATGATGATTCAGCAGGGGACACAAGGAAAAGGTTAAAGGGCCTATACCATGCTAATCATAAGCCTTTCATAATAAAAGGTTATTCATATCCACACATATATAATGTCTATATACAAAAGGAACATTTTTCAAAGTAAATATTAGTTATTTTCATGAGTTCTTTTCCAACCTGGAAGTAAGATGACTCGATCTCTGAGGCACCACCTTTCTCTCTTGTGGGTGCCGCCCATTTCATGACGTGGACCTAGAGCTGGCCTCGGCAGCGTGTCTGCTTTTTGCCTACGAAAACAAACAACATCCCAACTTTTTCAAAGATGGATATGCATTTTGTGCTTCTAAAAAGAAAGAGTTTTGGCCAAACACCCCTAGCCTCGGGGGGGACGCATGCTGGCAGCGCAGACTCTTCCTGGAAGGGGCTGTTCTCACTTATCTACATCAAAATATGAGAACCTGCTCATTTTCGTGGATTGGGAGGGGCTGGTGCTCAGCGTGCATTTTTTTAGAGGAATACTTGGCTAAACTTTATCAGTGAAGCAAGAGGATTAGCATTGGGGGTCTTTTTACTTTTGTGTATGCATGCTTTTTAGATTTTTCCTTTTAGATTTCCTTTGAAAACCTGATCTGAAGCACATTTTGGGACTTCTGCTTTGTTCACACCGAGCATGTGATTCTTGAACATTCTTGAATGTGCTTTTAGCTCATGGTGCTCAAGCTGGACTGTGACTACTACTTTGACTGACACTAGCACTTGTCCGCCACCCACAGTTGGAAGAGGCTTGGTGCACATTATGTGAAACAGGTTTTTTCTTTCACAGCTCTGTTTTGATGTATGCAAGACTTGATCTCATATTCTGGTAGGGCACGTACCACTACAATTAATGTCTCCATGATGATCAATTCTTAAAAAGTTGCCACTTCCATGAATTAAAAGGAAAATCATCCAAATGCCCCTACCAAATCCGAGTCCCTGATTGATTAAAGTTCGACCTGGTTTAACTTTCAACGTGCATTTAATGGTCAAGTGTTTTATAATAGAAAATTCAACAGATGCCTGAATGTGAGAGCTTAGAACGTGGAAGCCCGAAACACGCATTTACACATATTTATATAGACTTTTCATTATGAGTGGTCGCTTGAATGCATATTGCCAAGGGCAGAGTGGACTTAGCTTCAGGGTTAGAACAAAAACCCACAAATCCTCATGCAGGAAGGACCCAGCCTGGAATTGCACCAGGGCCTGCTTGCTTTAAAGCAAAAGTGAAAACCACTACACCACCATGCAGCCCCCCAAAAAACATTAAACTAACAAATATAGTCTAAAACGTATGCTAAAACCTATTCAACTCACAGCTTTTTATTCGTCAAGAAATTCAGTTGTTTTGAGGTTTAAAATGCAAGTTGGATAGGTCCCAACACAAAAAAACCATAAAAATGCATATATGAATGACACTGTCATGATTTTTTTTTTCATCATTTTTTGTGAGAGGATATGATTACAGGACAGCGCCATGTAGAACCTTACCTTTTAATTCCATCTTGGCTTTAGCCATTCCATGTGAATGCCTTATTCCCTGTAGCACCTCAAAGGAGAGCGGTCCCAGAGGAGTCCTGTAAACTACTGACAGAAGTCTATTGCTATAAAGGGAGAATAAAATGAGCAACACGAAGTGGCTGACAGAGCACCTCGCCAGGCAGCTGTCAACAAAACCGCTCCAAAATCTATTCAGCGTCTGCTGTGAACTGCCCTTGACATTTTGGAACAGCGGGATTCACGAAGCAGACTTCGGCCTCATGTGGGTTCTTATTTTAGGCAGAATAAGGACTCCATCGGCTTCACTGTGCATTAAGATGACAAGAAGTTGATTGTAACTGAAGACTAAGCTGATGCTTGTTAACTGTTATCGTTAGCTGTCGAACAGAAATGCACAAATAAAACCGGGTGTGTCACTGTAGAGAGGAATGACTTTTGGCTTGTGTGTTTGTAAAAGTTTGTATGCAGCAGCTTATAGAGACTTTTTTTTTTTTAATCAAGCATATTGAGATTATATTTTGGCAGATCTGACGGATTTCACCTTTTGTAGTCTGGTTGTTTTTTGTTTCTTTTCTTACGGCTCATTTTGTTCTGTGTCCTGATTGGCTGTTGGTCTTGTTTGTTTATTTGTGTATTTAAGACAGTAAAAGATTTTATTTAGAGAGAGAGAGAGAGAGAGAGAGAGAGAGAGAGAGAGAGAGAGAGAGAGAGAGAGAGAGAGAGAGAGAGAGAGAGAGAGAGAGAGCGAGAGAGAGAGAGAGAGAGAGAGAGAGAGAGAGAGAGAGAGAGAGAGAGAGAGAGAGAGAGAGAGAGAGAGATAGATAGATAGATAGATAGATAGATAGATAGATAGATAGATAGATAGATAGATAGATAGATAGATAGATAGATAGATAGATAGATAGATAGATAGATAGATAGATAGATAGATAGATAGATAGATAGATAGATAGATAGATAGATAGATAGATAGATAGATATTTATAGCACATATAAATATAAAACAATATATAACAAAGGCAAATGTATGATTATAGCCTTTTTGGCCAATATCCATCTCTAATCTTGTAAATGAATCTTGTCCGTGCAGTGTATCCTGTACAGAATGTGTTCAGTTGGCAGAATCTATATAAATCTCGATCCTGATCAGATTTAGTGTTTTATTTTACAGCCTAATACTTGATTTATTCTTCTACAAAGACATGGACTTTGACCATTTAACTTAACACCGGAGCTTTATTCAGACTTGACATTCCTTCGACTACCATTATCCTTCAACCGTTTACTGACTTGTCGTAATTCCAGTAAATTCGGAAGCGGAGAAAAGTATCTTCGAAAATTAGCTTTGTGCCATATTGCAACACTTTACTTTTAGGCCTTATCACACAGCCACTACATATATTTTGCACATTTTTCACACAACATTTTGGTCTTCCGTGCTACATGTGGGATATGCGTAATTTATTAGTGTTGCGTTCGTCATTTGTTGATTAGCGCATATGTCCAACGAGGGTTTCGCCCGAGGGGTCTTATTCTTATGTAAATGTTACACAATTGTGTGTGATTTTATATTGCGTACACATTACGTTAAAATGTCATAATTGACGTACAAAGCACTAATGAATTGAACATAAAAAGCACAATAATCACACACGGTTCATGTGGGATTCGCTTATTGGGTGCCTTTTACTGTCATGGTATTCGAGGCTTCAAGACACACCCAGATGCTGGAACCCGGAAGGAACACAGGAAAGTTATAAGGTAGGTAATGATTTATCTTGGCTCTTTGTAGGTGATCTTCCGGAGGTGATGTCTTCGGCTCGAGACTGCAGGTAGGTGGCAAGAAGACGAGGCGTGGCTGGAGGGCTTCTGTGGAGGCTGAGAGGGCATGAACAGCAGGTGAGGAGAGCGTGGAGGGAACAGGTGGTTTCAGAGGCAATCCCAGGTAACACTTGTGAAGATTGAATCTTGGAAACGAGGCGTAAGGCAAGATTACCAAACAGGAATATATCTATCTAGGCAAAAACATGTGACACATCCCCAGACAAGCACCATAGAGGAGCAACGAACTGGAGACGAATACTAGCTGTGGATCTCCTTAAGTAGCAGCAGGGATGATAAGGTGAGTGGAACCAGCTGGGAATCCTCCAGAGCAGAGAGGGGCGGGGCTGACAGAGGCATCATGACATTTATATTGATTTAAATGTTCTTGGCGGGTTTATTGGTACTTCTTCTGTGGTTTTAATGTGGTAACTTCGCCTTTAGTAATATGTTGCATAATGGTATGAAAAGTGGCATCAGTATCAACATTAATCACATAAGAGTCAAAGAGTTACGAATGTCAAAGAGCGTGTGTTTTTTAGGCATCGCTGGTGACATTTTCCATGTTAAAGATGAAAAAGAAATGTTAAAAATTGTGTGGTGAGTGGTTATTGACTGGCAACCCATTCAGGGTGTACCCCACCTTAACTCAACTGTGGCAGGATCAGGCCCCAGCAACCCCGTGACCTCAGAGTTAAGTGGGTTTCAAAAATGAATGAATGAAGGGATTTATTATTCTTTATTATTAGATTAAAACAATTACTTTTTTTAAATTTATTTCTTAAAACAGAAAAAAACAAAACAAAAGGAAAACAAGAGACCAATTGGACTTTCTTTTAGAAGAAAATAAAGGTGATTTTTATTCCTGTGATACCAATGTCATTTTTTTTAGAAAGGAAGCTCGAGATATTTTTTCTTACTGATATGAATAGACAAAAACAAAATAATTATGGGACATACAGACATGTTTTCTTTTCCCAGAAACCTGAAGAACTTGTTTCTACGAACTGCAGCAGCATAGAAACAATCCTTACAGCGTGTTTGTACTTTGGCATCAGCAGAAGGTGGATCGTTTCGTTCTGTTCACAAACAGCAAACAGGTGACTCAGAAACATGATGGCACTCGGTTAAAAATATCCTCGTTAATTTGTTTAATTGGTGCAGCACTGATTTAATTCAAATTTATAGCAGTAAAATGAGTTAACTGCATTTTACTGCAGCCCCCTTCATATTAAAAAAGCCAATCCAAAGCAGTCAGCATTTTCTATGTAACATCTCAAACTTGGCCCGGTTCCCTGGAGGAGCATATGTTGCCTTTAGGGCATTAGATCTTGCACCCAGAGATCATCATGGGGTCCATGGTAAGGTCATTGAATTAGCCCCATCAGCGGGTTCCAGTGGCTGTGTGAGCACCATCCACAAGTGCTTTGGCAATGTCAAAGCGTGCAACTTCTAGAACTTTTGTTGCACCAAAACAAAATCACTAAAGGTGATATGTTGAGTTCTTGGCCAAATCCGAATTCTTCCCCTTCGGTTTCTTCCTACGCATGCAATTATAGGGGAATTTTAAGCTGTAGTGGATTCAGAACTTCCTATTTTAAGGAGATGCCATAGTGATTATGAGCTAGGTACCCCTCCGCCCAAAGGGTGATCCACATCACCGCGATATGAAGGAGAAACACATGTCCTCATGTGCTCTGAAACACAGAAGTTTACATTTAAATGCAAGTAATGACTCTTTATTTTAGTTTGACTTGTTAAAGTTATAAAACTGATGTTATGTATTTTCCGAGCACTAGCTACATTAGTGTAACCTTTTCGTGTATCAATATCTGAAACACACACAATAGTTATATAATGGACACAGGCTAGATCAGAAGATCTCTGGTTCGACTCTAAGAGCGGAGAAAGAGACTGAGGCTGAATTGCGTTTGTTGGTACCATATAATTGGAAAAAAAAACAAAGGAAAGAAACAAATGCAGTCATACACATAGAATGGCCATACAATTTACAACAAAAAATAATTCACATTTGTAAATTATACTTTTTTTCTTCCAAGAAGTTCAGTTCCTCAAGATGCGACTCAATAGTTCATTTGCAAGAGGTCATAGTTCGTTATTACGGCCAAGTGTCCAACAGATGGTAATCCAGAGTGAAGGGATAGGGATTGTGTGAGTGAAAATGTGAATGGGCGCATAACTTAGTAGCGAGGGAACTTGAAGGAAGAAAAAGAGGGTGGCTGTAAGAAGCCTCCTACCAGCCCGACCAGAGCAGGTGGAGTTCATAGTGCTTTAGACTAATTGTCCAGAGTTCCGGTTGGTTCTAGGTCCTGGGCTGTAGCTCACCATCCAAACTAATTAACTAACTCTCTTAATTTCGTGTTTCGCTCGTCTCCGGACAAATCGGCGCCAGCAGTCGGCTTCTCCAGCTAAACACCCGAGCCTTCCCCACACGCTTGTTCCGACAACCTCCCCATAGCTGTTTTTAAAGGGTTCCGATAGCACAGGCCGAGTCACATGACCGTGTGACGCACTGACGCACGCAGGGTGATGATGTCATCACGTAGGAGATGCGAGAGGAGACTAAACGCAGTTTCTCATCCAGGTTACATTAGCATGCGGCTGACCAGCGAATATTGACGACATTATAAAGTGGTAGTAATGTCCGAATTTAAAGCCACCATTTTTCTACATCTCTCAGTTTGGAAGAATTAATGTAGGGGAAAGAACTTGGATTTGGCCCATGAGTATGTTTGCCCAATATTACACTACAGGTTAAAGTTCTCGGTGGCAATGGCTAATGTGAGAAACAATCAGCCCACAATACTGGAGATTTAGACAACCCTGATCTCAGCAAAGATCCTCAATTTCGGTCACTTCCCCCAGCTGCTCTGGGGGGATTCCCAGGGGTAGTCTGTCCAGTGTGTCCAGGGTCTTTTCCGGGGTTCTTCACCTCAAAAGTTTAATATGACATTTTTTGTTTTCTTTTTTTTTAACAGACCCAACTATCCTTGAGATATATTCCAAAAAGAACCATGCTTGTAGAATAGTAGAAAAAGTCAAAGATACTACAGGTGAATGCAATCCTAAAATTTAGACAAAATCGATAGGCAATGCAACTGGTGCGCAACATTGTTGTTTTTAGACCAATACATAATCTAATCTCAATACAGAATGCCCTGGACTTTTTTTCTAGCTTTTGCTTGTTGATTCATTCTTCTTGGTCTCAGTAAGTCGACCATTGGGTAAGCCAAGAAAACCTCAGCCATTTTCTGCCCACTTTAAAACCAAATGGGGCCCACTTTGCCTTCCTGGCTAAGAGGGAGAAAAAAAGGAAGAGACTGAAGGCATATAATAGGCGGCTGTTGTGCTGCAGTAGGGCAATTGACCTCTGATTGGGAGATAACAGGTTTGCCCACCCATGTGTCAAAGTGTCCCTGGGCAAGACAATGAACCCTACCTTGCCCCTGGTGGAAAGTTGGCGGCAGTGTTTGGCAGCGGAGACACCACCAGTGTGTGAATGAGTGAATGAGTTTGTGACAGCAAAGAGCTTTAGGTCTTTGAGGAAGGTAGAAAGCACTATACGCCATTTACCATTAAATCAATATAAATGTGTATACACTTGCTACAGAAAATGTTTTGTTTTCCCCTCATATAAGCAATAAACACAGAAGCATTTTTTTATGCTTTATCTTTTTTTCTCCCTTAAATTTGAATATGATTTAGAAAAATAAAAAAATGACAATTTGACTTTTACACATCCATCCATCCAGCTGGCAAGCTATAACTAATTTAATTTTTTTTATACTTTATAACAGAACATCCTACTTTTTAGCAAAATCTGTGGCTTCTACCATTTGAAGCGTCTAAAAACACAAAATATAAATAAATATATAAGTATTTAAATAAATAAATACAGAAATATAAACAAATATTGATTGAAATAAAACATGCTTTTTATACCTTCATTGCCCTAGTACATTCTTCCTTTATTAATAAAGGAAGAATTTTCTGTTCAAAGAACAAACTCCACTGTGTTCATGTTAATTGATATTTCTGCAAGGTCACCACCTCTAGAGTTTAAATCATCTGTTTACAACAGCTTCAGGGAAAATGTGTTCTTAATTACTACATTACCGCTGCGCCGCGTCTCCACCTGGGAGATGGTGCATGAGTCACGTGTTAAAATGGGTTGAATGGAGACTGAACAAATGGGATACAGCATTATGCCCTTTAAATACAGCAAGTATGAAGCTCTGTTCATGATGAACTTTCACTTTGCCATGCCAGTATATCTTAAAAAAAAAGCATTATAGTGGTTTTTTCACATGCATAAGTCACTTCAACTTTTTGAAATTTCACCACTTTTAGTAATTTTACTGTACATTTTTCTAAAGTATTATAATATTATTAAAAGAAAACAAAAACATAATTAGCTGTAATGTAAACACATCATCGACTTTTTGTTATTGCATTTAATTAGCCTACTAAGTCACTAAGATATTAGTATAACCCAAATTGTGTTTTCTCTGTGCTTTGGTACAAGTTATACTTTATTGTTTCCGATCTAAATAACTTTATTTTCTGTTAAACAGTTTTGTAGTAAAGCAGCTGGACAGTACAGACCGACAACAGGAGGCGATAGAGCAGGGGTGGCGAACAAGTTTGACACCAAGAGCCGAATTTCTTCACTGTGAGAGTCAAAGAGCCGCACCACACACTGACCTGTCAAGACGTACACACACAAACACACAATTAAAGCCATATTATTTTCCATAACACACTACTCTCCCTACACAAGAACAGCAAGTATTGTACTTGTGTTTATTTCAAGGAAAGTGTCCACCCTCAATACACACATAAATGCAGCTAAACCAGAGTTAACACAAAGACTACCCTGGAGGTCAAGACCCCCTCCACACACACAGGCACCTCTCTCTCATCTCATACACACACACACACACAGAGACACACACTCTCTCTATTTCACTCTTTTCTCTGCCTCTCTCTGACACACACAACCACTCAGTGATGTGCAGTGAGGTTGATGCTGGAGAGGCACTGACTCCTCTGAAGTCAGATTTACGATGATAAAACTGAATATTTCACCATTTATCCAACAGTATTTAACTGGTAATTCTTTGTATCTCAACATTCCTCTTTCAATGACCCTTACACCAACAAATACACAAAGATCTGGACAGAGCATCCTTCTGGTGTCTGAGTGATTCATATTCACAATAAACACATTAAATACATTACATTTCAGTTGTGTGCAACTTAAATTAATTTTAACTTCATTAGAATTTCTTGCCTTTACATGTTTTTATATAAAATTGAATGACTGACTTTTTGCATCAAAACCAAATAATATATTAAATGTTAACTACATTGCAACAGTTAAGTTCATACTTCAGAGTAGTAATCAGCTGAATTACCATTAAACTGGCTGCGTTATTCCCTCCCCCCCATACACATTATGAGCCTATTAACTTGAATATACATATACAGCTAAACGGCATTCAAGTCACTTCTGCAAACAGGTCCCTGACTTATGGTTTTACAATTGAGATTCCCCCCTTCCCATGAGTCTTAGGGGCTGAAGGCGGGGCTAACTCCCGGTAGCCTCTCTGATCAGTTCCTTTACGTGAGTGTCAGTCAGAACCTTGATTTGCCTTGATTTCACGTGTTTCAAGGTAATAAACAGGGACTGGAGGACACATATTGAGGAGAACGTGGACAGCAGATTGAGACCAGCTCTTTTACACACGGGGAATTCTCAGTTCTCCAAAACGTAGCAGGGCCTTCTTTCAGAGAGATTTCAGCTCAATCAGCTCCGGTTCTCTCGCTGCCTCCTCAGTGACCAGCGGGGATCTCAGGGAGTCAGTCTCTGCATTAAAGCAGTGGTCCCCAACCACCGGGCCGCGGGAAATTTTGGCAGCGGGACGCACAGAAAGAAAAAATAATTTCCATTTTATTGTTTTTTTTTTTCCCGAAAAAAAAAAACGTTTTATTTTAAAAAGTGACCGGATTCTCTCTGTTACATCTGTCACACTTAACGCGCGTCAAAATTGCGACACCAAACATCAGGTGATACACCCCGCTATAATTAAACCCAAACAACCAAAATGAGCAAAAAACAAACTTCTTTAGAAAGTTGCTTTGACAAGGGGAAAATTATAATTATTATTGCTATTATTATTATTACTAAAGAGAAAATACCACCCCCGGTCCACGGTAAATGTGTCTAGCGTTGCACCTCAACCCCCCCTCCCCCCACCGGTCCGCGGTAAACGTGTCTTGCGTTGTACCGGTCCATGGTGACAAAAAGTTTGGGGATCACTGCATTAAAGGATCCATGAAAAAAGTGATCTGTGGTCGTTTCAGTCCAGTTGTGCAAACAGCGTCACGTTCTGTGCTTTATTTATTTGGATTGCAGCTTTCTGCTCTGAGCTCCGCAAAGAAGGAACGGGGGACAGATTGTTGTTTTGAATGTGGACTTAGAAAAGCTTCAACTTGTTAATAAAGGAGTCAATTTGTGTCAGATGATCAGGAAGAGTTTTTAATATTTTCCGGGATACGTTTTGTTCTTTTCTGCCATGAACTATTTTACTGCTTCCTGAAGCTCATAATAATAAACATTGTGACTTTCCACTCCGTTCAGTAAAAAATTAAGAATCTTCCCGTTCTTCCAGAAACGTCCTGTGTTTATCTTTATACTCTGAATTTCTCCATTTTAACCATGAGGGTAACAGTCTGCACGCACATCAAATCTTTATCTATGTGTTCCGGCAGTGGGCGTTACCCGCGCAAATGATTGGCGGTCACGTATGTGTCAGGAGCAGAATCAAACACACACACTGCCAAATTACTTTTATTATTAATTATTATTTATTTTTAATACCCTCTGGCGGTTTGAGTGTGGTTTAAGAGGGAAAAAAATATGAAATGAGGCACAGTATATAGAAAAAATGATGAGACGCAAAGAGCCGCACGCTTATTGGCCAAGAGCCGCATGCGGCTCCCGAGCCGCGTGTTCGCCACCCCTGCGATAGAGCCTTCAGTGAAACAATCAGGATCTTTTGATGTATTGTTGGGCTTGTGTAACTGTGGTCACGTATTCCAAAATGCCACCAGGGATTGACCTAAATGCAAGTTTTTCAGGGAATTGGGTAGGTGGCCATGTGGCGCCAGGTGCATTTTTATACGCCGCATGGTTTTAAGTTAACGTTTAAATTTTACGGCAACTTTTGTCTAAAACTTGACATTGGTCAGTGGTCGCCCGGGCACATTTTGAGGTTGCACGGTGGCAGTGCAGGGATGAACTGCAAAATATCAGGGTCCAGCAATATATAGTACATATTTATGTACTAGCATAAATATGCGCATGCACATTTGTTTCTACGCTTTTTTCATCCACCTGAACTTGCTTAAAGGGCATCACACCTGCATGTGCATGTTTTGTAGCTCGCCTTTCTATTCATAACTATGGAAATAAGAGTAACTAAATGAGAAGCATTAATATAATGTCTAATTTGAATTATTAAGAAGTATAAATGATTAAAAAAAGAACTATATAGTTTACACAATTTGGATGCAGGGTACTTTTATTTAAGGTGGAAGTAGGAAAGAAATAACCATTTGATTGTCTTTCCCCTGGTGTGAGTAGAAGCAAAAATATGAGGTTTAAAAGTGGGAATAGGGTTGTAAATGCAGTTCAGCTCAAATAAAAAAAGGAACAAGGCTCAATATCAAAGTCAATGTTAAACCAAGACACCTGTGGCTGCAGCACACCGCCGATGCATATCCTGTGGTTGGAGGAAGAGGTCAGCAGAGGTTTAAGCTCACATGAAAAACTAGTCTGCACCATTATTGGAGAAACCGCTCTTTGAGGCATCCTGTGAGCGCGTGTGGACAACCTGTCACAGAGAGAACAGCATCGTTGGGAATCCGTCCGTAACCATGCCTCAGTTTTCAAAAGAAAAAGAATGTTTCGTTTGACGGTACGTTAATCTTCAAGTTTTTTTAGTTGGATATCTAGTTTGTTTATTATGAAAGAATAACAGAAAATTCAGAAAATATCTTTTTTTTTTCATTTGGTAATATGCAAGTACCAATGAAGAAAAACCTTTTAGTTGGTCTATTATAAGTCAGGATTAATGTAGCACAACACGTGTTTGACATTTAGAACATAAACATATATAAATATATGCATATATAATTTAATGGTGTGACATATGGTTTTGGTTTTAAACCGAGGATTGTAGCATCCTTCCTTACTTTCATTTCCATATCCGATCAAACAAAAAAATACCCAATTTTGCATTTCCTTTACTATGTTCCACTTAATGGATAATTTTACAGTATTACTGTAAAGTTCTATGGATCACAATAAAAGTAATGAACAGATGCGACAAAGCCAAAACCACTGAGGCCAAAATAAGTGCACAATTACTTTGTGAATGCTATTTACAATGTTTTACCTGTATACATACCAAAACCAAAATTCTGTTTGTCTACTGCAACCAAACCAAAAAATCAATATTGCTGAGCCCACAATGATGGAGAGCTCAGCAAAGTGTCTTTTTCCAAAAGTCCTTTTTTAGCAGATACATTGTATCCAACTTTCTTAACTTTAACACCGGAACCCTGTGTTAGGAAATAACGAATGCTCTTCTGTGTCACATGGGGGAGTTGAAGAAGGACCCAAAATGCAGAGGCGAGGAGGCAGGTGATTCCAAGTCAAAACGGGTTTACATATCATGAACAAAAGAGCATTGCCGAGCAGGAAAGCCAAACAAGGAAGGCAGAGACAGGACTAATATACTCACAGAACTGATAAGACAGGTGAGAATGGTCAGGAGAGATTGGGACCAAGAAGTAAAAGTCAAAACCAACACATACAGGAAACTTTCAAAATAAAACAGGAAACAGAACTCAAATCATGACGGAACAAAAATAGAAGCAAAAACAAAGGCAAAGAAACCCAAACCATGACATTCTGAAGGGAACAAAAGTAGCCTTGTGCTAATTTGCAAGACTCAAATGCAGTTCTCCGCTTAGGAATGACATTATTATGTAAACGGTTAAAACTGGCATGTCCAAAGTCCAGCCCATGGGCCAAATGTGCATTCCTCCTAAAAACTGTGTGTACAATTTATTGATTGTGGTTGGCAAAAAAATTTAATTTTAAGTAATTGTAAACCTGCAAAAGCCCATTCTAAAATGGCAACAATAAACAAAAAAGGACAGTTGACAGTGAGGGCCTCCACTCATAGGACTTACATTTTCAGTGAAATATGAAACAGCTTTGTCTAATATGTGAAGAGACTGTTGCTGTTTTCACAGAGTTTTACATCAAGAGGGACTACCAGACAAGACATACTACTATGACAACTGAACTGGGAATGGAATGGTGTGAAATATTGACAATAATTTTAGTAAAAAACATATTTAGATGCATTTGTTTTCTAAGAAAAGAATAAATATCAATAAAATGTTCATTAAATAGTTCATTTGCATTTTATTTTATCGAAGTGGTTCAAAAGAATGCAGGCCAATTGGTTGGCCTTCAAACATTATCAGCTCACCAAATACTACCCTTTTTGAAAAAGGTTTAGACACCCCTGAGGTCAAGACTTAATGTAGTTCTAGGGTTAATAGTCTCCCAGTTCCACAGGAGAACCTGGCTTGAATCGACCAATCAACAGATGACAATTAACAGGGCGACTTGTAGACAAGAAACAAAACAGAAAAAAAAAGAACAAACAGTCAACAAGACAGGAATCTTAACAAGCTTGCTGTTGAGTTGAGTAAAATCAGGTCTTTATTTTCACCGTTTCTGAATCCTATGGGTCGTAATTAGCATTGTGTGACAAAATGACTGGTTTAATGAATACAGGATTCTACTGCCTTGTGAACAATAGTATATAATCCTATAATACATTACTATTAAAATACTGTTTAGGACGGTTTAATTAAAAAACATACATAGTTTAAGAAAATGAACATGACCAAAGACAACCAAGCTAAACCAAAGAATCCTCACACTATTTTCCTGTTTTATTTTTTACCACCTGTTATGCCTGTTAGAAACAGTCCCTCCAGGAATCAGTGAAGTTGCGATTGCAGCTATTAATGCAAATTCAAGCAAACACAGCTAATTGTTGCACACCCTGCATCTTTAAACCAATCACCTGTGACCAATCACTCCCTTATGGGAGAAGTTTTATTTTATTTATTTATTTTTTAAAACTTTAGCCCTCTCTCTTACTTGTCTTCAAGTCATGCGTGAATGGTCAATACATTCGTGTGTCTAAACAAATACAATACACACTATACAGAACTGATATCAAGTACATTTCCAACTGGAAATTATACTATTTTTATAATTAAAAAAAATATTTTTTATATTAACTTTATTTTATTTATTCATCACTGTTTGGCTGCCTGGTTAAAGGACCCAATATTTTTAGTTATTTGACAAACAAAGAAGCATTTTTTCATGTTATTTTACTCTTCAACTGAAATACTTGATCCATTTCATGTTGCACATTTATAAACGTTTGATTTTCTTGTGTGCACAAGTGCCCATAGGATGCCCACACAAACTTGACTTGGATTTACAGGGTCTAACATATCCATGTCACATGCCTGTGTCTCATGTACTTCACCCTTACTTTCCCTTATGTGTTGTTCAGGTGTTCTCTATGACCTGTTGCCTGCAGCTTGACCGTAGAAAAAATTGCATGAACATTGTGGTTCTACAGAGTCACTGATCGGTCTACATCTTGGTATTTTCTGTGCCCCACCTGCATGCCCCGTACAGGTTAGCCCATTTTTCACCCACAGACACCTTGTTTCCCCCCTGTAAGGGCAGGTGTGGCTAATATTTGCCTAAGTTGACGTTGTTTCACCCTTAAGTTGAACCTTTTTTTATTCTGGCTATTACTGATTTTTTACCCCATAAGAGGATGGAATAGTTATTCGCAAGGACATGTTTGGATTTTGACAAATCGACAACAGACTAGAAAGATACAGTCCAACAACTACTTCAAAACCATTAGAGCTTGAATTCCACTGAGATTATGACAGTGATTTATGCAGTCTTAAATAGGATATAAAGAAAAAGGAGACATTTTTAATCAGAGGCAAAAACAAGGCGACTTGACATAAAAACCACGACTGCAAAGCATCTTTTACAGGTATTCCACACTGGTCCACAAGGAGCAAGAAACCAGCAGTGGTTGACATTCAGCACCAGGCTTTAAGAGGCTGCAGCTGACAAAGTGATGTGCTGCAGGTGCAATGTGAGACACAGTGGGTTCAACCAGGACATGCTAAAAGAAAAGAGACGCACAAGGGAAAGTGAGGCTAGGAGGGAGCGGGGTATATCATGACAGTCGCCCCCTTTTTTGCAGCATAAAGGACGTCCTTTAGGCTATGAGAGTTCTCCGTTAAATTCCCCACAGCTCTGTAAACTTTGACCTCCTCAATTTAACTTTGCACTTTGTACCAAAGGATAACAAAAAACTGCCACTTGTGCCTTAAAGCAGTGTTTTTCAACCTTTTTTGAGCCACGGCACACTTTAGCCTTGACAAAAATCCCGCGGCACACCAGCATCCCAAAAAAAAAAAAAAAAAAGCAATAACTCAGTCTGCATTGATCGACAGCCCCCCCCCCGCCCTCCGGAATCTCAATTATCATTTTCATGATAATTGTGGCAGAAAAAGCTGGAAGTTGCAGCTGTTTTTTCTAAAAGTTGTATTAAAAGTTAAGTTAAAAGATTCAAAAACTGTTTGATGTGTGTTCCTTGTTTAAAGACGTTAAGAGGAGAGGCTCATTGTGCGCTAAGACAGTTGTTCTAACCCAATGCATCATGGCAGGTGTAGTGCCGTAAATCCGCCGACTGCAGAAAGACCAGCTTCTCTGAGCTTCATGGTTTTGTTCTCTTGTTCCACGGTCTGACACCGGATTCCGTGGAAAGCTACACCGCTAAAGACGAGCTTTAGCTGGTATTTTGTTAGAACTGAGAGACTTTTTGAGTTAAATCTAAACAAGGAAGTTAAGACTTTAACCACTTCTGATTGGTCAGACTGATGACATGTGATTAAGGCTTCAAGAATGATTGGTGGAGACAGTTAAAGGGGCGGGACTGGTATAGCTAACAGGAATAGCTGCAGCTAAATCGCTGTATCTTCATTCTTATTAAAATGTATTTAATAGAATCAAATAAACACAAAGAAAAAATTATTTTATGATCTTTTATATTCCTAACTACTCAGTGTTTTATCAGGGGCCTGTTTGGATGAACAAAGAGCTGATTTCCTGGAGATGGGAAATGTTGTTAGATCAGTGAATGAGGGCAATTTCCCACGGCACACTTGATCATCTCCCACGGCACACTAGTGTGCCGCGGCACACTGGTTGAAAAACACTGCCTTAAAGGAAGATTGAGGCGTGTTATATGTTGCTTTTACAGATATAAACCATTTGATGAAATGTAGTATCCACATTTTTTGTTGTCAGACCCTCCCTTGCAGACAGTGAACTTCAATCTGTATTTACCAAACTAAAAGTTAAGGTATTTAGTTGACTCTGAAAGGAATAAAAGATAACTTTTTTGCCTAAAATCTTGTGAATTTGTTTGGCTATTGTGATGAAAAGGACATAATTTGGGTCCAGATGGGTATTTCATACTTTTAGGTGCATTTGCTGATCTTTTTTTTGGACTGACATAAGTAAAACCAGTATTGCCAACTCTGCAACCTTTTTTCTATGTCTGGCGATTTTCCAACCCTCCCTGGCGAATTATTTTCTCAAAAGTGACAAGCAACAAATGTTGTGACTTTTTCTGGTGTCACAAGAGACTTATCTGGTGTTTGGAGACATATTCTTTCCCCATTTCTGTTTTTACCGAGCAGGTGTGGGTGCTGTGAAGCTCCGCCCACCTCAGTCGGCCCCATTGTTAGTATGATGAGTCAGCGTCTCCAACAGCTGCAGTAGAGCGGAGGGACATCTACATCCTGCCACATTAGAAGTCTAAACAGTTCATGTAAGCTCAGTTTCACAGCAGACTGAGAAAATTCTACAGGGAAATTATAAAATAATGTAAATATTTCCTACTTCTTCGAAAATTCCCTAAATAAATTAAACTTAGGATGGATGACTCATATCCTCCATTATATGCTTCTGTCTTTGACTTGTGCAGCAACTTAAGATACATTTTGCTGGATACTCTGGAAGAGACTTGGTAGAAATATGGCGCAAATGTCACAAATCTTGCTCCAGGCTTTTCCTTTCCCAGCTCTACTCCGATATATGAAAGACTTGGTGCCATAGGATTCTGGACAGACACAAACTGCACTTATTAATTTGTCTTTTATGATCAATCTTATAACCGTTGGTACTTCCATGTTTTCAAAAGGACGCTATTCGTATTTCACTGCCACATGCAAGCCCCCGACTGGTCAAAGTTCAATTGGTTTAACTTTCATGCACATTCAATGGCCACATGTTTTGTACCAAAGCCCAAAAACTTGGGTAGCGATGTGTGAGTGCGAGAGTTTTGACCACGGAAGCCTGAAACACTCATATTCATTGACTTCATCTTTTCCGAGCCTGGTGTGAACGTAGCATTAGAAGTTAGCAACACTGGCTAAAACTGTGACGATCTGTAATTTTTCTTTCACACTGCCTCTCATCAGACCATTCACTGGATTAGAAAGCAGATGAATCCCATTTCAAAACCCACCATAGTCAAGTGTTTACCTCAACCTGTGATTGCTGCAGCCAGGAATCAAACTACCAACTTTTCTATTTGGGAATGATTGCTTTGAGTGCTTCCAACTGACTGTCTGGGTTAATAATCATACCACCCATAATTTTCAATGGCTTTTGTTCCTTCCTTTATTTTGAATTCTTGATCACAACTTAAGACAAAATTGGAATGACTCTAGGGTAACTACTGATTTTTGCATAAATACAGGGTGTGGATCCATGGAGGATAGGTACCATCTGATGGCCCCTTTCATTAAATGTTGTGATTTTTATTTGTGAAGGAATAAGTGAAGCTTTGGTGCTATTCGGGAACCTTGGTTTGCTGTTACTTCACTCTGCACCCCAATCAATATTACGCCTTTATTCTGAACCAATAGATAAACTGCCCGCCTTTTCTTCTCAACCAATCATGGTCATATTTTTACCCTTAAATAGAAACATACATTTAATTTGTCACACACATGTACATACGTGTAAACATTGACAATTTAAAACCGTTGTGACTTTTTAGTGACCTTAAATCACTTATTGTCATTTATTTAATAAAATTTATTTTTCATGCTTAGTCACCTATCTTTCATTATTCTTCATACTTACTGCCCTTAGTACTCTATTGGACAGTTGTGCAGAACATTTTAGCCCATAT